>CM077920.1:207310311-207622342 GCA_039797435.1 Crotalus adamanteus | reverse complement strand
CCTTGGCTGGCCTATACCATGCCAGACAAATGGCTGTCCGGTCTCTTCTTAAAAACCTCCAGTGCTGGAGCATCCACAACTTCTGGAGGCAGGTTGTTTTGACCATGGGATGCTGTAATGGTCCCAAGTGTGAAAAACTTTTTTTCAGTGCCGTTGTGAGATCAAATGGTCCCTAAACAAACTGTTGTAACAAGAGGACTATCTGTATTAACTTAGGGTCCCTTCTGAGGAGGGCTGTGGCATGTACTCTGGGTGACATTTTTTCTGATTGAAAAATGCCACAAAAACACTACTCAGGCTGCCCTCCTTCACCTGTTTTACTCGTGAAGCTGGTTGTCCCTATCTCTGGGCACACAGGAGCAGCTACTGCTTGAGTAATAAGTGTATTTATGCATGCAGATTGTTTTGTTGGATGCTTGTGATGGATGAATAAATAGGCTTAATTACTTTTTGTGCACCAGCCCCAGTTTGAAAACTGCACACATCTCAGTGAGCTGCAAAAGGGCTGCTTGTACAGTTGCACTCAGTTCATCGTCTTTTATGCCTCGGCAGGTTTTAAAGCGTCTTTGAGCTGCACTTTGCTGATATTAAATGGCTTCGCTGGCAAACGAGGAGTCAGCTCAGAAATTCGACAGATTTCACCAGGATGCTGCCCTAGAAGCACGAAGCCAAAAACACCAGCCTGAAGATGACGAATGGGACTTTGTCGAAACGTTGCCAAGAAACTTCCAATTTGATGCGGGAGAAAAGCCGATAACCAAAGACCTACATACAAACACCCGCGAAAACCTCAGAAAACATATATATAGTATTGTTTTCTAATATGACAACTACATCATTGAAAAGCAACGTGGCAACTGAGTTACAATAATCCCATTACATATAGATATCATTGATACAAATTTCAAGTAATACAGTAATATTTCCTCTCTTTCCCTCTTAATGCACACTGTCTCATATTTGAATTAACACAATTTTTATTCTAACCATCACATAGAAACAACTGTCTTATATTTTATCAATAGTATATTGCTCCTCGAAGCACGAAGCTGAAAACACCAGCCTGAACATGACGAATGGGACTTCGTCGAAACGTCGCCAAGACACTTCCAATTTTACGCGGGAGAAAACCCGAACAACCAAAAGACCTACATACAAACCACCCGCGAAAACCTCAGAAATATATATATATATATATATATATATATATATATATATATATATATATTATATAGTATATATATATATATATATATATATATACATACATATATATATATATATATATATGCTGGAAAATTTGCATAAAAATACGACTCCTGGGCATGTCTATGGTACAAATAAAATCTGCTCTGACATCCAGTTTACAGTGGAGGAAGAAAAAACAGGTCACCTAGCCTTCCCTGGACGTGTCAATATACCGTCAGTTGGATGGGACGTTACTTACAGGGGTTGTTTCGTAAACCCACCCACACGGACAGAATACTCCACTATAGGAGCAACCACCCCCGTATCTCATAAAGCTAGCTGCATAAAGCATTGTTTAAGCGCGTGGACTCCCACTGCAGCCACTGAGGAGTTTAAGAAGAAAGAAAGGCAATACCTTTTCCGGATTTGCCAACGTAATGGGTATCCTTTGAGGTTTATCAGACAGTACGGTCTTACACCCCAGTCCCGGAACAACCAAAAGAGAGAGGAACCATTATTACAAAGAATGCGTGTTTCTTTGCCATATATTAATAACGTCTCGGAGGCAACAGCCCAGACTGCTGGCCCCCCATGGAATAGAAGTGGCCCACAGACCCAATCAGACATTACGGTCCAAAGTCGTTCACCCCAAGGACCCACTCCCTGCCATGGATAGATCAGCAGTAATCTATAAAATCAATTGCAAGAACTGCGATGGCAACTATGTGGGTGAAACAGCTAAGCGTTTAAGATCTCGCTTTGCATGAACATCAGTTAGCTATAAGAAGGGGCGAGCAGCATTCTCAATTGTGGATGCATATGGCACAACATGGCCACCAGTTTGACTTTGTGAATGTTTGCATTATGGTCTGAGGATTGCCACTAAGGGAGGCCAGCTATTGAAAGAGGCGTGGTATTCCAACAAAGATGCGGTTAATCGTCACATTGACTTACATCCAGCTCAACAAGCATTGAGGAAATGGGATTTTAAACACCATGCCAATTATTATAAGCGGCCTGAACAATGCTTGCACAGCTGTAAACGTGACGGGATACCTGGCCTCCATCCTGAACAGATAGATGGAACTTTGGCCAACCCTCTACACTCCAGGGACACCCCCGTTTCGCCCGATCAACACCAATACCGCTCTAATGAACGTCTGAGGAGGCTACCACTGTCAAACACACGTAATCATCCACCGATGGAAGACCTCCCCTTCCCCTAATATCATCATGACAGACCCCCACCCCCAGAAACTCAACAACAACTGTGGAGAGTGTAGAAGATCCAGCATGAGGAGCCTGCAGCCTGACGCTGTGGGTAGGGGGGAGAAGAAGAACGAAAGCATGGCTCGATTGCCTAGGCATACGGTGAAAGGGAGAGACAGACACGGAATTCTGCCTGGATTCCCTTGCAGACAAGGAATACCCCCACCAACAATACAGCCCCTCCCAGGACGAACACTTTGAAGTCCCCCAAAGACGAGCACAGAAGAGGGGAGTGAGAACGCGGGGAATCAGAATGCAGAGATCTGGAGACCTGGTGTCCGCCTGAATACCGTTCCTATCAGCAATGGGGAAGAGGCGTGCGATAGGAGGAGGATGAATTGAGAGACGGGGTAAGCACCCAATCACGCAGCAAACAAATGGAACGGTGGAGAACTGTCGACAGGAAGATTGCCAGGACAGAGGAGGAGGGCATAGACCCCCAAATATGTAACACCCGTATGAAAGTTACTCATGACAGTGGAAGAGTGAGAAGAAAGGGTGTGGAGCAGGGATTGGGAAAAGCGTGTGTGTGGGGGAGCGTCTGTGAGCCCAGGGAAGCTTGTAACACTGATAGAGGAGAAACAGATGCCCCCAGGGTGGAGAATGAAAACAAAAAGGGGAGGAGGGTCAGTGCTATGGAAGGAAATAAGGATAAAGGGGTGGTGGAGGAGATGAATACCAGTAATGAGATAGTGGAAGGAATGATCCGGAAGAACCATAGAAGGAAGCGTAAGGAGAGTAACAAAGAAACATCTGGAACACTAATTAACCGGCCGGGACCGGTGACGCGGTCCATGAGCCGGGTGCAGATGCTGGCAAAACCCATTTAAGTCATCATTGTTTACTGGCTCCTTAGCCCTGATGATGTTTGGAGTTTCCAAACGAAAGCTTGGCAGCTTTTACAGTATAATATATATATATATATTATTTAGGTTAACCCCAATCTTTTAGACAATCAATGACCTAATGGCTTTTTTCCAAATTTGAATTTTCCGTTATTTAAATGTAATGTTTAGTCTTTTTCATTTCCAGATTATAAATGACCCCAATTCCCTTTGTCACATTTCCTGAAGAAATCTGGTGTTCAAGATATACGTCTTACCTATTTACGTTCTTACCATTTACATCAACAAGTTAATAGTGCAATATAATATCCTTATTAGTAATTTTTAGTTTATATATATATCTTATTTATATTAAGCACTCAGCACTGAGTGTTCTTGTTGAACCGCTTCTTGTTATAAAAGCCAAGCTGTAGCTCTGGAGAAGCCCTTAATTCGGTGAAGCTGATCAGCATGCTGGAGCCATCCTCTCAGATCTGGCCAGGATCCTCCTAAAAAACAAACAAGCCGTTTTATCTGAGCACTGATCTATAATTCTCCCAGAGATTCAGGCACATTATTAACCGTCAATCATTAATTCAGATTACTGTGCAAATCTGCATGTTGGTTCTCTCCAGCAGCGTCCTGATTTTGGGGTCTTCACAAGATCCACAGAGAAAATCTCTTCAGGGTTGGGAAATGCAGCTAGAGTTACTCCTCAGAGATAACAGAGCTGAGAGGGGGCCAGAAGGACCTTGGCTGATCCCAGAAGCTAAACTGCACCCCCCCCCCATTAGTAATGGGATGGAGGCTCCAGGGTTATTAGGCTAAATGGTGAAACTGGGAAAAAAAAGGATTCCATCAGAAGAGAATATTCGTAGCTCAGGGTTGAACCGTGGGGTCCTTGGTGGTCTCTGAGCTTGGTGGTTTTGACATTTCATGACCTAACTAGGGAATATCATCAATGCTACAAGGGGGGGGGAGGAGGAGGAGGAGGATGACGACGACTGTGGAGTCCTGGGTGCTCTCTGAGCTGGGTGGTTTTCTTGCAGACATTTCATGACCCAACTAGGGAATATCATCAATGCTAGAAGGGAGGAGGAGGAGGAAGAGGAGGACTGTGGAGTCCTGGGTGCTCTCTGAGCTTGGCTCTTTTCTTGCAGACATTTCATGACCCAACTAGGGAACATCATCAATGCTAGAAGGGATGGGGGTTTGTGGGGAGGAAGACTGTGGCATCTTTGGTGCTCTCAGAACTTGGTGGTTTTCTTGCAGATGTTTCATTACCAAACTAAGTAACATCATCAGTGCTAGAAGGGATAGAGGGTTGTGGAGAGTAGTAATAGTAGTAGTAGTAGTAGGAGGAGGAGGAGGAGGAGGGGGAGGGGGGGAGGAGGAGGAGGAGGAGGAGGAGGAGGACGACGACAATAACTGCGGGGTCCTTGGTGCTCTCTGAACTTGGTTGCCTTGTTGCAGACTTTTCATGAGCCCACTAGGGAACATCACTAGTGATAGAATGGAGTGAGGTTTGGAGGAGGAGGAGGAGGAGGAGGACTGTGGGGTCCTTGGTGGTCTTTGAGCTTGATTGTTTTCTAGCAGACATTTCATGACCCAACTAGGTAACATCATCAATGCTAGAAGGGAGGGCAGTTTGTGGAGAGGAGGAAGAGGAGGATTATGGGGTCCTTGATGCTCTCTGAGTGGAGGGGTTTATTTGCACACATTTCATGACCCAACCAGGGAACATCATCAGTGCTAGAAGAGAGGGGGGGGGTTGCAGAGAGGAGGAGGAGGAGGAGGAGAAAGAGAAAGAAAGAAAAAGAATGTGGGGTCCTTGGTGCTCTCTGAACTTGTTTGTTTTCTTGCAGACATTTCATCACCCAACTAGATAACATCATCAGTGCCAGAAGGGAAAAAGATTGGAGGGGGGGGGAGTACTAAGGACCCCACTGAAAAAAAAATCCAGAAACATGATTAGCTAATAGATGGGGATTTATAGAAGTTGGAATAGTCCCCTTCTGAATGGTGTGTGTGTGTGTGTGTGTGTGTGTGGTTGTGTGTGTGTGTGTGTGTGTGTCCAGGATGATGAGGTGCTGTCAGCTCTTCATCCAGTGGGCAGTGCAGCAATTTCCCACCAGGTCAGAAGCCGTGAGGGCGAGCCTCAAGAAAGGAAGCCTGTAGGAAAATGTAGGGTTAGCAACAACCCAGAATCTGATTATAACCCTGGCAACATCTGAGTTGTCCACTTTCCACCTACTGCATGCAGCCAGGTGCCGCCCCCCCCCAGTCTTTTGGCAACTGTGTTCTTTCAAACGCCTTTCTGTGTTACGACAGCCCCCCAGAAAAAGGGGGTTTTAATGCTCCCCAATATTATCCACAGCTCTTTACTCACCAAGCTTTTATGAGGGTCTCTGCTCCATGGAAGCAGCTGAGCGCCAGTCCACAGTAAGAGGGCTGCTGTTTAACTCTCCCCTAATGAGGACCCTTCCTCTATTAGCAATTCAAGTACTGGTGTGGGGGGAGGAAGCAAAGAACTGCCCCCCCAGCCCCCCTCCTCTTCACACTTCCAGCCACGAATTCTGGAAAGGTTACCGGCAATTTGCATTTTGTTGTTAGTTGTGAAGTTGTGTCCGACCCATCGCGACCCCATGGACCACGTTCCTCCAGGCCAGTGGTTCTCAACCTGTGGGTCGGGACTCCATTTGGGGTCAAATGACCATTTCATGGGGGTCGCCAAACAAGGGCTGTTCCCCCCTTTTCTTTGGCCACGCTCCTGGCACCCAGTGATGTATAAGTGGTTGGGGGTCACCACAACATGGGGAACTGTATTATGGGGTCGCGACATTAGAAAGGTTGAGAACCGCTGCTCCAGGCCTTCCTGTCCTCTGCCATCTTCTGGAGTCCATTGAAGCTCAGGCCTCCTGCTTCAGGGACTCCATCCAGCCCCCTCCTTCTCTGTCGTCCCCTTCTTCTCTTGCCCTCCATCTTTCCCAGCATTAGGCCCTTCTCCAGTGAATCCTTCCTTCTCATTAGGTGGCCAAAGGACTTGAGTTTCAACTTCAGGATCTGGCCTTCTAAAGAGCAGTCGGGGTTGATCTCCTCCAGGACTGACCGGTTAGATCGCCTTGCAGTCCAGGGGACTCGCAGGAGTCTTCTCCAGCACCAGAGTTCAAAGGCCTCCATTCTTTGGCGCTCAGCCTTTCTTATGGTCCAACTTTCACAGCCATACGTTGCAACTGGGAAAACCATGGCCTGGACTATACGCACTTTTGTTGGCAGGGTGATGTCTCTGCTTTTTAGTATGCTGTCTAGATTTGCCATAGCAATTTGCATTTTACCCTCCTGTAATTTCCCCCCTTCAGGACGCAATTAGGGAGCGGGACTGGGCTGGGACGCTCACTGACCCCTCCAGTACCTTCTGGGCCGCCTGATTTATCCGCCATAAAACCGCCAAAATGCTCCGGAAACTTGACTTTGACTGCATTAAAGGCAGGTATGCCTGTGTCTCCCTGTGTGTGCGTGTAGGGGTGTGTGTGTGTGTGTGTAAGTGTAAAATGTAGTCAAGGTCCATTACGGCTGCCGATGGAAATCTGCCGACATTATTGTGGTTTTATCATGGATAAATCAGGCAGAGAGAGAGAGAGAGAGAGAGAGCAGGGGGGAGGTGGGAACAGAAAATACATTATATCGATGTGAAGGTGAACACCTATAGATCAGGCTACTGTATACTTGGCCTGTCGGATGGGCTGGCCTTTGGAAAGGCATCGCCGTTATTTCCTTGGGGGGGGGAGGGAAGGAAGGAAAAAGAAAGAAAGAAAGAAAGAAAGAAAGAAAGAAAGAGAAAGAGAGAGAGAGAGAGAGAAAGGAAGAGAGGAAGGAAGGAGGGAGGGAAGGATGATGGGAAGGAAGAAGAGAAGAAGGAAGGGAGATAGGGAGGGAAGGAAGAAGAGAGAAAGAAAGAAAGGAAGGGAGAGAGGAAGGAAGGAAGGAGGGAGGGAAGGAAGGTGGGAAGGAAGAAGGGAAGAAGGGAGGGAGGGAGGGAAGGAAGGAAGAAGAGACAAAGAAAGAAGGGAAGGAAGGGAGAGAGGAAGAAAGGAAGGAAAGAAAGAGAAAGAAAAGATGGGAAGGAAAGAAAGAAAAAAGGGAAGGAAGGAAGAGAGAGAGGGAGGAAGGGCGGAAAGAAGGAAAAAGAAGGAGGGGGGAGCTGCTGCTGCTCAGGGCAGGTCTTCAAAAAGCTCCTCTTCCGGATTGCAAAGACCAGGCTGAGCTGGACAGCCAGGAGGGTGCCCAAGCGGGAGGTCCCTGGAGGATGCGGCCTGAAGCCTCGGAGTGCATGAGAAAGTGGGGCTGGGGCTAGAAGATGGACAGTGGCCCTCCGGATCATGGCCAGAACAGGTTGGGTTGATCAGAAAGGGAATGATGCTTGCTTAGGGCCTTCCTTCCTTCCTTCCTTCCTTCCTTCCTTCCTTCCTTCCTCCCTTCCTTCCTTCCTCCCTTCCTTCCCAATCCTAACCCACTCCTTCCTTCCTTCCTTCCTTTCTTCCTCCCTTCCTTCCTTCCCAATCCTAACCCACTCCTTCCTTCCTTCCTTCCTTCCTTCCTTCCTTCCTTCTTCCTTCCTTCCTTCCTTCCTTCCTTCCTTCCCTCCCTCCCTCCCAATCCTAACCAACTCCTTCCTCCCTCTCCCTCCCTCCCTTCCTTCCTTCCTTCTCTTCAAAATTAACCTTCCTTTTCTTGCTCCTTCCCTCCCTTCTTTCTTCCCATCCTTCCCACTCTATCTTCCCTCCCTCCCTCCCTCTCCCTCCCTGCTTCTTTCAGCCTATTCAATCTTCTTCTTCTGCACACAGATTCGCACAGTGACGTTTGCGCGTGGAGATGAGCCAAGAAGGCCCCATCCCAAGTCTCGGTGGGGAAGAAGAGGGCCAGGATCCACAAGGAGGATTGCTTGGGACAGGGGCTCCTCTGGGGCCTGTTCCCAGGCCAGGGGTCTGGGGGGAGAGGCATCTCCATCCCCCATCCCCACATAATGCTCTCCCCCCAAAGGAAGGATATGAACGGGAAGGGAAGGAAGGAGACCTGCGGATGGGGAGGAGGAGAGAGAGGGAAGGAAGAGACCAGAGGCAAGAGGGAGAGAAGGTCCTGGAAGAGCCACGGAGAGCTTCCAGGGGCTGCAGACAGTGAACCCTCCTGGCCACAGCTGCAGCCACGGGGCCCTCCGGAGCAGGCCAGCAGGGACTCTGGGGCAGGAGAGGAGGGGCCGGCCGGCCAGCCTTCTGGTTCTCTGCAGTGGACGGGGGTCCTCGAGACCTGCAGCCTGGCGGTTTTCTGCCTCTTCTGTCGCCTCCTTCAATTTGCTCTGAGAGTCTTTCCTTTCCCTCTATTATCCAGCCTGATTAACTCAACTAGACCTGCCAACTTTTATTTCACAGAGCGGACAGCTCCAGAGAGGAGCCTGTTAAAATGCATGAGTTTTTATCGCTTTTCCCTTGTCTGGCCAGGAACCCTGAAATATGGAAGGAAGGGAGGAAGGAGGAAAGAAAGAGAGAAAGAGAGAAAGAAAGAAAGAAAGAAACAGAAAGAGAGAGAGAAAGAAAGAAGAAAAGAAAGAAAGAAAGAAAGAGAAGAAAAGAAAGAAAAGAGAGAAAAGAGAGAAAGAAAAGAAAGAAGAAAGAAAGAAAGAAAGAAAGAAAGAAAGAAAAAGAAAGAAAGAAAGAAAGAAAGAAGCAAGGTAGGAAGAAGGGAGAGAGGGAAGGAAGGAGGAAAAGAAAGAAGGGAAGGAAGGGAGAGAGGAAGGAAGGAAAAAAGGAAGGAAGGAAAGAAAGAAGAAAAGAAAAAGAAAGAAGAAAAGAAAGAAAAGAAAGAAAGAAAAGAAAGAGAAAAGAGAAAGAAAGAAAAGAAAGAAAGAAAGAAAGAAAGAGAAAGAAAGAAAGAAAGAGAAGAGAAAGAAAGAAAGAAAGAAAGAAAGAAAGAAAGAAAGAAAGAAGCAAGGTGGGAAGAAGGGAGGGAGGGAAGGAAGAAGATGGAAAGAAAGAAGGGAAGAAAGGGAGAGAGGAAGAAAGGAAGGAAAAAAAGAAGGAAGGAAGGAAGGAAGGAAAGAAAGAAAGAAAGAAAGAAAGAAAGAAAGAAAGAAAGAAAGAGAAAAAGGAGGGAGTGAGGAAATGAAAGGAATAAGGGAGAGAAGAGAAAAGGAAGGAAGGAAGGAAGGAAGGAAGGAAGGAAGGAAGGAAGGAAGGAAGGAAGGAAGGAAGGGAGAAGAGAAGGGAGGGGAGGGGAGGGAGGGAAGAGAAAAAAAACCATGGCAAACCCACTCTAAACCCAGGGGCTGGAGGGGGCAACCGGCCCTCGTGGGGGGGGGGGAAGGATCCTAATGGCGAAGGATGCTCCACTTTCCCTCCCAGCACCAATGCCAGCTCTGGGGGGGGGGGGGAAGGGACAGAATAGCCTCCCACTGCCTCCCCCTCCTTCCCCAGTCAATGCTCCGACCCGGAGCTGGCCATGGTGCTGGAGGAGGGGGGAACGCAGACTTCGCCAGGCAGCCTCCCAGCAAGGGTCCTGGCACCCACCCGGCCGGCTCTGAGCTTTGGCTTTGGCTCCACGTCCTCCTCCACGCCCGTCCATCTTTGGGGGGGACCAGAGGACCCCCTTCCTGCCACTCGCCAACTGCGCCCGGCTGCTGGGCACGGAGAGATTCGGGGCCGCGGGCAGTTCTGCCTTCTGAGGAAATGGCTCTGGGGTGGGGGTGGGGGTGGCGAAGAGGCCCGTCCGCTGGCCGTCCTCCCACGCAGCACTGTGGCCAGCCGGAGAAGCAGCATCTCCCGGTGGTCTCCTTTCCTGCCCGTAGCTGGGGTCATGGGGGTTGCCTTTTGGGCCTCTCGTCTTGAGTTCCAATCCTGGGACCTTGGGATTCTGGGGTTGCTCAGTATGAAAGAGTCTGTCACTGCTGGCAGGGGTCTTACGACTGGTCCTCACACTTATAACCGTCACACCATCCCCAGAATCACAAGGGCAAAATTTAGGCGCTTGGTAGCTGGTACGCATTTAGGATGGCTGCAGCATCCTGGGGTCACTTGGCCACTAGATGTGACCCACCCAGCTGGCTTCAGACAAGCAAAGTCAACAGGCAAGGCCAGATTCACTTAACGATTGGGTGATTCACTTAACAACCGTGGAGAAAAAAATGGGTGCATCCCACTTAACAAACCCCTTGGTATTAGCAATGGAAAATTCTGGAATCGATGGCAGTTGTAAATAATAATAATAATAATAATAATGAGGAGGAGGAGGAGGAGGAGGAGAAGGAGGAGAAGGAGAAGGAGAAGGAGAGAGAAGGAGAAGAAGAAGAAGAAGAAGAAGAAGAAGAAGAAGAAGAAGAAGAAGAAGAAGAAGAAGAAGAAGAAGAAGAAGAAGAAGAAGAAGAAGAAGAAGAAGAAGAAGAAGAAGAAGAAGAAGAAGAAGAAGAAGAAGAAGAAGAAGAACTGGAGAAGATAACAAAATACAAAGACCTACAAATAGAAATAGAAAGACTGTAGCAAAAGCAAGCAAGGGTAGTACCAATAGTCATAGGCGCCTTGGAGCACCACTTGGACACTATTGGCATTGACAAATTCGCTATTAGTCAGTTGCAAAAGGCGGCCTTACTAGGAACTGCTTCCATCCTGCGACGATATCTGTAATACCATCAAACATCCACATCTGCCTATCCCAGGTCCTGGGTAAGGACTCGAGAGGTAGACAAAATGCCAAATCCAGTCTGAACATCTGGCTGACTGTGCGAAGATCCACAATAATGAGAAGGAGAAGGAGAAGAATGAGAGGGTGAAGATTTTGTGGGACTTTCGAATACAAACAGATCGCCATTTGGAACACAACACGCCGGATATCGCAGTTGTAGAGAACCAAAGGGTACAGCTGATTGATATCGCTGTACCAGGAGATGCCAGAGGCGGAGAAAAAAAACTGGAAAAAATGACGAAATATTGCGACCTGGCCATCGAGACTGCGCGATTATGGATGAAACGTGTAACAGTGACACCCGTTGTCATCGGGGCACTGGAAACTATGTCCAAAAACTTTGCACATCAAGAAACTGCAGCTTCCTGCAATAACTCCAGCAATGCTACAAAAAACTGCGCTACTCGGAACATCTCACATTTTAAGGAGGTGCCTGGTTGACACCTAGGATGCTGGCAGCCACCCGTGTTAACCATCAGCGCTAGCCAGTTTGAATGTTCAGTTGACTGAGGTTCACGTCTAATGAATAATAATAATAATAATATTAAGTTGGAAGGGACCTTGGAGGTCATCTAGTTCAACCCCTTGCTCAGGCAGAAAATCCTGTACCATTTCAGACAAGTAACCGTCCAGTCTCTTCTTAAAAGCCTCCAGTGTTGGAGCATTCACAACTTCTGGTGGCAAGCTGTTCCCCTGGTTAATGGTCCCCACTGTTAGGAAGTTTTCTCCTTAATTCCATCTGTCTCTAAGCGAGGCGGTTGCTAAGCGGGTTTTGCCCCATTTTGCAACCTCCCTGGCCACCATTGTTAACCGAATCGCTGCAGTTGTGAAGTTTGTTGCCCGCTTCCCCGTTGACTCGGCCTGCCAGATGGTCGCAAAAGGGGATCCCGCCACCGTCGTAACTACGAGCCAGTTGCCAAGCATCTGAATTTGGATCACGTGACCCTGTGGGGACGCTGCAAGGGTCTTGAACCGGTCATAAGTCAATCTTTTACGGGGCTCTTGTAGTGTCAAACAGTCACTAAATACACGGTCGTAAGCCAAGGACTGCCTGTCATTCCTTTGTCCACTGGATGCAGATCCTACCTTAGCACTGAAGGACTCACCTGAGAGGTGTGGGTGGCTGGGAGGAAGGAAGCGGCCAGTTCAAAGCCCCCAGGACGGGTAGGCAACCTTGGCTCTTTTATGACTGGTGGACTTCAACTCCCAGAATTCCTGAGCCAGCCATGCTGAGGGGAAAGGGAGAGGTTTCCAAGCTGAGCCATGCTGGCTCAGGAATTCTGGGAGTTGAAGTCTGCAAGTCATTGAGGGGTCATAGTTCCCCCATGCTGGCTGAGGAATTCTGGGAGTTGAAGTCCACCAGTCATGAAGGGGCCAAAATTCCCCCATGCTGGCGCAGGAATTCTGGGAGTTGAAGTCCACCAGTCATGAGGGGGCCATAGTTCCACCACGCTGGCTCAGGAATTCTGGGAGTTGAAGTCCACGAGTCATGAAGGAAGCCATAGTTCCCCCATGCTGGCTCAGGAATTCTGGGAGTTGAAGTCCACGAGTCATGAAGGGGCCATAGTTCCCCCATGCTGGCTCAGGAATTCTGGGAGCTGAAGTACACAAGTCATGAAGGGGCCAAAGTTCCCCCATGCTGGCTCAGGAATTCTGGGAGTTGAAGTCCACGAGTCATGAAGGGAGCCAAAGTTCCCCCATGCTGGCTCAGGAATTCTGGGAGTTTGAAGTCCGCAAGTCATAAAAGAGCCAAGGTTGCCTACCCCTGCCCCAGGAGATCCCCAAATCTCTTCAGCCAGCGCTTCCCCACCGCACCCCACTAGCTGTGGGTCAGAGGGAGGGGCAAGGACTGACCCCAAGCCCTCCAAGGGGTGACTGGGGCTGATGGAGTGGGCAGAAATGGGATCCTGCTTTGCAAAAAGGACTCTCTCTGGATTTCAGCTACCCTTTGCGCCCCCCCCCCCTTCATTCTCCCCTCTTTAGTAAACGTTCGCTCAAGCTGTACCAATTGCTTTTCTTTTTTTAAAAAAAATAATAATTCTCCTTTATTGAAATCTAATTTATGTCGAGCTATTTGCATTTCATGCAGTTTCATTAAGCTGGGCTTCTCCCCCCCCCTCCGTAAACCGTGTTTAGAACATGATTGGGCTTCAAGGGAAATAATTGCCACAAGATGAACATCGGTTAAGACGTCTTGAGCCGCGGTTCGAAGTTCCTTTCCCTCCATCCAGAGTGGGAAAAGCACCTTCAGACGGCAGCTTCCAAGATCAGGTTCCCCCCCAGCCCCTCACTGTACACCTCGTTTAGTGACCGTTCGGAGTTACAACGGCACTGAAAAAAAAGGGATTTAGTTTTTAAGAAGAGACTGGACAGCCATTTGTGGCATAGGGTTTCCTGCTTGAGCAGGGGATAATAATAATAATAATAATAATAATAATAATAATAATAATAATAATAATAATAATAATAATAATAATAAAGTTGGAAGGGACCTTGGAGGTCATCTAGTCCAACCCCTTGCTCAGGCAGGAAACCCTATACCATTTCAGACAAATGGCCGTCCAGTCTCTTCTTAAAAACTTCCAGTGTTGGAGCATTCAGCGCTTCTGGAGGCAGGTGGTTCCACTGGTTAATTGTTCTCACTTTCAGGAAGTTTCTCCTTAGTTCTAGGTTGCTTCTCTCCTTGGTCAGTTTCCATCCGTTGCTTCTTGTCCTTCAGGTGGACCAGATGACCTCCAAGGTCCCTTCCAACTTTTATTACTATTATTATTACTATTACTACTACTATTACTACTACTTCCATCATCATCATCATTATTATTATTATTAATATTATTATTATTATACTTAGGACTGTTTTTTGCACTTACGAGCCAGGCTCACTGGATCAAAATTCAGACAGGTGGCAACTGGCTCGCATTTACGACAGTTGCAGCGCCCGGGATCTCCTTTTGCAACCTTCGGACAAGCAAAGTCAATGGGGAAGCCAGATCCACTTAACGACCGGGTTACTAACTTAACAACGGCAGTGATTCACTTAAGAACTGTGACAAGAAAGGTCATAAAATGAGGCAAAACCCACTTAACAACCATCTTGCTTAAGAACGAAAATTTTGGGCCCAGTTGTAAGCTGAGGACTACCTGCATTGCAATGCCTTCTATAGGGGGCTACCCTTGAAGACTGTTCGGAAGCCATTGTTGGCTGCAGAATGCAGCTGCGCGGATGGTGTTGGGGGTCCCTTGGGTGGCATAGGTCAGGGGCCTCTAGCCTTGGCCACTTTAAGACTTGTGGACTTCAGCGCTCTACTGGACCATTTCAGACAAGTGACTGCCTAACACGGTTCCCTCTTCTTAAAAACCTCCAGTGATGGAGTGTTCACGATTTCTGAAGGCAGGCAGTTCCACTGGTTATGACGCTGGGTCAAGAAACATCTGCAAGAAAACCGCCAAGCTCAGAGAGGACCACACTCTTTATCTTCCTCCTCCTCTTCCTCCCCCTCTCCCCTCACCTCTGCAAACCCGCGTCCCCTCTAGCATTGATGACGTTCCCTAGTTGGGTCATGAAACTTCTGCAAGAAAACCACCCAGCTCAGAGAGCACCCAGGACCCCCACAGCCCTCCTCCTCCTCCCCCACCCTTCCTTCTTCCTTCTTCCTCCTCCTCCTCCTCCCTTCTAGCACTGATGATGTTCCCTAGTTGGGTCATGAAACGTCTGCAAGAAAACCACCCAGCTCAGAGAGGACCAAGGACCCCACACTCTTTCTCTTCCTCTTTCTGTTCTTCCTCCTCCTCCCCCTCTGCAAACTCCTCTCCCTTCTAGCATTGATGATGTTACCTAGTTGGGTCATGGAACATCTGCAAGAAAACCACCCAGCTCAGGGAGCCTCAAGGACCCCTCCCCCTCCCTCCTCCCCCTCCTCTTTGGAAGAAGCAGGGTGGGGCTGGGGGACTCTGTCAGAAAATTACAGATGCTTTTAATTTCGGGCTCTCTTCCAGGCAGACCCCCACCGAGATAACTCTGCAGGCTCGCCAGACAGTGGGAGATCTTTGTTCCCACTGTTGTCGCAAGGATGTTCGACACGGCGTTCTGCAGAGCTTCAGACAATGAGCTTTTCATACCTAACTCTCTCGGCTCACAATGAAGTTTTTGCTTATCGTTGGATTAGATTTGGCTGCAAATGAAATTCATTTATCGGGGCTTTTGTTAGCTCCGAGGCTGCGCTTCTCTTTCCGTGAAGGGTGGGTGAAGCAGGCAAAAAACCCAGTTTTTTATCAAACAAATTTGATAAATAAATACAGTCCTCGCCTTATAACAGTTTGTTTAGGGACGGTTCAAAGTTGCAATGGCACTGACTTAGGGTTTTCACGCTTAGGACTGTTGCAGCACGCCCGTGGGGACATAATCAAAATTTGGACGCTTGGCAAGTGACTCGTATTTATAATAATAGAGCTGGAAGGGACCTTGGAGGTCTTCTAGTCCACCCCTCTGCTCAAGCAGGAGAACCTACACCACCTCAGACAGGTGATTGTCTAGTCTCTTCTTGAAAACCTCAGTGATGGAGCGCCCACAATTCCTGGTGGCAAGCTGTTCCACTGGTTAATTGCCCTCAATGTTAGGAAGTGAGAATAGAATAGAGCTGGAAGGGACCTTGGAGGTCTTCTAGTCCAGCCCCCAGCTCAAACAGGAGAACCTACACCACCTCAGACAGGTGATTGTCTAGTCTTTTCTTAAAGATCTCCAGCGATGGGGCACCCACGATTTCTGGAGGCAAGGAGTTCCACTGGTGAATTGTCCTCATTGCCAGGAAGTTTCTCCTTAATTCTAGGTTGCTTCTCTCTTCGCTCAGTTTCCAACCATTGTTTCTCGTCCTTCTCTTGTCCCTCTCTGTTGGCACACACACCACCACCGCCAGCAGCAGGTGCATCAGGCCACTACTGCCATCCAGAGCAGGAGCCCCCCCCAACACAAAGGAGACGAAGTGGCCGGCTAGCAAGCTGGAGTAGAGGTGGTAGAGCAGAGGTCACCAACCATTGTTGATTGCTGGACTGGAAGAAAAGGGAGGGGGAAGCATTTTACATGCGTGCATGCATGCACGGGGCTGCGAGCACGCACGTGCTGCAAATGGGGCGAGGCTAGTGCCTGCGTGATACTCACTAGCCCTGCCCCGTTCTTGCACGGTGCAGCGCCTTGTATCTGCACCTCACAGGCCGTTTTTGCGCCTTGCGCCTTGCAGCATTGTGGCCCATTTTTGCGCCCGGTTTTTTTGCATGCCAGAGGTGGCACTCAGAGGTGCCTCCCTCCCCCCCCCCATGAGGGCACCACAATGCTGATGCGTCCCTGGCACTTTGCAACAAATAAGTGGATTTTGGGTTGCGGTTTGGCCACCCGGTCTCTAAAAGGTTCGCTATCACTGTCATAGGTCATCTAGCCCGAGCATGACTCCCCACACCATTTCGGACAGTCTAGTGTCTTCTTGGAAGCCTCCAGGGATGAAGCAGCCACAACATCCAAAAGGAGCATCCATATGCGCCATGCTTTTCCAAGCAAGGGTCCCTAAGTGAAGGCTGCGGGGCTGGACAGAGTCAGCTGGGGCCGGGGTCGCTGTCGGAGCAGCCTAAAATCATGGCAGTCTTCCACCAGGTCCGGAATGGAATGGGGGGAGGAGTGGTAGGACTCATCCCAGGTAGGTGGGTTGGATGGTGGGGGGAGGGGTCTCAATAATAATAATAATAATAAAGTTGGAAGGGACCTTGGAGGTCATCTAGTCCAACCCCCCTGCTCAGGCAGGAAACCCTACACCATTTCGGACAAATGGCTGTCCAGTCTCTTCTTTAAAACTTCCAGTGCTGGAGCATTCACCGCTTCTGGAGGCAGGTTGTTCCACTGGTTAATTGTTCTCATTGTCAGGAAGTTTCTCCTTAGTTCCAGGTTGCTCCTCTCCTTGATGATAATAATAATAATAATGATAAAGTTGGAAGGGACCTTGGAGGTCATCTAGTCCAACCCCCTGCTCAAGCAGGAGGCCCTATCCCCTTTCAGCCTCTTAATGATGATGATGATGATGATGATGATGATAATAATAATAATAATAATAATAATAATAATAATAATAATAATAAAGTTGGAAGGGACCTTGGAGGTCATCAAGTCCAACCCCCTGCTCAGGCAGGAAACCCTACACCATTTCAGACGAATGGTTGTCCAGTCTCTTCTTCAAAACTTCCAGTGTTGGAGCATTCACCACTTCTGGAGGCAGGTGGTTCCACTGGCTAATTGTCCTCATTGTCAGGAAATTTCTCCTTAGTTCCAGGTTGCTTCTTTCCTTGGTTAGTTTCCATCCGTTGCTTCTTGTCCTGCCTTCAGGCGCTTTGCAGAATGGCTTGACTCCCTCTTCTTTGGGGCAGCCCCCGAGAGATTGGAAGAACCCTATCCTGTCTCTTCTTAATAAGCTGATTCAATTTCGCAAGATATAACATTCCTGCAGTTATGCACGGTTTCTTCAGCGGGGGGGGGGCGGCTGGTGGGATTTTCGGTTGTTGTTCTGGCCTCCTCCACTCCCCCCGCTCAAGAAACCCCCATCCCCAAATCTGGGCTGCGCAAAGCAAAGCCCCGCTGCGCTCCTATTGCCGTATTTACGGCCGGCCGCTCTTGCCCGAGCGCGCTTTACGGCGGAAGGTCCCGCCGGCCTGGGCCGCCTCGGGGGTCTTTACGGCAGCGGCGCGACCTTTCGCGACAGCCGGCGGCGGGAGCGGCGGCCATGGACGTGGGGGAGCTGCTCAGTTACCAGGTGGGGCTCGGGCTTTATTTGGGGGGGGGCATGGTCGGGCGAGGGGGGGGGATGCTTGTTGTTGTTGTGAGGCCTCGTCCGGCGGGGCTGATGGGAGTTGTAGTCCGGCGGAGCCCGAGGAGGCTGTCGGGGCAGCCGGTGGGACTGCCCGCCACGAGAAGCGGGGGAGGGGGAGCCGGAGTCCAGGCGGTCCAGAAGCTTTTCTCGGTTGGCTTTGGGGGGCGGGGATCGCCTGGTGGTCTCCCATCCACGGGCAGCCTCGGAAGGGGGGCCGGGGGCCGCCCCCTCCCCGCCGTCTGAAGCTCTCAAATGGGTCGGGGGCGCAGGACCCGGGCAGAGGCCAACTTGCGAGACCCCTCCCCCAATAGCCCCCGCCCCCTTTTTAACTGAAAGGCAGGTGAGCTTTGGGGGGGGCGCTTGGGGGGTCCTTATCCTCCCCCCCGCTCTCCCTTGGCCCCCCTCCCTGGGGCTGGGCTGGGCTTCGCTGAAATGTTTATAAAATTTGTTTTTTTTTTCCATTAATGAAATTCCTCTTGTGTTTATTCGTTGACTTCATGGGCACAGGAAGGGGGGGTCGTGGGGTCCCCCCAAAACACGCTGAGCGGTTACTCCGGAAATGGGCAAGGGGGCTTCATGGGATCCTGGGTGCCCCCCGCCACCCCCAGCTTGGCCGGCTTCTTGCAGACCTTCCACCACCCGAATAGGGAACATCATCAGGGCTAGAAGGGAGGAGGAGGAGGAGGATTGTGGGGTCCCTGGTGCTCTCTGAGCTGGGTGGTTTTTTTGCAGACTTTTCATGACCCGACTAGGGAACATCATCAGTGCTAGAAGGGAAGGGGTTTGTGGAGAGGAGGAAGGGGAGGAGGACTGTGGGGTCCTTGGTGCTTCCTGAGCTTGATTGTATTCTTGGAAACATTTCATTACAAACCAAGTAACATCATCAGTGCTAGAAGGGAGTGGGGTGTGTGGAGAGGAGGAGGAGGAGGAAGAGAAGGACTGAGTCCTTTGGGATTGGGCCGCATATAAATATTGAAAATAAATAAATAAATAAATAAGACTGCTCTCTTGTTTTCTTGCAGACATCCGAATAGGGAACATCACCAATCCTAGAAGGGAGAAAGGCTTGGGGGGGGGGGAGAGGATGACTCTGTGTGTGTGTGTGTGTGTGTGCTGTTTGGTGCCCTATGAGCTTGGCTGTCTTCTGGCAGACCTTTCATGATCCAACCAGGGAACATCATCAGTGCAAGGGGGCCTTTCCTAGGTCTTCCAGCCTGCTGACCTGGAGCCTCCAGAGACCCCGAAGGGAAGCTGCCTCTCTTGCAGAGGGTGGGGGCGCACAAGAGCCAAGGGCTCCTCGGGTCTCCCAACCTCTCTGAAGAGTGGAGAGTTGTCTCCCCCCCCAGTTTAACCCAGTGCCTTAATAATAATAATACAAACCTCCACATCTGCCTATCCCAGGTCCTGGGTAAGGACTCGATAAGTAGACAAAATGCCAAATCCAGTCTGAACATCTGGCTGACTGTGCGATGATCCATAATAATAATAATAATAATAATAATAATAATAATTCAAACAGACAAGCACCTGCCACATAACACCCCAGACTTAACAATTGTCGATAAGAAAGACAAAAAAGTCTGGATAGTGGACGTGGCAGTGCCTGGAGATAGCAGAATAGAAGAGAAAGAACTGGAGAAGATCACAAAATACAAAGACCTACAAATAGAAATAGAAAGACTGTGGCAAAAGCAAGCAAGGGTAGTACCAATAGTCATAGGCTCCTTGGGTGCAATCCCAAAACAACTGCAGCACCACTTGAACACCATTGGCATTGACAAATTCGCTATTAGTCAGTTGCAAAAGGCGGCCTTACTAGGAACTGCTTCCATCCTGCGACGATATCTGTAATACCATCAAACATCCACATCTGCCTATCCCAGGTCCTGGGTAAGGACTCGATAGGTAGACAAAATGCCAAATCCAGTCTGAACATCTGGCTGACTGTGCGATGATCCATAATAATAATAATAGTTGGAAGGGACCTTGGAGGTCATCTAGTCGAACCCCCTGCTCAGGCAGGTAACCCAATACCATTTCCGACAAATGGCTATCCAGTTTCTTCTTAAAGACTTCCAGTGTTGGAGCATTCACTGCTTCTGGAGGCAGGTGGTTCCACTGGTTAATTGTTTTAACTGTCAGGAAGCTTCTCCTTAGTTCCAGGTTGCTTCTCTCTTTGGTGAGTTTCCATCCGTTGCTTCTTGTCCTGCCTTCAGGTGCTTTGGAGAATAGCTTGACTCCCTCTTCTTTGGGGCAGCCCCTGAGATACTGAAACAATGCTATCATGTCCCCCCTCGTCCTTCTCTTCATTAAACTAGACCTACCCAATTCCAGCAGCTGTTCCTTATATGTTTTAGCCTCCAGACCTCTAATCATCTTTGTCGCTCTTCTCTGTACTCTTTCTAGAGTCTCAGTATCTTTTTTGCATTGCGGTGACCAAAACTGGATGCAGGATTCCAAGTGTAGCCTTACCAAGGCCTTGTAGAGTGGTATTAACACTTCACCTGATCTTGATTCTGTTCCTCTGTTAATGCAGCCTAGCACTGTGTTGGCTTTTTTGGCAGCTGCAGCACACAGCTGGCTCATGTTTAGGTGATTGGCCACTGGGACTCCGAGGTCCCTTTCACAGTTACTACTATTGAGCAAGGTACCCCCCTATACTATACCTGTACATTTGTTTTTTCTTGCCTAAATGTACATTGGGGGATATTAAAAAAGACATAATATTATATTTCTCCAAAGGAATAATGGAGAAAAAATCTTAGGCAGAAACTGAGCAGGCCGGCTCTGTAGAAATGCAGATTCGATAATCCTATTCAGAAAGACTGGGCCAAATGCCTTCAGCCCCAGCCCCAGAAAAGGTTTGAGCTGATGGGATTAGAAAAACAAAGACCCCCCAAGGACAGGAACATGGGCTAATAGGATTAACCCGCCACCATTAGAATCCCAAAAGGGCACACTCAAGCTCAGGTCAAAGTACACGGCATAGGAACAGGAAGAACTTCCACTACAAAGCCCAAAGAAGCCCACCTATCCCAATTCCATTTTGTCAGCTGTCCCAGAATCCCATGCCGTTGGTTCTGTTCTTCCATAAACAGAACCTTCTTTCCAAACAGCCTTCATTTCATTTATTCCCGGCTTGGACTGGACCTGACGATTCCCCCCCCCCCCAACACATTCATCTCTGACACCCTGTTTGCTTTTGAGTGCCCCTGTTCTCTGGGGCTGGAGGGAGGGTCTGTGAAGGCCCCCCTAATTTAATCCCAGCAATAACAACCATGAGGATCGCCTTAATGGCTGAACCAATGTATTTCTCTGCTCGTTCTAATTATCTGTAATGATTGCAGTTCTTCTGAAGGAAGCAAGTTAAGCTAAAATATAGTGACACAGTCATTCTTTTTTTTCCTGCTTGACACATAAAAATCAATTACTAATCTGGAACATGAGTCTTTGAACTCTCCTTGTCTTTTTCTTACGCGTGATCGCTTCTTTTTCTTCTTTAAGCGTTGTGGCTGGGTCCCTCCGAGATAAAAGAGAATATAAGTGTCCCTTTCCCCCCCCATAACGCTAATTATGTGTGAATATTTATAGAATCACTTCCTGAAATTCAGGCATCATAAATACCCATATTCTGTATTTCTATCCGATGATGATATTCGTACAAATAAGTAATCGATTAGAGGAAGTATGTACAGCAGGGGTAGTCAACCTTGGCTCTTTTATGACTCGTGGACTTCAATTCCCAGTACAGTATTACAGTACAGTACAGTATTAATATAAATAATATTTGATGGCCGATTTGTCCATTTTGTAGAGTTTTCCAAAGTCTTTTGTCTTTATTTTTGCCCATTTTTCAATTTGAAATGCCATCCTGGCTCTAATGGCAGCTGAAAACAAATGAGAACTCAATTGATTGTATCGCAGCAATTTATATGCCTGAAGGGAATATAGACAGGGAATGCAATTGTGAAAAATTGTTCAGTAGTTTCCCCCGGGTTTCCTTGCCAGCCCAGATTCCTCGTGAAACTGACCGGTCTCCTTTTCAGATCATCCAAACAGGCTGCCATTGTGGCAGCTTTGGACTGGCAGTATGGATTGGGGGGGGGCATTTTCACCGAAATGGACCTTCTTGTCAATTTGTAGAGATTCTTTAACAGCACAACTTTGGAAAAGTCGCAATTTTATTGTATAATGCAGCCGCAAAGACGAGGCAAGTTTAATCGTTGCTTCTTCGCAATTTGCTGAGATGAATTAAAGAGAGAGAGAGAAAAAAAACATCTGTGCCACAAAATTCATCAATTTCGGAATGTGAAGGATCCTCCAGGATTTTTTTTTTAAGAGTTTCAAAAGAAACTGCTGTATCTAATTGAAGACTTTAGTTGTGTAACCAAAGATTTGTAGCTAAGGATTGAATTGTGGAACCGTCCTTGCTGCTCTCTGAGCTTGCTTGTTTCATTGCAGACGTTTCATGACCCAGTTAGGGAGCATCATCAGTGCGAGAAGGGAGGGGGGGTTGGGGGGGAGGAGCAGGAGGAGGAGGACTGTGGGGTCCTGGGTGCTCTCTGAGCTGGGTGGTTTTCTTGCAGACATTTCATGACCCAACTGGGTAACATCATCAGTGCTAGAAGGGAGGAGGAGGAGGAGGAGGAGAACTGTGGGGTCCTTGGTGCTCTCTGAGCTGGGTGATTTTCTTGCAGACGTTTCATGACCCAGCTGGGTAACATCATCAGTGCTAGAAGGGAGGAGGAGGAGGAGGAGGAGGACTATGGGGTGCTCTCTGAGCTGGGTGATTTTCTTGCAGAGGTTTCATGACCCAGCTGGGTAACATCATCAGTGCTAGAAGGGAGGAGGAGGAGGAGGAGGAGGAGGAGGAGGAGGAGGAGGAGGAGGAGGAGGAGAACTGTGGGGTCCTTGGTGCTCTCTTAGCTGGGTGATTTTCTTGCAGACATTTCATGACCCAACTGGGTAACATCATCAGTGCTAGAAGGGAGGAGGAGGAGGAGAACTGTGGGGTCCTTGGTGCTCTCTGAGCTGGGTGGTTTTCTTGCAGACGTTTCATGACCCAACTGGGTAACATCATCAGTGCTAGAAGGGGGGAGGAGGGAGGAGGAGGAGGAGGAGAACTGTGGGGTCCTTGGTGCTCTCTGAGCTGGGTGGTTTTCTTGCAGACCTTTCATGACCCAGCTGGGTAACATCATCAGTGCTAGAAGGGAGAGGGCTTTGCAAACTAGCCTTGATGATGATCCTCCCTAACTGGACCACAAAACGTCTGCAAGAAAAACAAGCTCAGTCATAGCACACTAAGGACTCCCCCCCACTAGAATGCCGACTGCCACGATTGTTCTGCTAGAAAAGCAGCTCTCGCCTTGATTTGACTCGGTTGCCCTCCTCGTTTCCCCAGCACCGTCCAAGAGGGAATTCTCCCTCCCTGCTCCCTGTCCCGCTTTTCCACTCAGGTGCGGAAATTGTCCAGAGGATCCGAGCGTAAGCAGCGCCTCTGGCTGCCGGGCCCTTGTGAGGACATCAAGAGGGTTTGCACACGTTGGCGTGGGCTAAGCCTGTGGTGTATACCAGGCAGGGTGGTTTATAAACCATGTTTTACGACTTAGTATGTTAAGCAAACCTGGGTTCCAGTTCATTGAGCAGGCTAGCCAGGGATAGGCAACCTTGGCCCCCTCATGACTCGTGGACTTCAACTCCCAGAATTCCTCAGCCAGCATGGGGGAACTATGGCCCCCTCATGACTCGTGGACTTCAACTCCCAGAATTCCTCAGCCAGCATGGGGGAACTATGGCCCCCTCGTGACTCGTGGACTTCAACTCCCAGAATTCCTCAGCCAGCATGGGGGAACTATGGCCCCCTCGTGACTCGTGGACTTCAACTCCCAGAATTCCTGGGCCAGCGTGGGGGAACTATGGCCCCCTCGTGACTCGTGGACTTCAACTCCCAGAATTCCTGAGCCAGCATGGGGGAACTATGGCCCCCTCGTAATTCGTGGACTTTAACTCCCAGAATTCCTGGGCCAGCGTGGGGGAACTATGGCCCCCTCACGACTCGTGGACTTCAACTCCCAGAATTCCTCAGCCAGCATGGGGGAACTATGGCCCCCTCATGACTCGTGGACTTCAACTCCCAGAATTCCTGAGCCAGCATGGGGGAACTATGGCTCCCTCATGACTCGTGGACTTCAACTCCCAGAATTCCTGGGCCAGCATGGGGGAACTATGGCCCCCTCATAACTGGTGGACTTCAACTCCCAGAATTCCTGGGCCAGCATGGGGGAACTATGGCTCCCTCATGACTCGTGGACTTCAACTCCCAGAATTCCTGGGCCAGCATGGGGGAACTATGGCCCCCTCATGACTCGTGGACTTCAACTCCCAAAATTCCTGGGCCAGCATGGGGGAACTATGGCCCCCTCATAACTGGTGGACTTCAACTCCCAGAATTCCTGGGCCAGCATGGGGGAACTATGGCTCCCTCATGACTCGTGGACTTCAACTCCCAGAATTCCTGAGCCAGCCTGGCTCAACTTGGAAACCTGTCCCTTTCCCCTCAGCATGGGTGATTCAGGAATTCTGGGAGTTGAAGTCCACGAGTCATAAAAGAGCCAAGGTTGCCTACCGCTGGGTTAGGCAAATCATGGTTGTCTGGCACTTTTTGAAACAGCTCCCTCTCTCACCAGGCTTGCGGTGCTAGCGAGGAGCCCTTTTGTGAGACTGCAGTGTGTTTAGCTACTCCGTGGGGTCTTGGGCTACCCCCTCCCCACCCTGGCAGCCTTTTCTACCTCCCACCTTTGTGACTTCCTAAATGTAACTCATGTTTTTATAACAGCGTTCTGATCCATTTCTTCTCACCCACCGCCTGGAGTTAAATGCTTGCAAAAGCCTGTTTGTCATTTGCATTTCAAGGGTGGGGGGGAAACCACCAAGCTGGTTAAAGTTTTAGCCAGCATTGGGGGGGGTACTTTTTGGTTCTGTGGACTGGCGGGGATGGTTTCGGCGGCTGATGGGGGGGGCTGCGCAACCTCAATCCCACGATGCGCAAATGCAGCTCCGTGCGCCTGCCTGCCACGCTCCGGGTCTGGGGGACCCCTGCTTTCAAGGCAGCCAGACTGGCAGCCCCTCCTTGGGGAAAAGGACGGGGGGTTCCTCCCGTCTGGCCATTCATGGTGCAGTTATCTGGTTCTCTGACCCAAAGGGCTGCGGCTTTTGCTTGGGATGTTCTGTTCCTCCTTTCTCGGTCCTCCTTGGGTCAAACTCCAGAAGGCAGCGGAGGTCACTTGCCCCATTTCTCTGCCCATCACCCCCCACACACACACAGACACACACTGCGGTTCCCCTCTGTCCAGCCCTTTGCCCCGGCCCTCGGCTGGATTGGGTGGGCCTGGGGGCTCGTCCTTTCTCGCAGGCCTTTCATGGTTGAACTAGGGAATATTCTTAGTACTAATGATGTTACCTAGCTGGGTCGTGAAACGTCTGCAAAAAAAACGATCAAGCTGAGAGAGAACCAAGGATCTCATCCTCCTCCCCCTCCTCCTCCCCCTCCTCCTCCCCTCCTCCCTTCCTCTTTCTCTGTCTGCACACCCATTTCTTGTAGCACTGATGATGTTACCTAGTTGGGTCATGAAACGTCTGCAAGGAAACCACCAAGGTGAGAGAGAACTGAGGATCCCTCCTCCTCCTCCTCCTCTCCACACACCCCACTCCCTTCTAGCACTGATAATAATAAAGTTGGAAGGGACCGTGGAGGTCATCTAGTCCAACCCCCTGCTCAGGCAGGAAACCCTACACCAGTGGTTCTAAACCTTTTTAATGCCGCGACCCCCCAACCGGTCGTAAGTCGAGGACTACTCAACTGGTGCAGCACCGTTTGCAGAATGGGACTTTTGGCGGGCTCAGCAGGGCAGAGACAGGTTGGTCCCGACCCACAGGTTGAGAACCACTGCCCTACACCATTTCAGACAAATGGCTGTCCAATCTCTTCTTAAAAAAATTTCCAGTGTTGAAGCATTCACCGCTTCTGGAGGCAGGTGGTTCCACTGGTTAATTGTTCTCACTGTCAAATGATGATGATGATCCCTAGTTGGGTCATGAAACGTCTGCAAGAAAACCACCAAGGTGAAAGAGAACCAAGGATCCCATCTTTCTCCTCCTCTTCCTCCTCCTCCTCCTCTTCCTCCCTCTCTCTCTGTCTACACACCCCTCCCTCTAGTGCTGATGATGTTACCTAGCTGGGTCATGAAAGGGCTACAAGAAAACCACCAAGCTGAGAGAGAACCAAGGATCCCTCTTCTTCTTCCACTCCACCCCCCTCCTCCTCCACTCCACCCCCCCCCCTCCATTTTAGGACTGATGTTCCCTAGTTGGGTCGTGAAACGTCTGCAAGGAAACCACCAGGCTCAGAGAGCATACGGTTCCTTCCCGAGCTACACAGACTACACATCTTCTCTTGCTGCTTTTTCAACTGCTAAAACGTTCATTTTTCTCCTTTCCTTATTTCTTCTGGATTGTTTTTTTTTTTTGTTTGTTTTGGACAGGGTGCTTTGGCTGTTATTGATTGCCCTCTCATTTAATTCTAAGTACCTCTGATATAATTTGCATGTGGCACGCAAGACATTATAAAATGTAATGCTGTGCCGTATTTCATCCCCCTCATTTTTTTTCCCCCCAGCCCTTCGCACGGAAAACGAAAATTGATTTTCCTCGTCATTTTCTCTGCCCGCTTTGCAAATGAAACGCGGCAGTTGTGTGTGTGGGGGGGGGGGACTTGCATTTGTTCAGGCATCTTTCAAATCTCTCCTGCCCTAGGTTGGTCCTGACCTAGAAATTTGGGGAGGGGGGAGCCTCCCTTTCATAAGAGCCGCCTCTGTCTGGGCTTCCTGGCCTTTGAGTTCCTCTGGAAGCGTCTCGGTTGGAAATGGATTGCCTGTTGCAGTGCATCCGATTGTATGGATGCTCCCTCGGGTTTGGTGTCTCTGCAGGATCCCGCTTGCAGTGGGGCTCCGTGTATGGTTGATGGAGGTGGCCAGAAGGAGGCTTTCTGGTCGATTTGCCATCCTTTCTAGTCCTCATGGTGGTGCTTAGTTAGGTTGTGAAATGTCTGTATGATAACAGCCAAGCTCAGAGAGCACAAAGGAGCCCATGGTCCTCCTCCTCCTCCTCCTCCTCCTCCCTCCTCCCTCCTCCCTGCACACCCCACTATCTTTCAGCACTGATGATGTCACCCAATTGGGTCATGAAACGTCTGCAAGAAAACCACCAAGCTCAGAGAGTACCAAGGATACTATAGTCGCCCTCCTCCTCCTCCTCCTCCTCCTCCTCCTTGTCCTCTCTGCAAACCCTCCCTCCTTCTAGCACTGATGATGTTCTCGAGTTGGATAATGAAGCATCTGCAAGAAAACAATCAAGCTCAGAGAGTACCAAGGATACCATCCTCCTCCTCCTCCTCCTTTTCCTTGTCCTTCTGTAAACCCTCCCTTCCTTTTAGCACTGATGATGTTGCCTAGTTGGGTCATGAAACGTCTGCAAAGAAACAAGCAAGCTCAGAGAGCACCAAGGACCCAACAGTTGTAGTCGTCGTCGTCGTACTCCTCCTCCTCCTCCTCTTCCTCCTCCTCCTCCTTGCAAACCCAGCTCCCTTTTAGCACTGATGGTGTTCCCTAGTTTGGCTCATGAAACGTCTGCCAGAAAACAACTAAGCTCAGAGAGAACCAAGGACCCCACAGTTCTCCTCCTCCTCCTCCTCCTCCTCCTCCTCTTCTTCTTCTCTTCTTCCTCCTCCTCCTCCTCCTCCTCCTCCTCCTCCTCCTCCTTCTCATCCACCTCACAAACCCCCCAGCCTTCTAGCCTTGATGATAGTTGGATCCTGAAAGGCTTGCATGAAATCAACCATGTACAGAGAGCACCAAGGACCCCACAGTTGTCGTTATCCTTCTCCTCCTCCTCCTCCTCCTCCTCCACTCCACACACACCCTTCCCTTCTAGCCCTGATGATGTTCCCTAGTTGGGGAATCGTCCTTTTACATGAAAACAGCCAAGCTGAGCACCAAAGGCCCCAAAGTTCAAGGCCCAGCTACACATATTCTCTTCTGTCGGTAATTGCTTTTTCCGTCTGCTTCTCCTGGATCTCCTCTCTCCAAACATTGGATCTGCGCTCTGCTTTAACCCAGCAGCCCTCTTCCCTCTGTGCCAGGCTCGGCTCTGGACGGGCTGGGCAACTTGCCTCTCAGTTCAACCCTGAGCATTGATCGGAAGAGGAAGGGGGGGGGGAGAAGCCGCTGTCTGCAGCAGCAGCGAACAGACCAGCAATGCCTGCCACCCCTGGTGCTCTCTGGAGGGGGCCAGAATCCATGAATCCTTCCTAGCCCTGTTTCCTGTGACAGGTGGGGCTGAGCGGGTCATAGCCAACCTAGCTGTAGTTCAGGGGTTTCTCTTCCAGGATCCACTCTGAGGTCAATCAGAATAGAGCTGGAAGGCACCTCGGAGGCCATCCAGTCCAACCCCCTGCTCAAACAGGAAACCCTGCACCAGTTCAAACAGGTGGCTGTCCAGCCTCTTCTTAAACATCTCCAGTGATGAAGCACCTACAATTTCTGGAGGCAACTTCTGTTCCCCTGGTTAATTGTCCTCACTGTTAGGAAATTCCTCCTTAATTCTAGGTTGCTTCTCTCCTTAATTACTTCCCATCCATTGTTCCTTGTCTGGTATAGGGGCTGGACTAGAAGACCTCCAAGGTCCCTTCCAGCTCTATTCTACTCTACTCTACTCTACTCTACTCTACTCTACTCTACTCTACTCTACTCTACTCTATCCATTATTCTATTCTATTCTATTCTATTCTATTCTATTCTATTCTATTCTTTCCATTTCCATTTTCATTTCCATTATTCTATTCTATTCTACCCTATCCTACCTTACCCTATACTAACCTATCTCTTGTTCTGCCCTCTGGTGCATTGGAGAATAGGTTGAAACCCCCTTCTCTGTGGCAGCCCCTCAAATACTAGAAGACTGCTATCCTGTGCCCCCTCATCCTTCTCTTCATTAAACCAGACGTACCCAGTTCCTGCAACCGTTCCTTATAGGTCTTAGCCTCTGGTCCCAATCTCCCCCTCACCTTGCAGCTTGGTGCCTTCTAAAACGTCAGCTTCTCATGCCCCTGGTGCTTGGCCCTGGACACCTCATCTCTTTGTTGAAGGCAGTGGTTCTCAACCTTTTTAATGCCGCGACCCCCAACCGGTTGTAAGTCGAGGACGACTCAACCGGTCGTAAGTCGAGGACTACTCAACGGGTGCAGCACCGTTTGCAGACTGGGACTTTGGGCGGGCTCAGCAGGGCAGAGACAGCCTGGACAATTCCTATTGGCTTTGGAAAGCCAATAGAATTAGACTCTATTCAAGAGAGTCCATTCTACTGGCTTTCCAAAGCCAATAGAATAAAAGGGAGTAGCACAGCTAAGGAAAAGGGGGGGAAAATGGCAGACTGCGTTGTTTGGCGACCCCCGTGAAAGGGTCGCTCGACCCCAAATGGGATCCCGACCCCCAGGTGGAGAACCGCTGGTTTAAGGCTATCAAACGGGTCACTCTCTCTAGTGCTGCCTTCTGTAAATCAAATCTTTTTCTGGGCGGGATCTTCTCCTCCTTGTTTGCCCTGCCAAGCCAACATTTCTGAACAGGGAAAACATTCTCTTCCCGAATAAAGGAGAAGATTTGCAGCTCTGGGTTGAAATGAGGGGCCCTTGGTGCTCTCTGAGCTGGGTGGTTTCCTTGCAGTCCTTTTATGACCCAAGTAGGGAACATCATCAGTGCGAGAAGGGAGGGGGGTTTGCAGAGAGGAGGAGAAGGAGGAGGAGGAGGAAGAGGAGGAGGAGGACTGTGGGATCCTTGGTGTTCTCTGAGCTTGGTTGTTTTTGCAGATATTTCATGACCCAACTAGGGAACATCATCAATGCTAGAAGGGAGAGGGGTTTGCAGATACGAAGAGGAGGGGGGAGGAGGAGGAGGAGGAGGAAGACTGTGGGGTCTTTGGTGCTCTATGAGCTTGATTTTTTTTGTAGACGTTTCATGACCCAACTAGGGAACATCATCAGCGCTAAAAGGAAGGGGGGGTTTGCAGAGAGGGGGAGGAGGAGAACTGTGGGGTCCTTGGTCCTCTCTGAGCTGGGTGGTTTTCTTGCAGTCCTTTCATGACCCAAGTAGGCAACATCATCAGTGCTAGAAGGGAGGAGGAGAAGGAGGAGGAAGAGGATGATAGTGAGGTCCTTGTTGCTCTCTGAGCTTGATGGTTTTCCTGAAGACGTTTCATGACCCAACTAGGGAACTTCATCCGTGCTAGGAGTGGGGTGTGTGGAGAGGAGGAGGAGGACTGTGGGGTCCTGGGTGCTCTCTGAGCTTGATGGTTTTCTTGAAGACGTTTCATGACCCAACTAGGGAACATCATCAGTTCCAGAAGGGAGTGGGGTGTGTGGAGAGGAGGAGGGTTGTGGGGCCCTCGGTGCTCTCTGAGCTTTGATGTTTTCTTGCAGACGTACCCAAACGAGGGAGCATCCTCAGCTCACCCTCCCAGTTCGGGTAATGGACCCTGTGCAAGAAAACAGTCAAGTTCAGAGACCCCCTCTTGGACACCCCCCCCCATCTTCCTCTCCTCACCCCGAATATTCTTTGAGTTGTCGGCGCTGCCCCTCCCTTCTGGAAAGGAATCTGCGCCCTCCTTTCTTGCCTCTTACCCAGGACTGCCCCCTCCCGTGCAAAAACGCCCCCTGCCCCCTTGCAAGGGCTGATGAATTTCGCAACCAACAGGCCAGCCAACATCTTAATTTCCTATTCCTGAAATGGCAGGAGCCAGAGTGGATTCCTCCTTTTCTGAGGTCCTCCGCCAGTCTGGGACTGGGAGGAGGAGGAGGGGGGGGCGTCTTCACCCAGGGGATCCCCGAAGTTTCAAAGGGTCCCTCGGAGAGATCAGATTGCCGCTCGTGACTCGGTGCTGCTTCCCGACGTCTTCCAAATTGGTGGCTAGTAAGTAGCCCTCTTTGATGGCTCGACATTCACCTGCCGGCCTCCAGCAAGCCGCCTTTTCTGCGCTGCGTCCCCCCCGCAGCGCGCGGCTTCCCAGTAACCGGGTTTATTTGCTTCCGCAGCATCTTTTTAAATAAGATTAAGCCGGGCGTGTTAATTCCTGCCCAAGCTGCTTTGGCTGCGCTCCTCCGGGTTTCAGCCCTGCTGAGTTGTGCTGATGAGCCTGAAGTTTACCCGAGCTTGCAGCTCATTTAAATCTTTTTATTAAAAAAAAAAAAAAGATTGTGCTGGAGGGAGCTGCAGCAAAGGACCATTTTGGAGGCAGGGTGGGCAAAAGAGCCCCCCCCAAGCTCTTATCTGTTTATGGCACCGTTGGTAGAGACCCTCTCCGCCCCGGGGGGGATGAACAGCGTGGAGGATATGCCCATCACGGACGGAGCAGGCGGTTCAAAAAATATTCAGGAGGCTGGCTGGGATGCGGAAGGCTAAGCAAAGCTAGCAGTCCACATGGGGTCCAGGAGGGGCCAGGGGGTCCTCCGTGGGGGCGGCTGGGTGGGGGCCATGACCGAGGGGTTGCCCAGAAAGCCCAAGAGAAATGGCTAGAGAGTTGGTGCTCTTGAGACCCACACTTGTGACCCACACCTGTCCCACCACAAGACCCTCCGTTGACACAGCCCACACCTGTCCCATCCCAACACCCTCCGTTGACACAGCCCACACCTGTCCCATCCCAAGAGGCTCCGTTGACACGACACACATCTGTCCCATCCCAAGACCCTCCCTTGACACAGCCCATACCTGTCCCACCACAAGACCCTACCTTGACACAGCCCACACCTGTCCCATCCCAAGAGGCTCCGTTGACACGACACACATCTGTCCCATCCCAAGACCCTCCCTTGACACAGCCCATACCTGTCCCACCACAAGACCCTACCTTGACACAGCCCACACCTGTCCCATCCCAAGAGGCTCCCTTGACACAACACACATCTGTCCCATCCCCCCTTGACACAGCCCACACTTGTCCCACCACAGGACCCTCCGATGACACAGCCCACACCTGTCCCATCCCAAGAGGCTCCCTTGACACAAGACACACCTGTCCCATCCCAAGACCCTCCCTTGACACAGCCCACACCTGTTCCACCAGAAGACCCTCCCTTGACACAGCCCACACCTGTCCCTTCCCAAGACCCTCCCCTGACGTGACCCTCTCATGCTGGCCGTGGAATTCTGGGAGTTGAAGTCCACAAGTCATAAAAGGGCCAAGGTTCCCCACTCCTGACCTAGAAGGACCCTCACCAAGGAGACATCAGTGTGGTCCAGCTTCCTCGGAGGTGTAAGGGGCATCCCAGGTGTGGCCAGGGTCCCCCCCCGCGCTCGCCTGGGCCCAGCGACGCCCAGGATGCTTCAGTGGTTAGCACCAGGAGACCCATTGCTCTCAATGGGAGAGTGGAGCAAGGGCAGGGCATGCAGAGCCCCCCCTTGCAGGCCAGGAGGGGGACACACACACACACACACACACAGAGAGAGAGAGAGAGGGGCGGGGCATTGATGATGAAGCCGCTCTGGATGGGAGACTCATTTTGTTCCTGGGGGGGGGGGTATCAAGGTAGGCATCAGGCCCCGCATGCTTTGCGTGTGTGCCAAAGCTTCCCTGTGTTCTGTTTTTAAAAGTCCTTTTTCAAACCACAACGAGGAAAAGAAAAGAGAGAAAGCACACAAAGACAGTTATAAGGCATATATGCTTTTCGATGCGATGACGGTGGATCCCTCTGTTGTAACCGTTTTAAATGTGCATTATTGTTTTCTCTTATGGTGTTTGGCTTGGGTACTTGGAGGGAGGGATGAAGGGAGGGAAGGAAGGAAGGAAGGAGTAGAACAGATGGATAGAAGGAAGGAAATTGAAAAAGGAAAGGAAGGAAGGAAACAGATGGGTAGATGGAAGAAGAAAAGGAAGGAAGGAAGGAGTAGAACAGATGGATAGAAGGAAGGAAATTGAAAAAGGAAAGGAAGGAAGGAAACAGATGGGTAGATGGAAGAAGAAAAGGAAGGAAGGAAGGAGTAGAACAGATGGATAGAAGGAAGGAAATTGAAAAAGGAAAGGAAGGAAACAGATGGGTGGATGGAAGGAAAGAAGGTCAGAGAGGGAGGGAGGGAACAGATGGACAGAAGGCAGACAGGAAAGGGACAGATGGACAGAAGGAAGGAAGGAAGGAAAACGGGAAGGAAGGAAGGAAGGAAAGAAGGAAAAAGGGATATTAACACCTCTGGGTTTCTTCCTTTTTGCCTGGGGGGGGGGGGTTCCCTGGTGTTCGGCTGCAGATGGGGGGGGGGGCAGCCTCAGTGCTTCCAGGCCGATCTCTGCTCATTGGCCCCAAGGAGACTCTCTTCCTCCTGTCCAGGGGGGGGGTTTGGGGGGCTCCCGGCTGAGATCCAGGCTGGCTGCAGCTGCCCACGAAAGCATCGAGGGAGGGGGCTTTAATTTAGCCACAGTTCTGCTGAGGTGGGCTCCATTGCTTTGGGTCTAACTGCACTCCGTGTGTCCCCCTCCCCCGCCGCAAGCCCTTCATTATAGCTGTTGTCTCTGTGCCTTTTTGATTCAAAAGGAAGGAAAGGAAAGGGAAGGGAAGGGAAGGGAAGGAAGGAAGGAAGGAAGGAAGGAAGGAAGGAAGGAAGGAAGGAAGGAAGGGAAGCTGAAGCAGCCGCTGCAGGTGTGCCTGGCCCAGAGAAGCCGTCAAAAGCAAACCTTTACAGCAGTGTTTCCCAACCTTGACCATTTTAAGGCATGTGGACTTCAACGCCCAGAATTCCACAGCCAGCGTTACTGGCTGTGGAATTCTGGGAGTTGAAGTCCACATGCCTTAAAATGGTCAAGGTTGGGAAACACTGCTTTACAGCCATTTTGCAACTTCTCTAAGTGGCCATTTGAAGCTTGCAAAAGACTTTCTCTCTGCTTGGGGGGGCATTATTTTAGTTGGGATTTGCCCCCCCCCCCCCGAATCAGGGAGAACGCTTTTCTTACATCCCACCCACTTTTGCTAGCCAACACCCCCCCTTCCCTCCATGGAGGAGAGCCTGGATGATGCTCCCGGAAGGTGAGAGCCCAGCCTCCCCCCCCCAAGGAAAAGTGGCGGAAGCAACGCAGGGGAGCTTAGGGGGCGCTGAGAGTAGGGGAAGCCCCCTTTACCCCTGGGGTGACCCCCTGGTTCTTCTGGCCTTGTCTCCCCCGCGGCGGGCAGGCCCGGTTCTTCCAGGGTGCCGAAGCGTTTGAGGCTCTCCTCAGCTTGAAGGTTTTGGGCCCTGCAGATGGTGGAGCTTTTCTGGCAGGCCGGGGGCAGTCTGGGAAAAAGGAGGGAGGAGGAAAAGAAAGAGTAGGAAGAGAAAGGGAAAGGAAAAGGGAGGGAGGGAGGGAAGAGGAATGGAAGGGGGAGGGAGAGAGGAAAGAAGGAAGGAAGGAAAGAGGAATGGAAAGAGGAGGGAGAGAGGAAGGAAGGAGGAAAAGAAAGAGCAGGAAAAGGAGAAAGGGAAAGGAAAAGGGAGGGAGGGAGGGAGAGAGGAAGGAAGGAAAGAGAAAGGAATGGAAAGAGGAGAGAGAGGAAGGAAGGAAGAAAAGAAAGGAATGGAAAGGGGAGGGAGAGAGGAAGGAAGGAGGAAAAGAAAGAGCAGGAAAAGGAGAAAGGAAAAGGGAGGGAGGGAGGGAAGAGGAATGGAAGGGGGAGGGAGAGAGGGAAGAAGGAAGGAAGGAAAGAGGAATGGAAAGAGGAGGGAGAGAGGAAGGAAGGAGGAAAAGAAAGAGCAGGAAAAGGAGAAAGGGAAAGGAAAAGGGAGGGAGGGAGGGAGGGAGAGAGGAAGGAAGGAAAGAGAAAGGAATGGAAAGAGGAGAGAGAGGAAGGAAGGAAGAAAAGAAAGGAATGGAAAGGGGAGGGAGAGAGGAAGGAAGGAGGAAAAGAAAGAGCAGGAAAAGGAGAAAGGGAAAGGAAAAGGGAGGGAGGGAGGGAGAGAGGAAGGAAGGAAAGAGAAAGGAATGGAAAGAGGAGAGAGAGGAAGGAAGGAAGAAAAGAAAGGAATGGAAAGAGGAGGGAGAGAGGAAGGAAGGAGGAAAAGAAAGAGCAGGAAAAGGAGAAAGGGAAAGGAAAAGGGAGGGAGGGAGGGAGAGAGGAAGGAAGGAAAGAGAAAGGAATGGAAAGAGGAGAGAGAGGAAGGAAGGAAGAAAAGAAAGGAATGGAAAGGGGAGGGAGAGAGGAAGGAAGGAGGAAAAGAAAGAGCAGGAAAAGGAGAAAGGGAAAGGAAAAGGGAGGGAGGGAGAGAGGAAGGAAGGAAAGAGAAAGGAATGGAAAGGGGAGGGAGAGAGGAAGGAAGGAGGAATGGAAAGGAGGGAGAGAGGAAGGAAAGGAAAGAAAGAGTGGAAAAAAGAAAAGAGAAAGGAAAAAGAAAAAGGAAGGAAGGGGAAAAAAGTAGGAAAGAAGGAAGGGAGGGAGGGGGGAGAAAAAGAAAGGAAAGAGGGAAAAGAGGAAAGGAAAGGAGGGAGGGAAGAAGGAAGCAAGGAAGGAAAAAGTAAAAGGAAGGAAGGGAAAGAGAAAGGGAAGGGAAAGGAACGAGGGAGGAAGCAAGGCAGGAAAAAGAAAAGAAAAAGGAAAGGAGGGTGGGAGGAAGGAAGAAAAAGAAGGAGGGAAAGAAGAGAAGGGGAAGAAAGACAAAGGAGGGAGGGAAAGAGAAAGGGAAGGGAGATTCCCGTGGGGGACCCATTGCCGGCAGCTCTTTCCCCACCTGGGGGGGGGGCAGAGTCCGCCCTCCACCGGGCACAGATGGGCAGGGGGCCCCTGGACCTCCCCCCACTGCCCCCCCACCGGGCAACTGAGCCGAATCCTGCCCACCTCTCGCCTGCCTCTTGCTGCAACGGTTGTGTTGGCGTCTACCACGGGGGTCCCAGCCCCGGTGCTGCTTTTATTTGGGACCCTCCCCGAGAGGCGAGGGCTGGGAGCGTGGGGAGGGGGCTCGCCTTCATCTGCCGACTGCTTGACCCTTTTTCTTCTCAAAGCCCAACAGGGGCACCAAGCGGACCCGGGACGACGAGGAGGAGGAGCTGAAGGGGCGGCCCAAGACAGCCGGGTCCCGGGAGCGTGGCCGCTACCGGGAGGAAGAGCCCCCGGCTGCCGACGAGTCCGAAGAGGAGAAGAAGAAGCTGCACCACGTCTTTGAAAGAGGCGAGGAGGAGGAGGAGGAGGTGGGTGAGGGTCTCGTCCTTTCCACACACCCCCCCTGGGTTCTCGGCTCTCCCTCCCTCCCCTCCCGTGACCTGCTCCCTCCCGGGGCCAGGCAAACCCTCCCCTCTCCAAGATGGCACCCTGGGGGTCCCCACTGACGGCCCTAACTTCTCTTCCGTTGGGTGAGGGTGAAAGGGTGAAAGTCCATATTACAGGGGTTCCCAGTCTCGGCCCCTTGACGACTTGGGGACTTCAATTCCCAGAATTCCTGCGGCCGAGGTTGGGGATCCCCTCCTCCGTCAAAGAACATGGACTCCTAAAGCTGGGAGGGACCTTGGAGGTCTTCTAGTCCGACCCCCTGTCCAAGAGGAAAGTCCTTAGACCGGGGGGGGGGGGTCCTCAAACGTGGCCACTTTTAAGACTTGTGGACTTCAACTCCCAGAATTCCCCAGCCAGCTAGGCTATGCTGGCTGGGGAATTCTGGGAGTTGAAGTCCACAAGTCTTAAAAGTGGCCACGTTTGAGGACCCCTGCCTTAGACCATCCCAAGTCAAGCTTAGCTCGCCACCTTCTTTGAGGAAGGACACCTTGAGGTCATGTAGACTATCCGGCGTTCACACAGACACGGAAAAAGAAGCATTTCCCATCAGGGCTACTTTCCCAAGATAACCATTCACAGCATTCTGGGGTGTGTGTATGTGTGTGTTGAAAAACCAGCAAAATTTATTTATTGATGTGATTTATTATTTATTAAACAAATTTATGCAGCCCCCCCCCCCCAACTCACACATAACGGACTTTCAGGCAGTTTCCCATTTTTTTTTTTTTAAAAAAAATCCATTTAGTTGAAAACCCATTACAAGCCCCCCCCCCATCTCACCTCTTTTCTGTGGGAGCAACAACACAATCCAAGTTGGCAGCAACAACAAGACAGTTCAACAAATTTTGCAACAGTCTTAAAAACTCCCCTTGCTTGTTAATTCTCTCATTCGGTCACTTCCTGTATTCTTCCTGCAAAGAGGCCCCCTCTATTTTCACAGGAAGTCCCCCAACTTGCAGCAGTTCATTTAGTGACCGAAGTTACAACAGCACTGAAAAAAGTGATTTATGGCCATTTTCACACTTAGCGACCGTTGAAGCATCCCCAGGGTCACGTGATCAGAATTCGGATGCTTGGCAACGGACTCGTATTTACGACGGTTGGGGGGGGGTCACGTGATCCCCTTTTGGGACCGTCGGACAAGCAAAGCCCACGGGGGAGCCAGGTTTACTTAACAACCAGGTTTCTCACTTAACAACTGCAGTGGTTCACTTAACAACCAGGTCCTAAAATGGGGCAAAACCCAGCTAACAACTACCTTGATTAGCAATAGAAATTCTGGTCGTGAGTCAGGGGCTACCTGTATTTGGTTTCTCAGGCAAGCCCACTCCCCACCAATAAAGGAGAATATTGGTAGTTCAGAGATGAAATGGGGGGGGGGGGTCCTTGGTGCTCTCCCACCAATTGTTATGTGACACAGCAGGAGGGGGGAGAAATGGGGTGGAGAAACAGAAGACCCTCCCGGCCGTTCCTTGCCAGAACTCTGGTATTGGGGGGGGGGGCTGATCCAAGATGGCGGCCGGGCCCACCTTTAGCAGGAAGACGGTTCCAATGCCTTGAAGGGAGACTGTTCAGACGTGGGTTTGTGGGGTGCCAGTGGAGGCTGTGACTGCATCCTTAAACGAGGCTGTGTTTGGCCAGGAGGAACCTCTGGATGAAAGCTCCGTGAAGAAGATGATCCTCACCTTTGAGAAAAGATCTTACAAGAACCAGGAACTCCGGATCAAATTCCCAGACAATCCAGAGAAGTAAGTCCAGGTTGGGGGGTCGGCCTCTTTCTCCAGACGCCGCTCTCCGGAAGGCCAGGTGTCCTTGTGCTGGGAAGGGAGATGGCGGTGGCTTTTCACTCCCTCTGAGAGGAGGTTGAAGTTCTCAAGAACAAGGCCAACATTGACTCTAGAAGTGTAGGTGTTCTGTCCCAGCCTACGTGAGTCCTTGTTGAGCTCACAAGGAGAAGCTCCTCTTCCAACAAGCAGGCTGGAACCGCAGGAAAAAACCAATCCCCTTTTATGACTCACAGACCTGAGTCAGTGTCCAAGGCAAACAAACACAGTCCACACAAACTTGATCCCTTAACACAACGCTTCGGCAACCAGCACCTCCCACACCTTCCCTTTTATCATTCAGCCAAGGGTTGGCTTCCTAATGCCTTCTCCTTTGCCTTTGGAGCCGTCCCATTGCATTCCTCTGTCCTACTCTCTTTTCTTACCGGCGCATTCATGCATCGTGGATTTGTCCCAGCTGTTCTTCATCACTGTCCAACTCAGGCTCCCAGCCCAGCTGTGTCTCAGCCTGAGTGCGAGTAGAGGGGCCAGGCTCCTCATCCGACTGCAAGTCTTGGAGCTCCTCAGAGCCTTCCTCTGACTCTGATGTCACTCCAAGCCCCCCCTCCTCTGATTCCTCAGACTTAGCTGCTGGGTCCACAGGCTGGCGAGAAATCACAACAGTAGGAGATAGCCAGGCTGAGCCCGAGGGTGGAGGGGTCAAGCACGTCATGAGTCTGGAGTCCCTTCGTCCCCCCAAGAGATCTTAAGTCCAGCCCACCTCGGATTCCATAGACTCTTATGACCCGTTAGTAGATCAGATTCTTGTAGGGAACATCAGCATGCAATATATCTTGTATTCGTCTGAACAGTCTGACCAGAACGGTTCCTAACGGAAACGAGTTTGGAGCAAGATAGTCCCAGCACTCTGACCTTCTTTCATCTTTTTAACCTTTGCAACCTTATTCATGCTTCAGTTGCAACATACAGGCAATCCCCGGTTTACAACTGTTCATTTAGTGACCGCTTAAAGTTACAATGGCACTGAAAAAAGCGACTCACAACCGTTTTTCACACTTAATGACCGTTGCAGGTCACGTGATCAAAATTCAGACACTTGGCCACCGACTCGTATTTATGATGGTAGCTGCGTCCTGGGATCCCTGTTTGCGACCTTCTAATAAAGCAAAATCAGTGGGGGAGCTAGATTCATTTAACAACCATATTACTAACTCAGGGGTAGGCAACCTTGGCTCTTTTATGACTGGTGGACTTCAACTCCCAGAATTCCTGAGCCAGCATGGCTCAGCTTTGAAGCCTCTCCCTTTTCCCTCAGCGTGGCTGGCTCAGGAATTCTGGAAGTTGAAGTCCACCAGTCATGAGGGGGCCATAGTTCCCCCATGCTGGCTCAGGAATTCTGGGAGTTGAAGCCCACGAGCCATGAGGGGGCCATAGTTCCCCCATGCTGGCTCAGGAATTCTGGGAGTTGAAGTCCAGGAGTCATGAGGGGGCCAAGGTTACCTACCCCTGAACTAACTTAATAACTGCAGGGATTTACTTAACAACGGTGGCAAGAAAGGTCATAAAACAGGGTAAAACTCAATTGTCTTGTTTAGCAATGGAAATTTTGGGCTCCATTGTGTTTGTAAGTTGAGGACTGCCTGTATTAAAAATCTAGAAAAGGCGCTCTCTGTCTTTCTCTGTCTCTCTTTCCCTATCTGTCTCTCTCTCACACACACACAATACACACACACACACACTATTTGCAGCTAAAAGAACCCTGAGTGCCCTTGATAACCCATTTAGTGTCAGCAACAGACCTTGAGGGAGAGCCATAACTCACTGTAGCTGTTCTGCTGACCCTCCTGCTTTTGAACTTGGCGTGTTCCTCCCGGTTTCAGTTTTGGACAGGGCCTGGCTCTTCCTGCCTGCTTCGGGTAGTGAAAGAAGGAGAGAGAGAGAGAGAGAGAGAGAAAGAAAGAAAGAAAGAAAGAAAGAAAGAAAGAAAGAAAGAAAGAAAGAAAGAAAGAAAGAAAGAAAGAGAAAGAAGGAGACAGAAAAAGAAAGAGACAGAAAGAGGGAGAAACAAAAAAGAAAGAAAGAGAGAGAGAGAGAAAGAGACAGAAAAAAGAAAGAAAAAAGAGAGACAAGAAAGAGAGAAAGAGAAAGAGGGAAAGAAAAAGAGAAACAGAAAAAGAGAAACAAAGAAAAAAAGAGAAAGACAGAAAGAAAAAGAGAGAGAGAGAGAGAAAAGAAAGAAAGAGAAAAAGAGCGAGCGAGAGAGCGTACGTGCGAGAGAGAGCGCATTCTTTGGAATAACTCAATAGTCAAACCAAATCTGAGATTCCCTGTAGCCTTTTCTAGGTTTTTAGTACAGGTTGTCCTTGACTTAATGACCACAACCGAGCCCAACATTTCCATTGTTGTGGTTTTCCAAGTGGCCTCAAGGACTCTCTGAAAGGAGGCAGATGACCAGCTGTCTGCAAGGAGTATAAATCCTTCCCTTCCCCACCCTCTAGTCAGAACCTGAAGAAGCTTCTGGGATGAGAAGTGAAACATCTTCAAGGAAACGTCTGTGGAGATTCTCAGCCGTCCAGTTCCTGGTTGTCACAAATTTGCTTTTTCAGGAGGCACCTGGACTTCCTTGTGTTTCTTTGAAGAGGTTTCGCTTCTCCTCCCAGAAGCTTCCTCGGGTTCTGACTGGATGGTGGGGAAAGGGAAGGATTTATACTCCTTGCAGACAGCTGGTCCTTTGCCTCCTTTCAGAGGGTTGTTGGGGCTAATTGGACACAGATAAACCTCCAGGTGGCCTCAAGGACTCTTCAAAAGAAGACAAAGGACCGGCTGTCTGCAAGGAGTATAAATCTTTCCCTTCCCCACCACCCAGTCAGAACCTGAAGAAGCTTCTGGGAAGAGAAGCGAAACCTCTTCAAAGAAAAAAATAGAAGTACAGTTGCCTTCTGGAAAAGAAGCACCTTTGGGGCAACTGGACTTTCTTGGTGTTTTCCTTGAAGACGTTTCGCTTTTCATCCAGGAAGCTTCTTCAGTTCTACCTTCGAGCTTCTTGGGCGAGAAGCAAAACGTCTTCGAGGAATCAAAGCCAAGAAAGTCCAGTTGCCTTTGGGGAAAGCATCTTCGGGACCAGTGGCCAGATTCCTAGATCTCTTGGATCCTGCTGACGTCTGCTCCTCTGTCCGTAGATTCATGGAATCCGAGCTGGATCTCAACGATATCATTCAAGAGATGCACGTCATCGCTACCATGCCGGACCTCTACCATCTCCTGGTGGAACTCAACGCTGTCCACTCTCTCCTTGGGCTGTTGGGGCACGACAACACCGATATCCTTCTGGCTTCGTTGGTGTCGCTCTTGCGTTCCTTGGAGGGCTTGGCAACCGGAAGGACGTCTTGGGCTGAGTGGGGTGTGAACTGCCTGTCTCCAAAGGATGCTGCATGGCAGGGGTCTTTCAAACCAGGCCCTTTGATGACTGGTGGACTTCAACTCCCAGAATTCCTCAGTCGGCCATTTTGATGAACCTGCGGACTTGGATCCAGACCAGGGGGTCTTCCAACTTGGCCCTTTGATGACTGGTGGACTTCAACTCCCAGAATTCCTCAGCCAGCACGCCTGGCTGAGGAATTCTGGGAGTTGAAGTCCACCAGTCATCAAAGGGCCACTTTTGAAGGCCCCTGCTGCAGAGGTTAATCTTGGTGAAACTTGAGTCTGCAGCACCCCCAGGTAATAATAGTAATAGTAGTAAAGTTGGAAGGGATCTTGGAGGTCATCTAGTCCAACCCCCCTGCTCAGGCAGGAAACCCTACACCATTTCAGACAAATGGCTGTCCAGTCTTTTCTTAAAAACTTCCAATGATGGAGCATTCACAGCTTCTGGAGGCAGGTAGTTCCACTGGTTAATTGTTCTCACTGTCAGGAAGTTTCTGCTTAGTTCCAGGTTGCTTCTCCCCTTGATTAGTTTCCACCCGTTGCTTCTTGTCCTGCCTTCAGGCGCCTTGGAAAATAGCTTGACTCCCTCTTTTTTGGGGTAGCCCCTGAGAGATTGGAAGACTGCTATCATGTCCCCCCTCGTCCTTCTCTTCATTAGACTAGACAGACCCAATTCTAGCAACCGTTCCTTATATGTTTTAGTCTCCAGCCCCCTAATCATCTTTGTTGCTCTTCTCTATACTCTTTCCAGAGTCTCAACATCTTTTTTACATCGTGGTGAACTGGATGCCGTATTCCAAGTGTGGCCTTACCAAGGCCTTGTAAAGTGGTATTAACACTTCACGTGATCTTGATTCTATCCTTCTGTTGATGCAGCCTAGCACTGTGTTGGCCTTTTTGGCAGCTGCAGCACACGGCTGGCTCCTATTTCAGTGATTGTAGATGCCCAGGTGGCCAGATGGGGAATGCAATCCAAGCTGCTGATGATGGGAGGTGAGGGAGGCAGGCTGGGAGACCCTTCCCCCTCCCATTGGTTAGCCCGTTTTGAAAAGTTTGGTCTCCTTCAGTAAATTAGAACTGATTTTTTCTTTTTTCTTTTTTGTCATCACTGTCCGTCTACTACAGGAGTGTCCAAAGGCAACTTTAAGACTGGTGACTTCAACTGACTGGGGAATTCTGGGAGTTGAAGTCCACCAGTCTTAAAATAGCCAAAGTTGGACAGGTTGAAGTCCACAAGTTGTAAAGATGCCAAGGTTAGACACCCTTACCTTATACCAGGGGTCTTCAGACTTGGCTCTTTTACAGCGATTCTCAACCTATGGGTCGGGACCCCATTTGGGGTCGATCGACCGTTTCACGGGGGTCGCCAAGCAAGGCTGTCCGCCATTTTTTCCCCCTTTTCTGGCGGGTGCCTTACCTCCCTTGGGCTGGGCCAGCTGCTGGCCCAGCCGGAGGTCACCCTGTGCCGTCTCTGCCGCTTGCCAGCTATACCTCGGCCACCGCAGGGGGCGGCACCATGCATGCGCGGCGCTCCTGGGCAGGGAAAGTCCTCGACTTAGACCGGTTTAGTCCTCGACTTACGGCCGGTTTAGTCCTCGACTTACGACCGGTTGGGGGGTCGCGGCATTAAAAAGGTTGAGAACCACTGCTCTTTTATGACGTGTGCCTGGCTGAGCAATTCTGGGCGTTGAAGTCCACAAGTTATAAAAGGGCCAAGTTTGAAGACCCCTGCCCTATACTATTCTGGACAAATGGCTGTCCAGCCCCTTCTTGATGATCTGCAGTGATGCAGCACCCACAACTTCTGGAGGCAAATCCTTCTATTGGTTAATTGTTTTCACTGTCGGGAAATTTCTCCTTAGTTCTATATTGGTTTCCTTGAGTAACAGAATAATAAAGTTGGAAGGGGCCTTGGAGGTCTTCTAGTCCAGCCCCCTGCTCAAGCATGAGACCCTGTAACATTTTAGCCAAATGGCTGTCCAGTCTCTTCTTGAAAATGTCCAGTGTTAAAGCACCCACAACTTCTGAAGGCAGGTTGTTCCCCTGGTTAATTGTCCTCACTGTCATGAAATTTCTCCTTAGTTTTAGATCGGTTCGGTAAATGTGATGAAATGTGACAACAGATGAATGGAACAGCATGCTGGCTGGGGAATTCTGGGAGATTGAAACCCACAAGTCTTAAAGTTGCTCAGGTTTGGACACCCCTGCTCGATCAGGTTAGCAGGCCAGATTTTTTTTTCCTGGCCCTTATTCCCCAGAGCTTATTAAGGCAGCCTCTATCTACCATGTTAAGGGGCAGCTGGGAGTTCTTTCTGTCTGTTATCTTGAGTTAAACTGCAGTTGCGATGGAAAAATGTGAAAAGGCTTTGTGAAAATTGCCTGCAGCTCTGCCGTGGACATTTAACAAATCTACCAAACGGTCCGGATGTCAGCCTGTTGCCTTTCCTAGTTACTGATAAGCAATAGTTGAAAAAAAAATCTCTTTACAAATGTTATCTTCGCCAGGAAGGAAGGAAGGAAGGCTAGATGAGAAGGCAGAGTTAAAAAAAAAATAAAAATTTAAGAACAAGGTCTCAAATGTTCTTTGTGAACAAAGAAAAAGGATTTTTTTCCCCTTCGGTTTGGCTTCTTTGCTACATGATATCCCAAAGGTGCTTTTCTCCTGACAGCAATTGGACTTTAGCTGATTTTTCTTGAAGACAATTCACTGCTCATCCAACAAGCTCCTTCCATTCTAAGCAACATCTTCAAGAAAAATCAATAAAATCCAGTTGCCATTTGGACAAAAGCACCTTTGGGACGATCATGACCTGGATGACGAAGAACCTCCATCGACATGCTACATTACGGTGGATGTTTTTGCTACGCTGAGCAGTGCGTGCTCACTTATGTTTGTGAAAATGCCTGTGTGTGCTGTCAACAGTCATTGCATTTGAGGCAGTCAAGCTAGGAGCAGCTGGCAGGCAAACGTAGGTTTGTCCGCTCTGTTGCGTTCCCCGTAGCTACCTCTGGGTGGGAAAAAATGGACCGTGAGAAAGCAAGACAGGAAGAACGTGGACTCATTTGAGCTGCGGTGCTAGAGAAGGCGCCTGTGTATTCATTGGACAGCAAAAGGGACTAACAACCAAGTCCCGGACTGCATAACACCAGACGTGTCACTGGAAGACAAAATCACGAAACTGCATCTCACTTACTCGGGTCACGCCAGGCGGGGGAATTTACTGTAGAAAGCAATTCCTGTTTGGAAGACTCGGTGGTTAATTTGGCTGTGCCAGCAACTGTTGATTGTGATACCTTCCTTGTCTACTGTGCATTTTAATTTGTATGTTGAATGGAATGGAATAGAAGAATAGAATAGAATTTCAAAGAATAGAATAGAATAGAATAGAATAGAATAGAATAGAATAGGACCTTGGAGGTCTTCTAGTCCAGCCCCCTCCTCAAGAAGGAGAACCTATAGGATTTCAGACAAGTGATTCTTCAATCTCTTCTTAAAACCTCCAGTGATGGAGCCCCACAACTTCTAGTGGCAGGCTGTTCCACTGGTTAATTGTCCTCACTGTCAGGAAGTTTCTCCTTAATTCCAGGTTGCTGCTCTCTTTGATCAGTTTCCATCTGTTGCTTCTTGTCTAGTGCTTTGGAGAATAATTTGACCCCCTCTTCCTTGTGGCAGCCCCTCAAATACTGGGATGCTGCTATCAGGGTCACGTTATTCTCCAAAGCACCAGAGGAAAGGATGAGAAACAATGGTTGGAAACTGAACAAAGAGAGAATCAACCTGGAATTAAGGAAAACTTCCTGACAGTGAGGACAACTAACCAGTGGAACAGCTTGCCACCAGAAGTCATGGGCGCTCCATCACTGGAGGTTTTTAAGAAGAGATTAGACAGTCACTTGTCTGAGATGGTGTAGGTCAGGGGTAGGCAACCTGGGCTCTTTTATGACTGGTGGACTCCAAGTCCCAGAATTCCTGAGCCAGCCACGCTGAAGGGAAAGGGAGAGGTTTCCAAGCTGAGCCAGGCTGGCTCAGGAATTCTGGGAGTTGAAGTCCACCAGTCAGGAGGGGGACATAGTTCCCCCATGCGGGCTCAGGAATTCTGGGAGTTGAAGTCCACCAGTCATGAGGGGGCCATAGTTCCCCCATGTTGGTCCAGGAATTCTGGGAGTTGAAGTCCACAAGTCATGAAGGGGCCATAGTTCCCCCATGCTGGCTCAGGAATTCTGGGAATTGAAGTCCACCAGTCATGAGGGGGCCATAGTTCCCCCATGCTGGCTCAGCAATTCTGGGAATTGAAGTCCACGAGTCATAGAACATAGAAATCCTGGCATAGAACAACTCCAATCGGAAGATGTGGAGAGAAGTGGCCCACAGAATCACCAAGAGTCGGACCCGACTGAATGGATAACATCATCCCCACCATCATCATCCTCAAGCTGAAGCCAACTAGGCCTCCATTTGAGAGAGAGAGGTGCCTGCTTTCGTCGATTTGAGCTTCAACGAAGCGGTGCTGATTTCTGCAAAAGCCCCCCTTGCCTTCTTCAGTATTTTTAAAAAAGCAACAGCAGCAGACCCGGAGTAAATCCATCTAGAAATATTTCCTCTGCGTAAGCAGCTCTGTGGCCTTGACAGTTCCTTTCCCCGAGGTTTTTCTGAAGCCTTCGTCAGCCTCAGCACCGTGTCATTTGTTAAAAGGTTGACTTGGATGGGCCAGCCAGGCGGAGGGGCATAAATGATGGAGGTCTCGCTGGTGACAGCCTTGAAGGAGACAAAATAACGGCCGGTTCTGTCCCCTACAGCAGTGTTTCCCAAACTTGACAATTTTAAGGCATGAGGACTTCAACTCCCAGAATTCCACAGCCAGCAACGCTGGCTGTGGAATTCTGGGAGTTGAAGTCCTCATGCCTTAAAATAGTCAAGTTTGGGAAACACTGCCCTACAGACACGAGAAGCCGAGTCTGGGATGATAATAAACGTTGACCATAGTACCACTTGATAAGGCCACCCTTGGAAGGCCGCATCCAGTTTTGGTCGCCACAATAAAAAAAAGATGTTGAGACTCTGGAAAGACGGCAGAGAAGAGCAACTAAGATGATCCAGGACCTGGAGACGAAAACAATTTGGGAACGGCCCGTCTAGAGAAAAGAAGGACCGGGGGGGGGGGGCATGATAGCATTTCAGTATTTGAGGGGCTGCTACAAAGAAGAGGGAGATCAACTGGAATTAAGGAGAAACTTCCTAACAGTGAGAAGAATTAACCAGTGGAACAGTTTGCCACCAGAAATCATGGGCGCTCCATCACTGGAGGGTTTTAAGAAGAGACTGGACAGCCATATTGTCTGAAATGGTATATGGTTTCCTGCTGGAGCGGGGGGCTGGACTAGATGACCTCCAAGGTCCCTTCCAACTCTGTTCTATTCTAAGTTTCAGGAATTGGGGGTGTCTAGTTTAATGAAAGAAGGACTTGGGGGGATATGATAGCAGTGTGCCAGTATTTGGGGGGCTGCCACAAAGAAGAGGGGGTCAAGGTATTCCCCAAAGCGCCTGAAGACAGGACAAGAAGCAACGGAGGGAAACAAATCAAGGAGAGAAGCAACCTGGAACTAAGGAGAAATTTCCTGACAGTGAGAACAATTAATCAGTGGAACAACTTCCTTCCAGAAGTTTTGGGTGCTCCATCACTGGAGGCTTTTAAAAAGAGACTGGAGAACCATTTGTCTGAAATGATATAAGGTCTTCTGCTCGATCAGGGGGTTAGACTAGAAGACCTCCAAGGTCCCATCCAGCTCTGTCACGTTGGGCTTGTCAGGATTTTCATGGCTCCCTCCTGCATTTAATGCTGGGCTCCTTCTGCATCAAAGTGGAATCCGGGCTGGCCTTGCAGTCCTGGGGGAAGGAGCCTTTGCAGGAAATTGCCAGAATATTAGGAGGCAAAACATGAAGCTCTGCCAAAATCCTCTTGCTCAAACACCCCTCCCCTCCCTCTGGAGCGCTGTGCAAGGGAGACGGCTGTGAGGCAGCCAGAGAAGGTCTTCCATCGGGAGCTTTGCATGGGATTTGGAGAAGGAAAAGGCCTGAAGGGAATGCAAAGCAGCTCCTGTTGGATTAAAGTTAATGCCCTGACAGCACACAGTGGATAAAATCTCTGTAAACAAAGTAAGCGGGCTCTTCTGCGGAAGGTGAACGAAGATGCAAGCGAAAGATAATGCACCAATAACAGTTTCAATTAGCAGAGGCTGAGAACTTGAGCCCATCCATCAGCATTCCATGTCTAGTTTAAGGAAGAGAAGGACTAGGGATGGCATGATAGCAGGGTTCCAATCTCTCAGGGGCTGCCCCAAAGAAGAGGGAGTCAAGCTATTCCCCAAAGTACCAGAGGGCAGGACAAGAAGCAGCGGAGGGAAACTCATCAAGGAGAGAAGCAACCTAGAACTAAGGAGAAACTTCCTGACAGTGAGGACATATTAACCCAGTGGAACCACCTGCCTCCAGAAGCTGTGAATGCTCCAACACTGGAGGTTTTTAAGAAGAGACTGGACAGCCCTTTGTCCTGCTTGAACTAGGGGTTGGACTAGATGACCTCCAAGGTCTTTCCAACTCTGTTATTCTGTTGCCTGGATGTGCGTTGATAACCAAGAATCCAATCTAGGTCAGTCATTGAGAGCAGAGGCCCGTTGGTAGCCAAGCCTGGACCGGAAAAAGAGATGTCAAGAGATCCATCAGAATAAAAGAACTGGAAGGAACCTTGCAGGTCTTTTAGTCCAGAGGTCCCCAACCTTTTGGGCACCAGGGACCGGTTCCATGGAGAAAGATCTTCCGTGGACTGGAGAGTACGTGGGTGTGTGTGCTGCCTGCATCCCACGGATGGGGCGTTGCTTGTTTGTGTGGACCGGTTGCTGGCATGCCGCGGCCCGGTACCGGTCCATAGACCGGAGGTTATAATAATAATAATAATAACAACAACAATAATAATAATAGTAGTAGTAAAGTTGGAAGGGACCTTGGAGGTCATCTAGTCCAATCCCCTGCTCAGGCAGGAAACCTTACACCATTTCAGACAAATGGCTGTCCAGTCTCTTCTTAAAAACTTCGAGGGTTGGAGCATTTACTGCTTCTGGAGGCAGGTGGTTCCACTGGTTAATTGTTCTCACTGTCAGGAAGTTTCTCCTTAGTTCTAGGTTGCTTCTCTCCTTGATTAGTTTCCACCCGTTGCTTCTTGTCCTGCCTTCAGGTGCTTTGGAAAATAGCTTGATTCCCTCTTCTTTATGGCAGCCCCTGAGATATTGGAATACTGCTATCATGTCCCCCCTTGTCCTTCTCTTCGTTAAACTAGACATACCCAATTCTAGCAGCTGTTCCTTATATGTTTTAGCCTCCAGTCCCCTGATCATCTTTGTTGCTCTTCTCTGTACTCTTTCTAGAGTCTTTTTTACATCGTGGTGACCAAAACTGGATGCAGGATTCCAAGTGTGGCCTTACCAAGGCAATGTAGAGTGGACCCCTGTTCCAGTCCATCCCCCCCCCTCCCGCTCAAGCAGGAAAGCCTATACCACTACAGTCCAGCCTCTTCTGAAAAACCTCCAGTGATGGAGCAGCCACCACTTCTGACTTCTGTTCTGACTTCTAATGAACAGTCCTTCCCTTGTCCTAGTTTATCTTCGCAAGCTGAGTGGAGAGCAGCCTTTCTGCTTGATCTGAAACCTGCTGTCTGTCAGGAAATTTATTCTGTTCCCTCCCTTAGGGCTACAGTTTGAAACACCAAGGATAAATGGTGAGCGAAGGATCTCGCTATTCAGGAAGAAAAAAAACAAAAACCCTTCCACGTCTCACCATTGGCATATCAATTTACGGGACATGCTTAAGAGTTTTGACATATAGCATCCAGCTTCCCCGAGGACACATCTCTCCCTGGAGTCTTGAACCCGCCATTTCCACCTGTAAATCACTCTTCGAAGTAGGAAAAGGGGGGGGGGAAACACCACGCTTCGTTTTCCCTTTGTTCCCAAAACTCAGTTCAAAGCTGCACACAACAGGCAAGAAAGAGGATCAAAAGAGGAAGAAAGCCAGTTCAGCTGAGCAGCGTGTTCACACAAGGACGTCCCGGATGCGTCCTGACATCAAAGCTTGTCAGACAGGTCCTCGGCAGGTCTTCTGAACCACTGGCGAGGAAGGACAAACTGGGTTGTTGATGTTGGGGGCCTGAGGTGGCTTAAAGCTGAGGCCCCCAACCTTTGGGGCACCAGGGATCACCGGTTCCGTGGAGAGAGGTTTTTCCACAGACCAGAGGATGTGTGGTTTCGTGTGCTGCCTGCATCCCGTGGATGGGGCTTTGCTTGTTTGCGCGGACCGATTGCTGGTATGCTATGGCCCGGTACCGGTCCATGGATCTGGGGGTTGGGGACCCCTGCTGCAAAGCTTCTCTCCTCTTTCTAATTCACTTCTAATTCATTCGTTTTTCTCCTTTGGCAGCTATTTGGCAAGGAATAGAATAGAATTAGAAATAGAATGGAATGGAATGGAATAGAAAATATGGAATGGAATAGAATAGAATAGAATAGAATAGAATAGAATAGAATAGAATAGAATAGAATAGAATAGAATAGAATAGAATAGAATAGAATAGAAAATATAGAATGGAATGGAATAGAATAGAATAGAAAATATAGAATGGAATGGAATAGAATAGAATAGCATTACAGAATAGAATAGAATAGAATAGAATAGAATAGAATAGAATAGAATAGAATAGAAAATATAGAATGGAATAGAATAGAATAGAAAATATGGAATGGAATAGAATAGAATAGAATAGAATATGGAATAGAATAGCATAGAATAGAATAGAATAGATAATATGGAATGGAATGGAATGGAATAGAATAGAATAGAATAGAATAGAATAGAATAGAATAGAATAGAATAGAATAGAATAGAATGGGACCTTGGAGGTCTTCTAGTCCAGCCCCTTGCTCAAGCAGGAGAACCTACACCGTCTCAGACAGGTGAATGTCCAGTCTCTTCTTTAAAATCTCCAGTGATGGAGCGCCCACGATTTCTGGTGGCAAGGTGTTCCACTGGTTAACTGTCTTCACTGTCAGGAAGTTTCTCCTTAATTCCAGGTTGCTTCTTTCTTGGGTCAGTTTCCAGCCATTGTTTCTCCTCCTTCCCTCTGGTGCTTTGGAGAATAATGTGACCCCCTCGTCTTCTTTGAGGCAGCCCCTCAAATACTGAAATACTGCTATCATGTCTCCATTTTTATTCTTTTCTTCAAACCCAAGTCCTGCAGCCGTTCTTCACATGTTTTAGTCTCCAGGCCTTGGTTCATCTTAGTTGCTCTTTGAATTTTTTCCAAACTCTCAACATCTTTTTTGTGATAGGGTGACCAAAATTGGTTGCAGTATTCCAGGTGTGGTCTTACTAGCAAGAGAGCAAGCAACTAGGAAATGGGAAGGGTGGCCGTAAACCTTGGCCACTGTAAGACCTGGGGACAAAGGTCTTGTGTCCAATCTCCATTGGGAATCTTGACCCTTGACCCAAGGCGTCCAACACTGGAAGCTTTAAGACTTATGGACTTCAGTCTTGTCTCCAACGTGCAGTGGGACTCCTGACCCTTGACCCTAGACCAGGGATGTCCAACCTTGGCAACTTTAAGTCTAGTGGACTTCAACTCCCAGAATTCCCCAGCCAGGCAGCCAGCCATGCTAGTTGTCTTGGTTTGCCTTAACCCTTTCCTACATGTGGCCATTGCGGTGGTGGATCTTCTGCAGGAGCTGACAGATATCGACACCCTCCATGAAAGCGAGGAAGGAGCCGAGGTCCTCATAGACGCCTTGGTAAGTAGCCCCTGCTGGCCACCTTGGGATGGGGCGGGAGTCGAAGCCTTGAAAGCAAATCAAGATCTTTTCTGGAGGCCAGGCCAGATCTTGGGAAGGAGCCCTCAGCCCAGTGGAGGAGCGTTCCTAGCCCTGATGGTGGCCCCTAGTTGGGTCATGAAACGTCTGCCGGAAAACCACCAAGCTCAGAGAGCAGCAAGGACCCCACAATCCTCCTCCTCCTCCTCTTTCTCTCCTCCTCCTCCTCTTCCTCCTCCTCGCACTGATGATCTTCCCCTTCTTTTTTCTTTTTCTCTCCTCCTCCTTCCCCTTCTCCTTTTTTCTTTTCCCTTTCCCTCCTCCTTCCCCTTCTCCTCCTTTTTTTCTCCTCCTCCTCCTCCTCCTCCTTCTCTTCCTCCTCCTCTTTCTCTCCTCCTCTTCCTCCTCCTTCCCCTTCTCCTTTTTTCTCCTCCTCCTCCTCCTTCTCTTCCTACTCCTCTCTCCTCCTCCTCTTCCTCATCCTTCCCCTTCTTTTTTCTTTTCCTCTCCTCCTCCTCCTTCCCCTTCTCCTCCTTTTTTCTCCTCTTCCTCCTCCTTCCCATTCTCCTTTTCTTCTTCTCCTTCCCCTTCTCCTTTTTTTCTCCTCCTTCTCTTCCTCCTCCTCTTTCCTCCTCCTCCTTCTCTTCCTCCTTCTTTTGCTTCTCCTTTTTTCTCCTCCTCTCCTCCTCTTCCTCATCCTTTCCCTTCTCCTTTTTTCTTTTCCCCTTCTCCTCCTCCTCCCCCTTCACCTCCTCCTTATATTTTTCTCTTCCTCCTCCTCCTCCTCCTCCTCCTCCTCCTCTCTGCATAGCTAAATCCCTTCCAGCACTGATGATGGTCTCTAGTTGAGCCATGAAACGTCTGCCAGAAAACCCCCAAGCTCTGAGAGCAACAGGGACCCCACAATCCTCCTCCTCCTCCTCCTCTCCATAGTTGGCTGATGAAACGCCCGCAGGAAAGCCGTGCAGCTCAGAGAGCAACAGGGACCCCACAGTTCACAGTTCAGCCGCAGAACAGAAACGCGGGAGGTGAAGCCTCCCAAACCTCTTGCACAGGGAAGCAATAAGCCCGGAGAAAGCCTTTTTCGGTCTGGGCTCTTTTCTTCCCGGTTATTGACAACCGCAGACCTTCTGAGCGGGTTTTATTGTTCGCTTGGAGGAAGAAGGGGTCCTCTCTGCTCGCCGAACCGTTTTTCCTTTCTTTTGTGGAAATAATTACTCTCCCCATCGGAGCCCAGATTGCTGGGATAATTCAGGCCCTGCCGAGGATCTCTCTGCTGTGATCCCCAAAGCTCTTTGCTTTGTTGATTGACAGGACTGGCAGCTCCTGTTGCCTTGTTGGTTGACAGGTCTGATAGCTCTTGATGGGATTTGGGAAGGGGGTCTCATGGGTACTGGTCCAAGTTCTCTTGTCTTGTGTGTCATTTTTTTTCTTTGTGTCCTCAAGGACTCAGTTCCTTCTTATCCATCTTCTGAAGGGACTTGAGTTTGGCTAGTCTAGAGAAAAGAAGGACCAGGGGTGACAGGATAGCAGTATTCCAGTATTTGAGGGGCTGCCACAAGGAGGAGGGGGTCACGTTATTCTCCAAAGCACCAGAAGACAAGAAACAATGGATGGAGAGAATCAATCTGGAATGAAAGAGAAACTTCCTGACAGTGAGAATAATCAACCAGTGGAACAACGTCCCTCCAGAAGTTGTAGGTACTCAATCACTGGAGGTCTTCAAGAAGAGACTGGGCAGCCATTGGTCTGAAACGGCATAGGGTCTCCTGCTTGAATAGGGGGTTGGACTAGAAGACCTCCAAAGGTCCCTTCCAACTCTGGTATTCTGTATTCTGACCTTTTAAACCAGATTTCTGATTTTTTTAATCCACTCTGCTTTCCTGCCTCAGTCACTGGGAGATGGCATTTCTGCTGGACAGCAAAGCTCACGGTGCTTGCCCCATTAGCAGATGCTGTGGCAAAGCTTTTCCTTTTCTGCTATCGCTGTGTGCAACCATCCAGCTGACCTTTCCCGGATGGTCAATAAATTGCTAGCTGAAGGTAGCACAAAGGGCTTCCCACCCAGCTTGGCAGACCAAATTCTTTGTATTTCTCAACAGAGCCCAAGGCCTTGCCTACATCAAGTCAGCTTGCTCCTCTGCCTGGTTTGCTTTTCATACAGTCTTTGTTCCCAATTGGATTGATTAATTAATTTGTATACCTGCCCGTCTCCAATCAGTGGCTATGGGCGGTAAACAGTTATTGTTGTTTTTATGGTTGTGTATTGGTTTATTATTATTATTATTGAGATATATATGTGAAAGAAATAAATAATAAAAAGGAGAGCCATATATATATATACACACACACACATGCGTATATTGTTCTTAATAGTATTAAAAACACGAATCCCGGGTATACATATAATGTGAAGTAAAATAAGGTGATCACCAGGATAAAATCATAAACACAAATGTTTAATCTACAAAACCAAGCTTTTGTTGGCCACACTACCGACATCATTACGGTATAAAATACTGGATCTGGGAGTCCGTTTTTATGTGGCTGGCTGCCTCTGCGCTTTGACCCTGGATCGGGTCGATGTCGGTAGTGTGGCCAATGAAAGCTTGCTTTGGTTATTCAGGTTTTCTCCCGCGTCAAATTGGAAATGTCTTGGCGACTTTTTGACGAAGTCTCATTTGTCATCTTCAGGCTGGTGTTTTCGGCTTTGTGCTTCTAGGAGCTCCTAGAAGCACGAAGCCGAAAACACCAGCCTGAAGATGACGAATGAGACTTTGTCGAAACGTCGCCAAGACACTTCCAATTTGACGCGGGAGAAAACCCGAATAACCAAAGACCTACATACAAACACCCGCGAAAACCTCAAAAAACAAATGTGTGTGTGTGTGTGTGTGTGTGTGTGAGAGAGAGAGAGAGAGAGAGAGAGAGAGAGAGAGAGAGAGAGAGAGAGAGAATTTACAGTGCTCACAGTAGTGACATCTGCCTGAAAAAGATGCTCCTAGACTGGATGAAACGCAGAACAGATTGCTTTATATTTGGTAGACCGGGTGCTTCACCCAACACATAGATATATATCCTCCCTGGTCTCTGCTGACAGGGGCGAGGGGGAGCCTGTGGCCTAAAGGTTAATACAGCTGCCTAACATGCAAGCTGCCCAGGTTCGAATCCCAGAGGGGTAAGACTAGCTGATGAGAGCTAAAAAGCTTGAAATAGCTATACTTGTCTCCCTTTAACTCGGATCACCGACACTAAACTTTTTTATTAAAACTGAGCTTTCGTCAGTGCCTGCTGACATCGTCAAGAGTGTAAGCCAGGAATGGGAGGCACGTTCTTATGGTCTCTGTGAAGCCAACAATTTAGCTAATGAGCACGTTACAGGTCTGTTCGGCCCCCTGCCCTCCCGCCACAACTTCTGGAGGCAGGTTATTCCACTGGTTAATTGTTCTAATTGTCATGAAGTTTCTCCTTAGTTCCAGGTTGCTTCTCTCCTTGATTGGTTTCCATCCGTTTCTTCTTGTCCTGCCTTCAGGCGCTTTGGAGAATAGCTTGACTCCCTCTTCTTTTGGGCAGCCCCTGAGATACTGGAAGACTGCTGTCATGTCATCCCTCGTCCTTCTAGCCAAACCCAATTCCTGCAACTATTCTTCATATGTTTTAGCCTCCATCCCCCTGATCATCTTTGTTGACCAGGGGAGTTGCAGAGAAAATAGCCATTGTACTAATCAAAGCATCCCTCAGTGGCGCCATTTTCATTTCTCCTACGTTTGGTCTCTTGCCTTCGGCCAGCGCAGGGGCCTCAGGTTGACTTGTCCTCCTCCAGCCCGCTTGCTCTGAGCCTGCCCTTTCTCTCTCCCTCTTCCTTGGCCCAGGTGGAAGGGCAGGTGGTGGCCTTGTTGGTGCAGAATCTCGAGCGGCTGGATGAAAGCGTCAAGGAAGAGGCGGATGGCGTTCACAATACGCTGGGTAAGTTGGGTGCCCAGTGGAGGGGGAAGAGGTAAGGGGGTCAGATCTGCCCTCACCTTCCTAGACTTCTTCACGCTGGAGATAGCTGTTGAATTGATTGTAGACACACACACGCCGGCTCTCTGCTATCCACCCATCAGGGCTCACCATCCATGTTCTGGAGGAGGATGGGCAGCACCTGGCTGCAGTAGAGTTTGTTGGCATCAGAAGGCATCTCTTTATTTTATGGTCCATAAATGTTATCCATTTATATAAGCAGTGCAAAAGAACACAAGGAGAATATATCGGTAGGATAACCGAAAATATGTTTTTGGTTATGGTATCGATACATTCTTGTTGTGTTCTTTTGCATTGTTTATGAATGGACAATATTTATGGACAATAAGGCAAAAAGGAAATTGAGATGGGTATGGAAAGAATAGAACAGGTATAGAATAGAATAGAACAGATATAGAATAGAACAGATTTAGAATAGAATATAATGGAATAGAACAGATACAGAATAGAAATAGAGTAGAATAGGAATAGGAATAGGAATAGAATAAATAGGAATAGGAATGAATAGAATAGAATTGAATAGAATAGAAAATATGGAATAGAATTACAGAATAGAATAGAATAGAATAGAATAGGTTGGAAGGGACCTTGGAGGTCTTCTAGTCTAACCCCCTGCTTAGGCAGGAAACTCTCTACCATTTCAGACAAATGGTTGTCCACTCTCTTCTTAAAAACCTCCCATGTCAGTGAAGATTCTCAATCCTCCAGTAGAGTTGTCCGGAGGTCCAGTTGCCATGACTCAACTTCCAGACAAGAGTGTGGACAAGAGCTTTTAATATGAGGGGGGGGACCCCTCAGACCACCTCCAGCCACCTGGGCCTCTCAAGACCATGACCTACCCCTCATCAACCCTGGCCAAAGGACCACCCCCTCTTAGAGCAGCGGTTCTCAACCTTGGCGACTTTTAAGCACGTGGACTTCAACTCCCAGAATCTCCCAGCCAACTATGGCTCTTAAAAGTTGCCAAGGTTAAGACGGATTGTCCTAGAGCAGGGGTCTTCAAACTTGGCCCTTTGATGACTGGGACTTCAGCTCCCAGAATTCCACAGCCAGGCACGTGTGCCTGGCTGAGGAATTCTGGGAGTTGAAGTCCATTAGTCATCAAAGGGCCACCTTGGAAGACCCCTGTCTTAAATCTAAGAAAGAAAATGGAGGCTGGCTGAGGAATTCTGGGAGTTGAAGTCCACAAGTCATCACAGGGCCACATTTGAAGAGCCCTGTCTTAGAGAATGTTGAAGACTGCCGAGTTGGGAAGGCTGTTGAGATACGTTATGAAATCTCTGGGAATTCAGAACTGACTGTGTCTTCTCCGTTCTCTCTTTCCCTCTGAATCCTTCTCTTCTCAAAGCTATCATTGAGAACATGGCGGAGTTTCGGCCAGAGATGTGTGTGGATGCTGCTCAGCAGGGCCTGATGCAGTGGCTCCTCAAGAGGGTGAAGGTGAGTGTCGGCCTGCTTCTCTCTGAGGGCTCAGGCAGGTGGGCAACCGTGCTGGCTTTTGGGCCTGGGGACTTCAGTTCCCAGAATTCCTGAGCCAGCCGTCTTGAGGGTTGAGGTTAGACTAGAAAACTTCCAATGTCCAACTCCTGACAAGTGAACTAAAGAAAAATTAGCCAGGATATCAAGGTGATGATTTAAGACAGTGGTCTTCAAACTGGAAAGCTGGCTGAGGAATTCTGGGAGTTGAAGTCCACAAGTCTTAAAGTTGCCAAGTTTGAAGAGCCCTGATTTAAGAGCTGATCAGCTGATGCGATGATGATGATGATGATGATGCTGGAAGCAAAGACCTACAAATAGAAAGACTGAGGCAAAGGCAAGCAAGGGTAGTACCAATAGTCATAGGCACCTTGGGTGCAATCCCAAAACAACTGGAGCACCACTTGAACACCATCATCGGCATTGACAGATTCACCATTAGTCAATTGCAAAAGGCAGCCTTACTAGGAACTGCTTCCATCCTGCGATGAGATCTGTAATACCATCAAACATCCACATCTGCCTATCCCAGGTCCTGGGGAAGGACTTGATAGGTACACAAAATGCCAAATCCAGTCTGAACACCTAGCTGACTCTGCAATGATCAATAATAAAGTTAGAAGGTACCTTGGAGGTCATCTAGTCCAACCCCCTGCTCAGGCAGGAAATCCTATACCATTTCGGACAAAGGGCTGTCCAGTTTCTTCTTAAAAACTTCCGGTGTTGGAGTATTCACTGCTTCTGGAGGCAGGTGGTTCCACTGGTTAATTGTTCTAACTGTCAGGAAGTTTCTCCTTATATTCTAGGTTGCTTCTCTCCTTGATGAGTTTCCATCCGTTGCTTCTTGTCCTGCCTTCAGGCGCCTTGGAGAATAGCTTGACCCCCTCTTCTTTGGGGCAGCCCCTGAGATACTGGAACGCTGCTATCATGTCCCCCCTCGTCCTTCTCTTCATTAAACTAGACATACCCAATTCTAGCATCTGTTCCTTGTATGTTTTAGCCTCCAGTCCCCTAATCATCTTTGTTGCTCTTCTCTGCACTCTTTCTAAGTCTTTTGAGTCTTTGGCTGTTGTCTCTTTAAGAGCCTGTGTAAAAAATGGGAGTCTCTACTAGTGTGTGGTTTTTTTTCTTTCTTTTCCCTTTCCTGCTGTATTTACTGTTTTGTTGGATTCTGCCTGTAGCACGTGTATGTATACGGTTCCTAGTGATAACGTGTGTAGCATTGTAGATATTGTAGATAAACCACCCTTTGGTACGAACCACTGTTGGCTGTGTCTGCTCCTGGGTTGTTGCAGGCTCTGACACAGGATGACTCATGGGAGCCTGAGGACTACAACTCCCATAACCTTGAGCCCCCCCCCAAGACCGGCCTCTGTTTGCCACGGGAAGGATGCTAAATGACTGGCGTCTCTGCTCTTCTCCCCCTTGCAGGCTAAGATGCCTTTTGATGCCAACAAGCTCTACTGCAGCGAGGTGCTGGCCATCCTCCTCCAGAACACGGACGGTGAGCCCTGGACCTGCCCTTCCCCAGGTCATGGGGGGGGCTCTGTGCCCCCCAATCCCCCTCCCACCTCAATCCTCCTCCCACCTCCTCTCCTTGCCCTGGGCTCTCTGCTCAGTCCTGTGGATTTTAGGTGCTGAGATTGACATGGCAGGTAGCTGACTGTGCCCCCCCTCCTCTCCTTTGCCCAGTGAGGGGGGGCAGTCAGATCTGACCTTTGACCTCTCCCCTCCTTCCTGCAGACAACCGGGAGATGCTGGGTGAGCTGGATGGGATTGATGTGCTGCTTCAGCAACTGTCGGTGAGTAATTTGTTGCCCTCTGGCTTACCCTGGGAGGGCCCTGAGAGGAGAAGGAGGGTGGGCAACGCTTAGCTGAAGGGAAAATGGAAGCTGAAGCCCAGCGGCCTTTGAGACCCTGGTGGGGAGGCTGCAGCCCACCTTGAGAGATCCTGAAAGAGCATTCACAGGTCCAGTCAATCCGAACAGAGCTGGGAGGGACCTTGGAGGTCTTCTAGTCCAACCCCCTGCTCAGGCAACAACTCCTATAGCACCTCAGACCAATGTTTGTCCAATCTCTTCTTAAAAACCTCCAGTGCTGGAGCACCCACAACTTCTGGAGACGGGTTGTTCCGCTGGTTAATTGTTCTAACTGTCAAACAGTTTCTCCTTAATTCCAGGTTGCTTCTCTCCTTGATGAGTTTCCATCCATTGCTTCTTGTCCTGCCTTCAGGCGCTTTGGAGAATAGCTTGACTCCCTCTTCTTTGGGACAGCCCCTCAAATACTAGAATGCTGCTATCATGTCTCCCCTAGTCCTTCTTTTCTCTAGAACTAGCTACACCCAAATCCTGCAGCCGTTCTTCCTATGTTTTAGTCTCCAGGCCTTTAATCGTCTTAATTGCTCTTGTCTTCGCTTTTTCCAAAGTCTCAACATCTTTTTTTCTAATGTGGTGACCCAAACTGGATGCAGGATTCCAGGTGTGGCCTTACTAAGGATTTACAAAGCAGAGCTAACACTTCAGGTGATTTTGATTCTATGCCTCTGTTGATGCCACCAAGGACTGTAAACAGACGCACAAGATCAAAATCAGGTGAACTATTGGTACCGCTCTATAAATCCTGAGTAAGACCACAAGGACGTAGTAAGTCCTTGACTTAAGATCGTTTGTTTAGCAACCTTTGAAGTCGCAACAGCCCTGAAAAATGTGACTTGTGACCGGTTTTGACGTGATCAGAATTCGCATGCTTGACAAACCCCACCATGTACTGACGCTGGTTGCAGCGTTTCTGACTTTCTCAGTCGGCTTCTGAACAGCAAGGGTTTCTGTGATGGTTGATTTTAAGGTGGTTTTTTTTTAATGCTTTTGTCTTTTTTAAAGATAGGTTCTTATTTTATTCAATAATAATAATAATAATAATAATAATAATAAAGTTGGAAGGGACCTTGGAGGTCATTTAATCCAACCCCCTGCTCATGCAGGAAATCCTATACCATTTCAGACAAATGGCTGTCCATTCTCTTCTTTTTTTTTTTATTGAAAATTTTTAAAGTTTTACAATAAAATACTCCCCCCCCCTCCCACCCCCCATCACCCTCCCCCCTCCTTCCCAGAGCTGAATACAGGGTTAAAAACAACAAAAAAAACCCCATACAACTTAAATGAACATCAAACAATTATACATACATCCAAGAAACAAGATTTTAAATACATTAACTCCAATATATAAAAACAAAAATTCTAACCATTACCCTTAAACATAAGTTATTCAAAAGCTAAATAATACTTTCTAATCTCATATTTATTCTGTATAAAATTCACCCATCTTTTCCACACCGAAATATATCTCTCTTGCGATTGGTCTTTCAGATAAGCCGAAATTTTTGCCATTTCAGATAAATAAGAAACTTTAAGAAACCATTCTTCTAAAGTAGGCAAAGAATCCTTCTTCCAATATTCCAATGTCCTGTCTCTTCTTAAAAACTTCCAGTGTTGGAGCATTCACCGCTTCTGGAGGTGGGTTGTTCCACTGGTTAAATTTTTCTCACTGTCAGGAAGTTTCTCCTTAATTCCAGGTTGCTTCTCTCTTTGGTTAGTTTCCACCCGTTGCTTCTTGTCCTGCCTTCAGGTGCTTTGGAGAACAGCTTGACTCCCTCTTCTTTGGGGCAACCCCTAGATACTGGAGCACTGCAATCCTGTCCCCCCTCATCCTTCTCTTCATTAAACTGGACATAGCCAATTCCAGCAGCCGTTCCTTATATGCTTTAGCCTCCAGTCAAAATGCAAAAACACAGAACTCAAAAAAAACAACAACCCAAAAGAGAAAAAAACCCACAAAACAATGAAAGCATTAAAAAAAGTGCATTAAAAAACCCCACCTATACGTATATCATCCCCTCTAGGTTTTTTTTTATCAAAGTTTTACTGAGTTTTATAGGGTTGGGGGCGGGATGGGAACTGGGGTTCGGGGTGGGACTCAGGGTTGGGAACATTGGGATACCCCCCATTGACATTTTCAAGCTTTAGCAAACAGACTGTTGTCCGAGTACAATGTTCAGTAACACTAATTACTATAATAGTAGATAACTATAATGAATATGAGAAACAACAATCATGAACAATATCAGTTAATCAATACTTATCATTCATCTTACTAGTATATATACACGATAACATTACATTCATTTCTCACTAGTTCGTTTTTCTAACCATTGATCAAAATTAGCCCATGTTTTGAAATAGACTGAATCTTCTTTCTCTTTATTCTCTAAAGTTAATCTATCCATTTCTGCACATTCTAAAATTTTCTTAACTAGGATCTCTTCTGTTAGTAAATTTTCAGTATTGGGCAAATGCTATTCTCGCTGCTGTCAATATATGCAATATTAAATACTCAATCTCCTTCTCATACTTGGCTCCTAATATTCCTAACAAAAAGAATTCTGATTTAAATTCTATCTGTATTTTAGTCATCTTTTCCAACCATGTGTGAATCCTGAGCCAAATTTTTTTCGCTCTTCGTATATCATCCCCTCTAGTTTGAATGCTGATTAATATAACCCTTTTTGCAAAACAAGCCCTCCCCAAAAATTTTTTAATCTACTGCATCTATTTGCAACTTGTTGACCTGCCTTCTATATGTTATATTAACACTGTACGCCACGCAGGCTTGTTGAATACGAGACGGGCGGCAAATCCATTTCAAAATGAAAAAATAATATAAACTCTGTTAAGAGGAATCTGAATTCGCTTAACGGCCGTGTGATTCACAGGGAATCAGCCAACAAAGATCATCGTGTTGGGTGCGACTCCTTTAAGAATCGTCTGTCAACGTTGCAAATACTGTATATTCTTGCTTTGACAATATGCAGAACTGTCTGGTATTTTTGGGGTTAATACAGAGCAGAAGAGGGTGGGGGTAAAGCCCGGGAAAGAAAGAGGAAGGAAACCTTGGACCTTCACACTAATTGGGGAATGTGATATATGACAGCTAATTTAGGGAGGGAACATGCTGATAATTTAACTGCTCAGAGGAAGAGAATTTAGATCAGTGTTTCTCAACCTTGACCATTTTAAGGCATGTGGACTTCAACTCCCAGAATTCCACAGCCAGCAATGCTGGCTGTGGAATTCTGGGAGTTGAAGTCCACACGCCTTAAAATGGTCAAGGTTGAGAAACACTGATTTAGATCTTAGCATAAACCTTCTGTTATGCCTGTGCCGACATTTTGAAGCAATAAAAGACTTTTAGGGAAATCAATACCTGGAGATTCTTTGAAGTGTTTCATTAGCCGGAACCATAACATCGTCATTGCTTAGCAGTGGAAATTCCACTCCCGGTTGAGGTCATAAAGCGAGGACCACCTGCACAGCATCCCCTTCTTTTGGAAGCTGCCCTTGTTTTGAAGACCTCTCCTGGCCCAGCCGTCCCCTTTCTGCTTCTCATCATCATGGCATGGCTTCGCTTTGATTTCGTGACGCACCCCCTGTGCCAGGGCAGAGGACCTTCCTGTCTCCGGGTGCCCCCTTTGCCCCTGCCTTGCAGTTTGTGAGCTGAGGATCCCCTGGGAATGGGAGGATGGCAGCAGTGTCAGCCCTTGAGTCTTCCCAGCTCAGGAGCGGAGCTGGCTGCCTCCTGTAGCTTGTCAAGCAAGATGGCCCCAAGAGCCATTGAGTGGAAAGACAACAAGGGGGCTGGAGTGTCCCCCCCCCCCGGGTGGTACAGCAGGGCTGCTCTGCCAGCCAGTTGGAAGGAGATCCGTGCGATACCAGCTGCCTGCCCAGATTCTGCTTGGAGTCCCAAAGATGCTTTTTCAAGGGGTAACTGGACTTCCTTGATTTCCTCCCCCCCCCCTATGAAGAGGTTTCGCTTCTCATCCAAGGAGCTTCTTCAGTTCTGGTTGAAGGGTGGGGAATGGAAGGATTTGCAACCTTCCTTAATATATAAATGTTCCTTCGCATAAATGCTGCCGTTCCCCAGCCTGGTTGCAGGAATTGGGTAGGTCTAGTCTAGTGGAAAGAAGGACCAGCAGTGATATGATGGCTGTCTTCCAATATTTGAGGGGCTGCCACAAAGAAGAGGAGGGGGGGTCCACCTTTTCTCCAAAGCGCCTGAAGGCAGGACCAGAAGGAGCGGATGGAAACTAACCAAGGAGAGAAGCAACCTGATAGTGAGGACAATTAACCAGTGGAGCAGCTTGCCACCAGAAGTTGTGGGTGCTCCATCACTGCAGGTTTTAAAGAAGAGACTGGACATTGGTCTGGAAAGGTTGGTGAGCTCTGGCATAGACAGCTTGTGAATCTCCTGGGACTAGCGCTGATGATGTTACGTAGTGGGGTCATGAAAGGTCTGCAAGAAAACAGCCAAGCTCAGAAAGCACCAAGGACCCCACAGTCTTCCTCCTCCTCCTCTTCCTCCTCCTCCTCCTCCTCCTTCTCTCCATAAACCTCCCTCCCTTCTAGCACTGATGATGATCCCTAGTTGGGTTATGAAACGTCTCCAAGAAAACCACCCAGCTCAGAGAGCACCAAAGACCCCACAGTCCTCCTCCTCCTCTCCCCCTTCCTCCTCCTCCCTACAAACTCCCCTCCCTTCCAGCACTGATGATGTTCCCTAGTTGGGTCATGAAACGTCTGCAAGAAACCAACCAAGCTCAGAGAGCACCACGGACCCCTCAGTTCTCCTCCTCCTCTCTGTAAACCCCCCTCCCTTCGAGCACTGATGTTGATCCCTAGTTGGATCATGAAACGTCTCCAAGACAACTGCCTAGCTCAGAGAGCCCCAAGGACCCCACAGTTCAACCCTGAGCTAAAGATATTTTCCTTTTATTGGGCTAAATGTGCCCCTGGGTCTTCCTGCCTTGCCCCCCCCCCCCGAAGTCAGGAGCCCCGTTCGGGTCCAGGGGCAGCCTCGGGGGGGGGGGCTCCTGAGGGATGCCAGGAGAGGCTGTCTGCTGACCCCTCTGCTGCTTCCTCCCGGCGCAGGTCTTCAAGCGGCACAACCCGGGTCCGGCGGAGGAGCAGGAGATGATGGAGAACCTCTTTGACTCGCTCTGCTCTTCACTGATGCTGAGCTCCAACCGGGAGCGCTTCCTGAAGGGGGAGGGGCTGCAGCTGATGAACCTCATGCTCAGGTGAGGCAGGCCGGGCGGGCGGGCGGGCGGGCGGGGGCTCCCCTCACCCCAGGCACGGGCGGCAGCTGGGTCCCTGGGGCAGCCTCTCTCCAGAGGCTGTGGGCGGTTTCCAGGAAGAGATTGGACACCCGTTTGGCTGGAAGGCTGCAGGGTCTCCTGCTGGAGCAGGGGGCTGGATTAGATGACCTCCAAGGTCCCTTTCAGCTCTGTTATTCTGTATTCTATTCTTCCTCCTCTCATTCTCTCCCTCCCCTCCCTCTCTGACTCTTATCTTCCCTGTCCTCCCTCTCCTCTTTCTCCTGGGCCAGCCTTACTAAATGTCTGCAAGGAAACTAGCCAGCTCAGAGAGCACCCAGGACCCCACAGTCTTCCTCCTCCTCCTCCCCCCTTCTAGCACTGATGATGTTACCCAGCTGGGTCATGAAATGTCTGCAAGAAAACCACCAAGCTCAGAGAGCACCAAGGATGCTACAGTCTTCTCCTCCTCCTCCTCCTCCTAATCCTTCTCCTCCTCCTCCTCCCCCCTTCTAGCACTGATGATGTTACCCAGCTGGGTCATGAAATGTCTGCAAGAAAATCACCCAGCTCAGAGAGCACCAAGGACCCCACAGTCCTCCTCCTCCTCCTCCTCCTCCTCTTCCTCCTCCTCCTCCCTTCTAGCACTGATGATGTTACCTAGTTGGGCCATGAAACGTCTGTAAGAAAACAGCCAAGCTCAGAGAGCACCCAGGACTCACATTTGCCCCCCTTCCTCCTCCTTCCCCCCCCCCCCCCCCGGTCATTTTGTGAGTGTCCCCTGCCTGGGTCCTCGGATCGCTCAGCCGTTGTCTCCTGGGGCCACTTCCGGTTCCTGTCATCCCCTCCCCCTTTATTCCCCCACCCACCCCCTCCCCAGGCTTTACGGCAGGAAATTTTACCACCTGCCTTGTCGCATTTCGTTAAGCGAATCCTTAGAGCGGTTGAGCCAGAGGCCGGCCCGTTAAGCGAATCCGGCTTCCTCCATTGACTCAGCTCGTCAACCGGGACGCCGCGACCCTCATTAAGTCCATGCCAGTTGCCGAGCATCTGAACATCAATCTCGGGACCGCGCTGAGGCTGCAACCGGCCCTTAAGTGTGAAAAGTGGCCATGAGTCACTTTTTTTTCCCAGGGCCGTTGTAAACAAAGCGCTGAAAGTCGAGGAGTACCTGTACAGGGTTTCCTGCTTCAGCAGGGGGTTGGACTAGATGACCTCTGAGGTCCCTCCCTCTTCTCTGCCCCCCCCTTGCAAATCAGCTTTAATTAGACTCTGTTCTTCTGTTCTTCCTGCGAAAGCTTTTGCAGAGGCTGCAGCTGGCCGCGCATAAACCGACTGGTTCAGTATGTTCGGTACGGCTGGCCCGTCCGGCAGCGCCTGGGCAGCCAGCAGAGGCCTCTGCACAGGTCAAAGGAAGCCAGGCTAATGGCTGCACGGCAGGGATCCCCCTCCCCAGCTTCTCTCTCTCCCCCCCCCCCAACCAGCCCAATCCATCCTGTTAGTTGGGAAACACAGCCTGAATTTAAAAACTCAGCTGGCACCTTCTCTTCCGCAGGGAAAGGCTTTCCACGTCACCCGCCAAGAGATGGAGACTGCCTTTTTCTCTTAGGAGAGGAAGAGGAAGGAAGAGAAGGAGGAGAACAAGGGGGGGGGAGGAACTGTGGGGTCCCTGGTGCTCTCTGAGCTTGAGTGTTTTCTTGCAGATGTTTCATGGCCCAATTAGGGAATATCATCAATGCTAGAAGGGAGGAGGAGGAGGGGGAAGAGGAGGAGGAGGAGGAGAACTCTGGGGTCCCAGATGCTCTCTGAGCTGGATGGATTCCTTGCAGACGCTTCATGACCCAACTAGGGAATAGTGCTAGAAGGAGGAGGAGGACTGTGGGGTCCCTGGTCCTCTCTGAGCTGGGTGGTTTTCTTGCAGACATTTCATGACCCAACTAGGGAGCATCATCAGTGCTAGAAGGGAGGAGGAGGAGGGGGGAGAGAGGGAGGGAGGGAGGGAGGGAGGAAGGAAGGAAGGAAGGAAGGAAGGAAGGAAGGAAGGAAGGAAGGAAGGAAGGAAGGAAGGAAGGAAGGAAAGAAAGACAGACTGTGACGGTCTTGGGTGCTCTCTGAGCTGGGTTGTTTTCTTGCAGACGCTTCATGACCCAACTAGGGAACATCCTCAGTGCTAGAAGGAGGAGGAGGAGGACTGTGGGGTCCTTGGTGCTCTCTGAGCTGGGTGGTTTCCTTGCAGACGTTTCATGACCCATCTAGGGAACATCCTCAGTGCTAGACAGGAGTGGAGTTTGTAGGGAGGAGGAGGAGGAGGAAATTTTGGGCCCAGTTGTTGTAACACGAGGACCCCCTGTACCATTTCTGACCAATGGCTCTCCAGTCTCGTCTTGAAAACCCTCCCGGATTGGCGCACTCACAACTGTTGGGAGTGAAGCCATCCACTGATTAACCGCTTGGAGACTCCAAATTGGGGCATCAATGCAGAAATTTCTTTTCATGAGCCGCTTGGCGGGATGTTCACCTAGCAGAATAGGATCCCAGGCCCTGTTTTCCAAAGCAGGCCCCTTTGGCAAGTGTCGCTCAAGGCAGAGAGCTTGGGTTAGGGCAGGGGTGGGCAGTTGTGACCCCATTACGACCTGTGGACTTCGACTCAGGCTGGCTCAGGAATTCTGGGAGTCAAAGTCCACAGCTCCTCATAAAGCCCAGTGATTAAGATGAACGGCCTGCCCTTGGATAGTACAAATATTTCAAATTAAAAAAAACAACCTTGGACAGATCGGTCAAACCATCCATTGATCTCTAAAAGCCCGAATTTAAATTGCCATGAATATTCCAGGGAACAGCTCCTTGCAGCTGCCGGAGCACTGATCAATATGCAGTTGCTTCTTCCAAAGAAACAGAGACCTTAATTGCAACAGGAGCGGTGGGTGCTCCCTGGCTGGAGATTTTCAAGAAAATATTCGTTGTGGAAGGAAGGAAGACTCCTGCCTTGGACAGGGGGTGGATTAGAAGAATGGAATGGAATGGAATGGAATAGAATAGAATAAGAAATAGAATAGAATAGAATAGAATAGAATAGAATAGAATAGAATAGAATAGAATAGAATAGAATAGAATAGAATAAGAAATAGAATAGAATAGAATAGAATAAGAAATAGAATAGAATAGAATAGAATAAGAAATAGAATAGAATAGAATAGAATAGAATAGAATAGAATAGAATAGAATAGAATAAGAAATAGAATAAAAAATAGAATATAATTAGAATAAGAATAAATATAAAATACAAAGAATGAAATGGAGTGGAATGGAATGGAATAGAATAGAATAGAATAGAAATATAGAATAGAATAGAAATATAGAATAGAATAGAAATATAGAATGGAATGGAATAGAATAGAATAGAATAGAATAGAATAGAATAGAATAGAATAGAATAGAATAGAATAGAAATATAGAATAGTATAGCATAGAATAGAAAAGAATAGAATAGAATTAAGAATAGAATAGAAATTGTTGTTAGTATTTGAGTTAAAGTATTTTAGGGATTTGGTTATTGGTATAGTTGGTTAAGCTTAGTTAGAATTTGTTTGCTTATTTTTTAACCCTATAATCAGCTCTGGGAAGTGAGGGGGGAGGGTTGGGGTGGGGGGGGAGGGAGGGAGGGAGGGTTATTGTATTGTAATAATAAATTTGTATAAAACTTTTCAATAAAAAAAAGAATAGAATAGAAATATAGAATTAAGAATAGAATAGTAGAAATATAGAATAGAAATATAATAGAATAGAAATATAGAATAGAATAGAAATATAGAATAGAATAGAATAGAAATATAGAATAGAATAGAATAGAAATATAGAATAGAATAGAATAGAAATATAGAATAGCATACAATACAATAGAATACAATAGAATAATAACTTTATTGTCACTTTGAATGTACACTAATCAGCATACATTAAAATGAAAATTTGTTACCCTCAGCTCTCAAAGGGTCACACCTACAATATAAACTACATAAATACGACATACGTATGTACGAACAGAATTATGCATATACCCACAATTCTGTATTTTTGAAGGTCCCTTCCGGCTGTAGGATCCAACTTTGTTTAGCCTTTTAACTTGTTTCATTTTCAAGATGGGGCAAGCAGGCTTGGAAACAGAAGAACAGAGTTGGAAGGGACCTCAGAGGTCCTCTAGTCCAACCCCCCCCCTCTCTCTCTCTCTCTCTGTGTGTGTGTGTGTGTGTGCGTGTTTGTGTGTGTGTGTTGGGAGAGGAGCAGAGTAAATCCCGGTTCCTCGCTTCCAACAGGCTGCCCTTCGGAGCTCTGAAAAGTTAAACTGGCTAAACGTACTTGGGATAGAGAAGCCATCCGAGAAAAATGTAACAAGAAAAGTCGAGTGAAAGATAAAATGGAAGCAGGCAGTCTTCAACATACGGCCACAGCTGAGCCCCAGATTTATGTTGTTAAGTGACAAATTTCTTCAGGGAGCTCTGCCCCCTTTGACGACTTTCCTTGCCCCCTTTGTTGCATCACCTAAGTTAGCAACACGGCCGTTAAATGAACCTGCCTCCTCCCCCATCGAGTTTGATGTCAGAAGGTCGCAAAAAAGGGGGAATCACATGACCCCCTGGGGACGCTGCGACCGTCATAAATCTGAGTCGGTTACCAAGCGTCTGAATTTTGATCACGTGGCCCTGGGGAACGTTGCGACGGCCGTAAGTGTGAAAAACGCTCCAAAGTCGCTTTTTTCAGGGCCCCTGCAACTCCGAACGGTCACTAAACGAGCAGTTGTAAGTCGGGGACTGTCTGTAAAGCTCCAGGGAGAGAGATTTATATTTTTCTCTCTCTTTTGAGACATTCATTAGCCCCTCCGGCTAGGAAGGAAAAGCAGGGCCCTCCTTGTGAAGGAGCGTAAACGGGTTCTGGAGGCAAAACTCCATTTTTCTCTGGCAGGAAACACACAGCCATGTAAGTGGGGGAATTGAAATGGGGGGGAGTTTAAGGGGGTGGGCAGGGGCGTTTGGGAGGCTGACCTTTCCTGTCCATCTCCAGCATGAAAGCAGGCCAGCCGGAGGGCTCAGAAAGGCCGAGTCCACTGAGAGGTTCTGTGGACAGCTGGACTTGAACCCAGAGCAACTCTGACCCGCCTTCATGAGTTGTTGGCTGGTTTGCCTGCTTGCTTGCTTGCTTGCTTACTCATTTTTGCAATATTTGTAGGCTTCTCCACCTCTCACACGCAAACCCAAAATCCTGCAGAAAAGATTATTTGTTCTCTAAACAAGCCAAGAGAAGAAGTGCATAGATTCAGTTGAGGAAAAAGCAGGAAATAGCTCTGAAGAGACATAATTATAACCAGGTCCCTTAAAAGGATCCCTCTTCGGGGGGCTAGAAAAAGTAAATGCTTACCATACATTAAACAAACTAAATCACAGCAGACTAAATGGAATGGAATGGAATGGAATGGAATGGAATAGAATAGAATAGAATAGAATAGAATAGAATAGAATAGAATAGAATAGAATAGAATAGAATAGAATAGAATAGAATAAGAGTAAAATTAGAATAGAATAGAATAGAATAGAATAGAATAGAATAGAATAGAATAGAATAGAGTAGGAATAGAATAGAATAAGAGTAAAATTAGAATACGAGTAGGAATAGAATAAGAGTAAAATAGAATAGAATAGAATAGAAAATATGGAATAGAATAGAAAAGAAAAGAAAATATGGAATGGAATGGAATGGAATGGAATAGAGCTGGAAGGTACCGTCATAAATATGAAACATTCCTTTTTCTTTTCCTCTTCCTTCTCCTTTCCCCTCCTCCTCCCCTCTCCTCCCCCCCCCACCTCTGCAAACTCCTCTCCCTTCTAGCATTGATGACATTACCTAGTTGGGCCATGAAACATCTGCAAGAAAACCACCCAGCTCAGAGAGCACCAGGGACCACCACAGCCTTCATCCTCCTCCCCCATCTTCCTCTACTCCTCCTTCTCCTCCCTTCTATCACTGATGACGTTCCCTAGTTGGGTCATGAAACGTCTGCAAGAAAGCCACCCAGCTCAGAGAGCACCAAGGACCCCCACAGCCTTCATCCTCCTCCCCCATCTTCCTCTCCTCCTCCTTCTCCTCCCTTCTATCACTGATGACGTTCCCTAGTTGGGTCATGAAACGTCTGCAAGAAAGCCACCCAGCTCAGAGAGCACCAAGGATCCCCACAGTCCTCTTCCTCCTCCTTCCTCCTAGCACTGATGACGTTCCCTAGTTGGGTCATGAAACGTCTGCAAGAAAGCCACCCAGCTCAGAGAGCACCCAGGACCCCACAGTCCTCTTCCTCCTCCCCCATCCCCCTCCTTCCTCCTCCTCCTCCTCCTCCTCCTCCTCCCTTCTATCACTGATGACGTTCCCTAGTTGGGTCATGGAACGTTTGCAAGAAAACCACCCAGCTCATAGAGCACCAAGGACCCCCACGGTCCTCCTCCTTCTTCCTCCTAGCACTGATGATGTTCCCTAGTTGGGTCATGAAACGTCTGCAAGAAAGCCACCCAGCTCAGAGAGCACCAAGGACCCCCACAGTCCTCTTCCTCCTCCTTCCTCCTAGCACTGATGACGTTCCCTAGTTGGGTCATGAAACGTCTGCAAGAAAGCCACCCAGCTCAGAGAGCACCCAGGACCCCACAGTCCTCTTCCTCCTCCCCCATCCCCCTCCTTCCTCCTCCTCCTCCTCCTCCTCCCTTCTATCACTGATGACGTTCCCTAGTTGGGTCATGGAACGTTTGCAAGAAAACCACCCAGTTCATAGAGCACCAAGGACCCCCACGGTCCTCCTCCTTCTTCCTCCTAGCACTGATGATGTTCCCTAGTTGGGTCATGAAACGTCTGCAAGAAAGCCACCCAGCTCAGAGAGCACCAAGGACCCCCACGGTCTTCATCCTGCCCCTCCCTGGCTAAGCCCAGGCTCATTGGCCCGGCTCTCCTCTCCTCCGCAGAGAGAAGAAGATCTCCAGGAGCAGCGCCCTGAAGGTCCTGGACCACGCCATGATCGGGCCGGAGGGGGCTGACAACTGCCACAAGTTCGTGGACATCCTGGGCCTTCGTACCATCTTCCCGCTCTTCATGAAGTCCCCCAAAAAGGCCAAGAAGGTGGGCACCTCCGAAAAGGAGCACGAAGGTAGGAATTCCTGCCCGCTCGCCCTTCCGCTCTTCCCGGGGCAGGTGCCCTCAAAAGGAGGGCCTGATCCTGCCACGCCCGGTCAGATTCTCCTCCCGTGGGCAGAGCCAGCCGGGAAAGAAAGCCGGGAGGCAGCTGGGCTGCTCCTCCTTGTCGTTCTAACTCCCTCCCTGCTCACTGGGTGTCTAATTAGCTCCGTCATCTGTGCCCCTCTGCGCCCGAGGTTTGAAGCTGTCTCTTTGATGCCAGCTCTTTGGAAAAAAGCCATCCACCCACCTCCAAATGTCACCTCCAAAGCCTCGTATTTGTGCTTCCCGGCACTGAAGTGTGACATGAACATCAGGCAGCGCAGACACAAATTGCTGGTGGCTCCGTGTGGCATTCTCGCTTTGCTTCCGCTGAGTCCCCAGAGATGGGTGGGGTGGGGTGGGGGAACATCCAGGTTTCCCTTCGTCAGCCTGAACAGCTGGTGGTTTCAACCCGGGTCGGTCACGAGGAATAGCGAGGCTGGGACGAAAGACGGAATAGGGACACCTCCCTGGACAGGTGTTTCCAGAAACAGGCCAAAAGGTGTGTGATTTGTTGCATGGAGGACGAAGTGGGACACAAATTGTTCGCCTAGGGCCCAGGGGTAGGCAACCTCGGCTCTTTTATGACTGGTGGACTTCAACGCCAGAATTCCTGAACCAGCATGGGGGAACTATGGCCCCCTCATGACTCGTGGACTTCAACTCCCAGAATTCCTCAGCCAGCCTGGCTCAGCTTGGAAACCTCTCCCTTTCCCCTCAGCATGGCTGGCTCAGGAATTCTGGGAGTTGAAGTCCACAAGTCATAAAAGAGCCAAGGTTGCCTACCCCTGACCTAAGAAGTGGGCCTTGACTTCCTTTGTGCTGAATATGTGCTCTGTCTCCCAAAAAAAAAAGAAGATGAACAGAGAGGGGAAAAGATATACAGTATATTGGCTTTGTGGTGTTTTCTGAAGTTGTGGTCCTTTCTGCTAAGAGTTGCTTGGTGTGCCGAATTTATGGGTGGGATTCGCAAGAAATGAATATTCCAGGTTAAATGTCTATAGAGATTCTCCATCGTCCAGATCGTGGTTGTCACGAAGACGCTTTTCTAAAAGTCAACTGGACTTGCTTGGTAATAATAATAATAATAATAATAATAATAATAATAATAATAATAATAAGCCATTAGTCAATTGCAAAAGGCGGCCTTACTAGGAACTGCTTCCATCCTGCGACGATACCTGTAATACCATCAAACATCCACATCCGCCTATCCCAGGTCCTGGGTAAGGACTCGATAGGTAGACAAAATGCCAAATCCAGTCTAAACATCTGGCTGACTGTGTGATGATCCATAATAATAGTAGTAGTAGTAGTAGTGATGATGATGATGATGGAAGGGACCTTGGAGGTAATCTAGTCCAACCCCCTGCTCAGGCAGGAGACCCTATACCATTTCAGACACAAATGGCTGTCCAGTCTCTTCTTAAGGACCTGCAATGATGGAGCACCCACAACTTCTGGAGGCAAACAGTTCCACTGGTTAATTGTTCTCAGAGTCAGGAAATTCCTCCTTAATTCCAAGTTGCTTCTCTCCCTGATCAGTTTCCATCCGCTGCTTCTTGTCCTGCCTTCAGGTGCTTTGGAGAATAGCTTGACTCCCTCTTCTTTGGGGCAGCCCCTGAGATACTGGAAGGCTGCTATCCTGTCCCCCCTTGTCCTTCTCTTCATTAGAGTAGACCTACCCAATTCCAGCAGCCGTTCCTTGTATGTTTCAGCCTCCAGTCCCCTAATCATCTTTGTTGCTCTTCTCTGTACTCTTTCCAGAGACTCAGCATCTTTTTTACATCGTGGTGACCAAAACTGGATGCCGTATTCCAAGTGTGGCCTTACCAAGGCGTTTTAAAGTGGTATTAACACTTCATCTGATCCCAATTCTATCCCTCTATTGATGCAGGGGGATAGAATCCCTCTGCATTAAATTTTTTTCTTTGAAAAGGTTTCGCTTCTCATCCTAGAAGCTAGAACTGAAGAAGCTTCTTGGATGAGAAGCAAAAGGTTTTCAAAGGGGAAAAAAAACCTCCAAGAAAGTTGAGTTCCAAAGGAGAAATGTTGTGAGTCTCGCAGGCAGAAGAAATATTAATCCTCTGTCAGGATTAAGAGGAACTAAGCCTCAGGAAAGAGACTGTGCAAGCAGTTTGATGGAGAGTGGAAAGAATTGACGTTGCCAGCGACACAGCAATATGTGGAGTTCACTAATGAGAAGAGTTTAAAAGGGATTCTTGGTGGAATGGATGAAAGGAGGAAAAGTGTAGGTGAGGAAGGAATGCATTCCAGAGGAACGACAGGAGCCAAAAACAAGAGACATCAGGTGAATAGAGAGAGAAAGATCAGTGTAGTCAAAACAAAATAAGGAATGGTTTGAGATTAAAAGATGGCAAGAAAATGCGGAACAGTTCTGGTGGAAACAAAATAATAATAATTTGGAAGTAGGTAAAAAGAACTAAACATGAAGTTTTCGGAGAAGCAGTGGAATTTACAAATAAGAGAGTAAAAATCCACATCTAAAAGTATGACGAAAAAATAGAGAGAGGTTTTTACGGGAATAAATATAATATGTTGAAGTCTGGAAGCAAAATGAAATATTCAAGCGTGTCCAACTCTGGCTACTTTAAGACTTGTGGACTTCAACTCCCAGAATTCCCAAGATAGCCTTGAATTTTGGGAGTTGAAGTCCACAAGTCTTAAAGTAGCCAGGGTTGGACACCCTTGAATATTTCATTTTGCTTCCAGACTTCAACAATATTATATTTATTCCCCTAAAAACCTCTGAATGTTAGTATCTAGGGGGGGGAAGTAATAAAAATAATTATTTCTTTCTGCTATGATTATAGTTTGACCAAACACTAGTGGACTCTGTGCAGGATACAACCACAATATGCCTCCAAAGCACGCTAATAGTAGAAATCAACATTTAAAAAAAAAAACTAATACAAAAGGACTGTTTGCTTAACCTCACAGCCAAATGCCTACTTCTGTTTTGGCCTGTTGTAAAAATCCTTGTAAAGTAGGATTGTAAAGTAAATACTTTGCTTTGTATAGTATCTCCCTGGGGAAGATCTCTCCGTTAAAAATGGGCCACCCTGCAGAGTGTTTGTTACGTGGCACCTTCCCTCCCCAAATCTGCAGGGGATGCTCTCTAAATAGCCCGAATGCACGGACAGAACCAACGTTGTCAAGTTGTTGCCTTGCACATCCCACTGTTATGCTCTAAAAGGCTTTGGTGACTAGCACTTCAGAATTGGTCCAGTGACTACTAGCAATCAATACAGCTTCAGAAACGATGTTGATTCTTGTTTGATGAGGTTGACTTAGCTGGAAGTGGGCTGCCCATTGGATGGATGGATGGAGGGGTGGGTAGATGGAGGGATGGATGAATGGATGGATTGAGTTTATACACCACCCATATCCCTATCCAAAGTGACCCTGGGTGGCCTACAGCACAGTAAAATCAGGAATACAATAGAATAGATAGTAGAGTAGAGTAGAATAGAATAGAATAGAATAGGAATAGGAATAGAATAGTATTAGAAATAAGAATAGAATAGAATAGAATAGAATAGAATAGAATAGAATAGAATAGAATAGAATAGAATAGAATAGAATAGAATAGAATAGAAGCTGGAAGGGACCTTGGAGGTCTTCTAGTCCAGCCCCCTGCTCAAGCAGGAGAACCTATACCATCTCAGACATGTGACTGTCCGGTCTTTTCTTAAAAACCTACAGTGATGGAGCACCCATAATTTCTGCAGGCAAAGCTCTTCCACTGGTTGATTGTCCTCACTGTCAGGAAGTTTCTCCTTAATTCCAGGTTACTTCTCTCTTTGGTTAGTTTCCAACCATTTATTCTCGTCCTTCCCTCTGGTGCTTTGGAGAATAGTTTGACCCCCTCTTCTTCTTTGGGGTAGCCCCTCAGATACTGGACCACTGCTATCATGTCACCCCCATTTCTTCTTTTCTTTAGATTGGCCAAACCCAAGTCCTGCAGCTGTTCTTTGTATGTTTTTGTCTCCAGGCCTGTAAAACACCTTAGTTGCTCTTCTCTGCCCTTTTTCCAAACTCTCAACATCTTTTTTGTATCACGGTAACCCAAATTGGTTGCAGGAATATAAAATGGCATGAATATTAAAATTGACAGGAACTGCCACAGGAACTAAAACAAACTTAAACAGGAACTCAGATTAGCAGGAAATTTGGCATCCACTGTCCCTCCCGGGCTGCCTCCAAAGCCAGTTAGGAGAACATTGAATAAATGACTAGGCTGCAGGTGTAGATGGTTTATCTAGAGAAGGGCTGTGGCGGGAATGCAATAGTTGTGCCACTTGCTTGAGGTGTTTGGAGAGGCCGTGCCTGTCACTGGTAGTTGCAAGAAAGGTGTTCATTCTTTTCTTCTTCTTCTTGTTAGTTGCAAAGTCGTGTCTGACCCATCGCAACCCCATGGACCACGTTCCTCCAGGCCTTCCTGTCCTCTACCATCTTCTGCAGTCCATTGAAGCTCCCGCCTCCTGCTTCAGGGACTCTATCCAACCACCTCCTTCTCTGTCATCCCCTTCTTCTCTTGCCCTCCGTCTTTCCTTCTCATTAGGTGGATGGATGGATGGATGGATGGATGGATGGATGGATGGATGGATAGATAGATAGATAGATAGATAGATAGATAGATAGATAGATAGATAGATAGATAGATAGATAGATAGATATGGATAGATAGATAGATAGATAGATAGATAGATAGATAGATAGATAGATAGATAGATAGACAGACAGACAGACAGACAGACAGATAGATAGATAGATGTTGTTAGTTGCGAAGTCGTGTCTGACCCATCGCGACCCCATGGACCACGTTCCTCCAGGCCTTCCCGTCCTCTACCATCTTCTGGAGTCCATTGAAGCTCCCGCCTGCTGCTTCAGGGACTCCCTCCAGCCACCTGATCCTCTGTCGTCCCCTTCTTCTCTTGCCTCCATCTTTCCCATCATCAGGCTCTTCTCCAGTGAGGCCTTCCAAAGGACTTGAGTTTCCACTTCAGGATCTGGCCTTCCAAAGAGCAGTCAGGGTTGATCTCCTCTAGGACTAAAGTTTGCAAGAGCAAATGCGACAGCTGCAGGGGGATCCCTTTGCTGCAGAAGGAGACAAGGAACAAGAGGTTGAAATGGCAGCTGCTTGAGTAGGACGGGAAAGAGGAAGAGCACAGGCTGATTTAGAGAAAGCACTTGTGATTAAGCGAATAACAGGATAATTTGCCTGTTCAAAGGAAAGATTGGGGTCGGGGCTGGGGGCTGAGCCAGTGGCTGGCCTGAATTATAAAAGAGAGTTTTTTTAAAAAAAAAACACAAAACAGGTGAGCTGTGCTGTCTGGTGGGGTAACTCCCCTACCGTTCAAATTATCTCTGTTCTTCAACCCATCTTTTAACTTTGGTTAAAGAGAAGGCTATCGCAAAAAGAACAGCCAAGTGGATGATGATTGGGAAAGGAAGGGGAAGTGTACATTACCACTCAAACCTGATGGGGAGGATGGGTTGAAGAACAGAGATAATTTGAACGGTAGGGGAGTTACCCCACCCATCCCAGAATCGAAAGAAAGGAGGAGAGACGACAACACACACGTAACTAAGAGGAATAGGAGGAAGCAAACCAATCAAGCGCAGTTGAATCAATCAGGCCCGGTGACGAGATCGAGGAGCCGGGCGCAGACTCTGACTTGCCTATAAAAAACTCTCACACTTTCTGGCGCTTTAGCCCTGATGATGCCGGCAGGGACGGCGAAAGCTTGGCGCTTTTTAATTAAACTTTTATAGTTTTACTACCCTGGTGTTCATTTTATTTCTTGATACGAATACTCCCAGGGCTCATACTTTTAGCATTATTAACTATATATATATATATACACATACACACACACACACACACACACACACACACACACACACACACATTCAGGAAAGTCTTAAGTTTATCTCACCAAGAGGTAAAAGAGAACTGAGGTTGCAGAAGGGAGAGAAAACTCCAGCCAGAATAAATTTACTTGTCTCTTTGCAAATTCAAACTAGTGAGAATCAGGGGACAACTTGCCGCACGAGAAAGAGAATATAAAATAGAATAGAAAAGAGTAGAGTAGAGTAGAGTAGAGTAGAGTAGAGTAGAGTAGAGTAGAGTAGAATAGAATAGAATAGAACAGATATAGAATAGAATAGAATAGAACAGATATAGAATAGAATAGAACAGATATAGAATAGAATAGAACAGATATAGAATAGAATAGAATGGAATGGAATAGAACATATAGAATAGAATAGAAATAGAGTAGAATAAGTAGAATAGAATAGAATAGAATAGAATAGAATAGAATAGAATAGAATAGAATGGAATAGAACATATAGAATAGAATAGAAATAGAGTAGAGTAAGTAGAATAGAATAGAATAGAATAGAATAGAATAGAATAGAATAGAATATGGAATAGAATAGAATAGAATAGAAAATATGGAATAGAATAGAATAGAATAGAATAACAACAGAATAAGAGCAGAACAGAATAACAATAGAATAAGAATGGAACGGAATGGAATAGAATAGAATAGAATTCAGAATAGAATATAGAATAGAACAGAAATAGAATATAGAATAGAATAACAGAACAGAATAAGAACAGAACAGAATAACAGAACAGAATAAGAATAGAATAGAATTCAAAATAGAATATAGAAGAGAAGAGAAATAGAAATAGAATATAGAATAGAATAGAATTCAGAATAGAATATAGAATAGAACAGAACAGAAATAGAAATAATAGATATAGAATAGAATTCAAAATAGAATAGAATAGAATTCAGAATAGAATAGAGTAGAGTAGAATATCTTTATTGTCACTGAGCAACTCACAATGAAATTTAGTGCTGTCCACAGGGCACATTCCATACAAATAAAAACCACAAATAAGAACATACATTACACACACACATCCTTCACATTCTATTCACCATTGCGCTGCCGCCCCTAATATTGCACTTCAACTATATACAGTGGTATTTAATATGGTTACAGCTGTGGGATAAAAAACTATTTTTCAGCCTCTTTGTCTTTGTTTTTATTATCCTGCACTGTTTGCCAGACAGTAATAGTTCAAAAAAAAAAAGAACGTCCAGGATGAGATGAGTCTTTGGGAATATTTTGAGCTTTCCTAGGACAATGGGAACTGTACAATTTGTCTGTGGGGGGGGGGCAGAGGAGAGGGCAGCCAACAATCCTCTGAGCGATGGTAGTGACCCTCTGGAGCGCTTTGCTATCGGCTACTGTGCAGCCAACAAACCATAAACGGCCCCTGCCTCCCCCCAACGACCCTGAATCAACCAGAACGTTGCCCCCTTTGCTTTCTACTCAACATGAGTATTTTTAGTCTAGTGAACACAAACCCTCAAGCAGCCCCCCCCCTTTGCCTCCAATTTCCACCTGCAGCAATTTCCTGGCCTTCATCATCCACTTTCCGTGCTCAGCTGGCGCTTCCAGCAGGCTTTTAGCTTCAAAACATGAAATCTTAAAACTCTGCAAGATGACAAGACGTCAATAAAAAAACACATCCCTACATCCCTACGTGGGTCCTTTCCCAGGACGCTGCCTTCTCTTGCTTTGAAATCAAGCCGCGGTCTTTGACGGCTGCACAAACACGAATACCTTAAAAAAAAACAAAAAACAATTTATTTTATTTTTTTGTGCTGAGGTTTTTCTCTTCCCCTCCTTTTCTCAGTCTAACGGGCTCTTACCTTGTTCTGCGACCAAGTCGGACCGCCCAGGGACCCGTGCTAATTTTCCCCTTTAATTGCTCGTTTTAATTAGAGCGATTCCCCAGCGGCGGCAGCCGTTATCATCCCTCCAAGTAGCCTCCACGCTCCTCCTCCTTCCAGCGGCCCAGGGATATCCTGTCATCTCAGCCATATGACTGTCCTGATTTACGGGGAGGCCTTTTGCAAACTGCTCAGCTGTTTCTGCAGGTCTCGGTTCCGGCTCCTTAACTGGCTGCAAACACAGCTAGTCCTCTGACTTACGGCCACCGTGGAGCCCCAGATTTCCGTCGCTAAGCGAGACGGTTCTTAAGCAAATCTTGCCTCATTTTAACGGCCTTTTTCGCCACTGCAGCGAATCACTGCAATGGATGAGTTAGTAATCCGGTCGTTAAGTAGATCTGGCTTGCCCCACTGACTTTCCTTGTCAGGAGTTGGCTGGGGAATTCTGGGAGTTGAAGTCCTCAAGTCTTAAAAGTTCCAAGGTTGGATAGCCCCTGGCATAGGCTCTCCTGCTTGAGCAGGGGGTTGGACTGGAAGACCTCCAAAGGTCCCTTCCAATTCTCTTATTCTGTTATTCAAGACCATCAGAAGGGATAATGTACGTAGCATCCCGTGTGGTCCAAGAGCCACAGAATCCATGCTGTAGAGCACGGCATTCAACTGCTCGCTCAGCGGCCCGTTGTGTTAAGCAAGGATGCAAATGTGTACATCTTGGCGACTCGGTTGCTAGCTCCGGATGCCACCAGCCCTGAGCTGCCTCTGCTCTGGCTCTTTGTGGGGGGATTCCAGGACCCTCAGCCCACCCCTCCCCAGTGACACCTTCCAGTGGGGGTCAAAGGAACTTTTGATTGGGGCTCTGCCTGCCGTGGGTGAGTCTGCCTAGGCCTTCCCTCCCTCCCTCCCTCCCTCCCTCCCTCCTTTCTTTCTCTTCCGTTATTTCTTCCTTTCTGTGTCCCTCTCTCACTCCATTCTTCCTTCCTTCCTCACACTCTCCCTCCTTCCATCCATTCTTTCTCCCTTCCTCCCTCCCTCCCTCCCTCTCTTCTTTCTTTCTATCTTTCTTTTCTTTCCTTTGTCCCTGTCCCTTCCACTTTTTCTCCTTCCCTCCCTCCCTCCCTATCTATCTATTCCTTCCTTTGTCCCTCTCCCTTCCTTCCATTTTTTCTGCTTCCCTCCCTCTTTCTTTCTTTCTATGTCCCTTCTTTCCTTCCTTCCTTCCTCCCTCCCTCCTCCTTTGTTTCTTTCTTTCCTTCCTCCCTCCTTCCCTCCCTCTTTCGCTTCCATTCTTCCTCCCCTCTTTTCTTAGAATAGAATAGAAACTGGAAGGGACCTTGGAGGTCTTCTGGTCCAGCCCCCTGCTCAAGCAGGAGAACCTACACCATCTCAGACAGGTGATTATCCAGTCTCTTCTTAAAAACCTCCAGTGATGGAGTGCCTTTCCCTTCCCCCTCAAACCTTGCAAGAGAGGCCAGGGATTTGACCTCTGGATGGAGCTTTTCCCAGAAGACAGGACGCTGCAGGCTTGCAAGCCGGACCCTGTGCTGAAATATTGGCGTCTCAGACCCTCCCCACTCCCTGCGATTCCAATTCTGCAGAACTCTGATTTCAGATTATCTTTGTTTTTCTCAAAAATAAACCTTGTTAAGGAATTGGGTCACAGGCGGGATATAACTAAAGCAAAGTTAACTAAGCATTTTCAGAGGAAAAGTATGTAAGATTTAAAAAAAAAATGTGGACGTACTAATGACCTTTTAATGCACACGCTGCTTTCAGACAGTGGGTTTTTGGTGTTATGGACTGTAAAAGCAGAAGACATAAAAATAAAAGACATAAAATAAGCACCACTAATTTTCCATTATGATGGCTTCGCCATCAGAGCAAACCGAAACCGCAGACTATGTCATGATGGCTTCCACTCAAGAGAGGCTCAGCTGCCCCTGGAGGGGAGTGGACTAACACCTGTGAAGAACAGTTGCAGTCTAGAGAAAAGAAGAAATAGGGGAGACATGATAGTGGTAGTCCAGTATTTGAGGGGCTGCCACAAAGAGGAGGGGGGTCAAGCTATTCTCCAAAGCACCAGAGGGAAGGATGAGAAACAACGGTTGGAAACTGACCAAGGAGAGAAACAACCTGGAATTAAGGAGAAACTTTCTGACAGTGAGGACAATTGACCAGTGGAACTCCTTGCCTCCAGAAATTGTGGGCGCTCCATCAGTGGAGGCTTTTAAGAAGAGACTGGACAGTCACTTGTTTGAGATGGTATAGACTCTCCTGTTTGAGCAGGGGGCTGGACTAGAAGATCTCCAAGGTCCCTTCCAGCTCCTATTCTGTTCTGTTCTGTTCTATATCTTTATTCTATTCTGTAATTCTATTCTATCCTATTCTATTCTATTTTACTGTACCCTATTCTATTCTAAATCTTATTCTATTCTATTCTGTAATTCTATTCTATTCTATCTATTCTATTGTATTTTACTCTATTCTATTCTAAATCTTACTCTATTCTATTCTATTCTATTATTCTATTCTATATTCTGTTCTATTCTATTCTAAATCTTATTCTATTCTATTCTGTAATTCTATTCTATTATTCTATTCTATATTCTGTTCTACTCTATTCTAAATCTTATTCTATTCTATTCTATATTCTGTTTTATTCTATTCTATTTTATTCTATTCTATTCTAAATCTTACTCTATTCTATTCTATTCTATTATTCTATTCTATTCTATATTCTGTTCTATTCTATTCTAAATCTTATTCTATTCTATTCTATTATTCTAGTCTATATTCTGTTCTACTCTATTCTAAATCTTATTCTATTCTATTCTATTCTATTCTATATTCTATTCTATTCTATTCTATTCCTGATTTTACTGTGTGTAGGCTGCCCAGGGTCACTTTGGATAGGGATATGGGTGGCATATAAACTCAATCCCTCCCTCCCTCCCTCCCTCCCTCCATCACTGGAGATTTTTAAGAAGAGACTGGACAGTCACTTGTTTGAGACGGAATAGGTTCTCCTGCTTGAGCAGGGGGCTGGACTAGAAGACCTCCATGGTCTGTTCCAGCTCTATTCTGATGGATTGAATGCCCCCCCACTTCATGGATTTAATATGTTTCCATCCCTGGAAGTGGTATTTGTGGTGAGCTTGGGCAGCATGCTGGAGGGGTCCCTTTATGTGTCTGCTGGGTGGGTTGGGTGGAAGTCAGGAGCTCTTGATTTGGGTCGTGTTTCTCTTCCCCCAGGACAAAGGGCGGCCCTGAAGTTTCTGAAAATTGTTCCAAATTGAGCTATTTTGGACCAAAGCATCTAAGGGCCTCCCTAACACTCAGAGCGCTTTGACCCTGGATCCGCTGCTGGGCTCCCCTTCCCTGGAGATCCACTCAGGGCTGGATTAAACAGCTGTCCAGCTGTGAACCAAGGATCAGATTCAGAAGCCCACCTGGCCCCTTTGGCAGGGCAGATCACCCTGGGTTGCTTTCTGGTTGGAGAGCGTGCGGATTTCAAGTAGGGCTGCTCTGTTGGGTTATTAGGAACATTAATTCAAATCCCTGCTTTTAAAAGATGCCTTTAGTCAAATGAGCACAGGCAGGGGTGTTCTTTGTGTGTGTGTTTTTTTGGTCTGTTTTACAACTGGTAAATAATTTAAACGAAAGCAGCTAAAAGGGGATCCCCTTGAATTTCAGCAAAGACTTTCTTCTGACGGCGCAGAGTTAATGAGCCAAAGAGACGGCCAGCTAAGTTCTCCTTCCGTGTAGGACTCCCCGAAGCGTGAACCCCCAAATCTCTGCGCATCTTGGGCAGAAAAAGCGCTAGGAACCTGTGGCCTGCCTCAGTGGCGCCTGGAGCCTTGCTGGGGAGCCCCATAGCTGAGACGGTGCAGCTGTTCAGGAGCCTTTCCCCTCTGTGGATGGGTTTGGGGGGGGGGACCCTGCCTTTGGTTTGCCCAGGATAAGAGCCAGCGTTGGATGAGAGCCAGTTTGGTGTAGTGGTTAAGGTATGCTGGCCTAAAAAACCAGAAGGAGGTGAGTTCTAGTCCTGCCTTAGGCAACAAAGCAGGCTGGTGACTTTGGGCCAATCACCAGGAGGCTGGGAGTTCTAGTCCCACCTTGGGCAGGAAAGCCGGCTGAGTGACCTTGGGCCAGAAATCGTGGGCGCTCCATCACTGGAGGTTTTCAAGAAGAGGCTGGACAGTCACTTGTCTGAGATGGTCTAGGTTCTCCTGCTTGAGCTGGGGGCTGGACTAGAAGACCTCCAAGGCCCCCCCAGCTCTATTCTACTCTACTCTACTTTACACTACACTACACTACACTACACTACACTACACTCTACTCCATTCCATTTATTCTATTCTATTCTATATTCTATTCTATTCCATTTACTCTATACTATTCTATTCTATTCTAACCCATAATTCTATTCTATTCTATTCTATTCCAAATTCTATTCTATTCTGTTCCATTTATTCTATTCTATATTCTATAGTCTATTCCATTTACTCTATTCTATTCCATTTATTTAATAATAATAATAATAATAATAATAATAATAATAATAAAAATTTTGGAAGGGACCTTGGAGGTCATCAAGTCCAACCCCCTATATACTGTTCTATTCTATTCTATTCTATTCTATTCTATTCTATTCTATTCTATATTCCAGTCCATATTTTCTCTATTCTGTTCTGTTCTATTCTATTCTATTCTATTCTTCTATTCCTTCTCCTCCTTCTCTCCACAAACCCCACTCCCTTCCACCACTGATGATGTTACCTAGTTGGGCCATGAAACAGCTGCAAAAATACCCCCACCAACTCAGAGAGCCACAAGCAACACATATTCTCCTTTATCGGTACAACTGGGGTTTGCACCAAACGGCAGACAGCGCACCCAGACGGACCTCTCTGCCCGTGCCCTCCCTCTTTGGCTCTTCCAAGCCCCCATCTTCCATCTGCAGGGAGCCAGGCTGGCACGGGCAGGAGGGAAGGGAAGGGGGCCGCTCATCCCCCCCTCCCCTCCTTTGTTCTCCACAGACAAAGCCTCCGGATTGCCGGGTGTGCCACTGTGTTAATTATTGCCGTTATCTTCTCTTGCAGCACCAGTGTGGGTTGGCAAGCTCGCCTGGGCTTTGTGTCCCTTTCTGATCTTGTTTGTGCAAAGAGACCGTTACTTACCTGGTGCCGGAGGCTTCCACAGCTGGGCTGCTGCTGCAGCTGCTGGAAAAAGAGAAGGGGGCCGAATTGATCCAGGCAAACCTGGGACTCTTAGATGGGGCGGGAAAGCCGCCTGGAGCCGGCTTGCTTTCTCACCTCTGCAAGCTGGAATAGGTTCGGTAGCACTTAGACGACTCTTGGGAATCCTAGAATCCGAGGCCTGGAAGGGACCTTGGAGGTCTTCTAGTCTAACCGTATGCAAAAAAAAAAAAAAGGCAGGAGGAAAGACAAAGAAAATACGGACTACTATCAAATTTGGAATTTATTTTATTCTTGTTTAGAGAAAAGAATGAAGGATTAGGAATTGAACATGTATTAGTTTAGCAAACTCCAGACAACTTGTTGGTTGGAAAAATTATCATATGTTGATGGGAAAAAAATGAATAAAAAAGATGGATTAAAAAAAAAAAGCAGGAGACATCATGCCATCCTGGACAAATGGCTGCCCAATTTTTTTCTTGGCGCAGCAGAGATCAGATATTTGAAATTAAGGGGCACCAGCCTTCCCCCACCAATTTTGTGGGGGGGGGAGGGTTTGGCACCATGGCTTTTGTTAATGGAGAAGCACTGTTTTCCTGCATAGCGCCCTCTGCCTGACCTAGTTTCCACTAGGAAAGGAGAGCAGGGTGGGAAGTGGGCCCTATATGGACTCACGAGATCTGGGATCCATTCCCTAGTGAGCGTTAGAACAGGGGTCCCCAACCCCCGGCCCGTGGACCAGCACCGGCCCGTGGAATGCCAGCAACTGGTCCACACAAACAAGCAAAACCCCCACTGTGGGATGCAGGCAGCACACAAAACCACGCCCCCTCTCCAGCCTGCGGAAAAAGCTCTCTCCACGGAACCGGTCCCTGGTGCCCCAAAGGTTGGGGGCCTCGACGTTAGAAGATTCTCCAAAGGAGGGGAAAGAGGACTGTGGGGTCCTTGGTGCTCTCTGAGCTGGGTGGTTTTCTTGCAGACGTTTCATGACCCAACTAGGGAACATCATCAGTGCTAGAAGGAAGGAGAAAGAAGGAGGGTGGGGGAGGAGGATGAAGGCTGTGAGGGTCCTTGGTGCTCTCTGAGCTGGGTGGTTTTCTTGCAGATGTTTCATGACCCAACTAGGGAACATCATCAGTGCTAGAAGGAAGGAGGAGGAAGGAGAAAGAAGGAGGGTGGGGGAGGAGGAGGAAGGCTGTGAGGGTCCTTGGTGCTCTCTGAGCTGGGTGGTTTTCTTGCAGACGTTTCATGACCCAACTAGGGAACATCATCAGTGCTAGAAGGAAGGAGAAAGAAGGAGGGTGGGGGAGGAGGATGAAGGCTGTGAGGGTCCTTGGTGCTCTCTGAGCTGGGTGGTTTTCTTGCAGATGTTTCATGACCCAACTAGGGAACATCATCAGTGCTAGAAGGAAGGAGGAGGAAGGAGAAAGAAGGAGGGTGGGGGAGGAGGAGGAAGGCTGTGGGGGTCCTGGGTGCTCTCTGAGCTGGGTGGTTTTCTTGCAGACGTTTCATGACCCAACTAGAGAACATCATCAGTGCTAGAAGGGAGGAGGAGGAAGGAGGAAGGGTGGGGGAAGAGAATGAAGGCTCTCTGAGCTGGGTGGTTTTCTTGCAGAAGTTTCATGACCCAACTAGGGAACGTCATCAATGCTAGAGGGGACGGGGGTTTGCAGAGGTGGGGGGAGGAGGGGAGAGGGGGAGGAAGAGGAGGAGGAAGATAAAGAGTGTGGGGTCCCTGGTCCTCTCTGAGCTTGGCGGTTTTCTTGCAGATGTTTCTTGACCCAGCGTCATAACCAGTGGAACTGCCTGCCTTCAGAAATCGTGGACACTCCATCACTGGAGGTTTTTAAGAAGAGGGAACCGTGTTAGGCAGTCACTTGTCTGAAATGGTATAGGTCAGTGGTTGCGAACCAATGGCACGCGTGCCAGAGGCAGCACTCAGAGCCCTGTCTGTTGGCACATGCGCCACCGTCGCCAGCAGCAGGTCCATCAGGCCACCACCGTCGCCCGGAGCAGGAGCCCCGCCCAGCACAAAGGAGGGGAAGCGCCCGACTAGCAAGCTGGAGTAGAGGTGGTAGAGCAGAGGTCACCAACCATTGTCGATTGGTGGACTGGAAGAAAAGGTGGGGGGAAGCATTTTACACGCATGCTTGTGCGCATGGGGCCGCCAGCATGCACACGCTGCAAATGGGGCGGGGCTAGTGCCTGCGGGATACTAGCCCTGCCCCGTTCTTGCGTGGTGCAGCACCTTGTATCTGCACCCCTAACTAGTTGACATCATCACTGCTAGAAGGGAGTGGGGTTTATGGAAAGGAGAAAGAAGACTGTGGGGTCCTTGGTGCTCTCTGAGCTTGGCTGTTTTCTTGCAGATGTTTCATGACCCAAGTAGGGAACATCATCAGTGCTAGAAGGGAGGCGGGTTTGCATAGAGCAGTGGTTCTCAACCTTTTTAATGCCGCGACCCCCAACTGGTCGTGAGTCGAGGACTACTCAACTGGTGCAGCACTGTTTGCAGACTGGGGCTTTTGGCGGGCTCAGCAGGGCAGAGACAGCCTGGACAATTCCTATTGGCTTTGGAAAGCCAATAGAATTAGACTCTATTCAAGAGAGTCTATTTTATTGGCTTTCCAAAGCCAATAGAAGAAAAGGGAGTAGCACAGCTAAGGAAAAGGGGGAAAAAATGGCAGACTGCGTTGTTTGGCGACCCCCGTGAAAGGGTCGTTCGACCCCAAATGGGGGTCCCGACCCACAGGTGGAGAACCACTGGCATAGAGGGAGGAGGAGGAGGAAGAGGAGGAGGACAACAGCAAAAACTGTGGGGTCCTCGGTGCTCTCTGACCTGGCTTGTTTTTTTGCTGACGTTTCATGACTTGTCTAACTAACCTCATCAGTGCTGGAAGGGAGTGTGGTTTGCGGAGAGGTAGAGGAGGAGGGGGAGGATGATAATAACAACAACAACAACTGTGGGGCTCCTGGGTGCTCTCTAAGCTTGGTCGTTTTCTTGCAGACGTTTCATAACCAAACGGAGGAACATCCTCAGTGCTGGAAGGGGCTTGTAGGAACAGATACGTGGGTCGAGACACTGACCAGCCTCTCTTTCTCCCAGAGTTGGGGAAATGGAAGCGCGTGAAACTCTAGCGCAGATTTCCTTTCTGGGGGCCAAACCTGCTGCAAAAGGCCTAAATCGGGCGTGTCCGATCTACGTGGCCACAAGGGTTAGAAGAGTCCCTGGGCCACCCAGGGCTCCTGCCTGCGGTGCCTGCGGTTGATCCACCGCACTGCTTGGCGATCAAAACCCTTTTCCCGGATTGGAAAGAAGCCACTTCCAAGCCAAGTGGGTGCAGGCAGTTGCTCGGTTGATCAATATTTGCCAGGTGGGAGGCTAAACGCGATTAAGTTGACTTTGATCTCGCCTCGTCGTCCCTACCAGCTGTATAAACACGCCGCGCACTTTGTACATGCGCCTTCCAGCCGACGCATGTTTACGCAGAGCAGAAACTGTGTCTCTCCTTCTGTCGGCTCATTTTGACAGTTGCGAGAGGCCTCCCGCCTCGGGCGGCCAGGGGAGGGGGGCAGCTGGCACTTGTTGGCGCTATTTCAGGGCTGTTCTCCTTCGTTCCATGTATTGTGCAGTTGTAGCCCGGATTCGGGGAAGGGAATGCAGTCTGCTCCTGCTCTGCAGCCCCTGTCAACAAGTCAGCCCATGAAACGGGATTGTATTTCTCGATTTATTAATGATCAAAATGGATATACACTGCCAATCTCGCCGTTTGGGGCGAGTCTAGGCGGGGTGACTTTCAGTGCTGCTGGCCTGAACTGGAAACGGGGCAGGAGACAGGAAAGAGTGCCAAGGCAGATATAATAATATCAGGGGTGTGTGACTGTTTTATTTCTTATTTATTTATTTCTTGAATTTATTTGCTGCCCGTCTGGTAGAAAACAAAATGCTTATGTTGAGAGAAAGTAGCCAAGCCGGGGTGGAGGAGTCAAGGAAGGAATTAGTCTGGAATCCTTGCGTAGCCACAAGAGGGCAAGCCAGGTCAGGCTCCCTTTGAATGCCATTGATCCTTATCTAGTCAAGATCATGTGAAGTGTTAATACCACTTTGCAATGCCTTGGTAAGGCCACACTTGGAGTGCTGCATTATTATTATAGTCTGGCCCAGTCTGGGGAGATTCCTGCATTATAGGCACCAGCAATAGAGTAGCTAATGGAACTTTTCACCTATGGATCTCTTTGTGGCCATCAGTTTTGGAGAGTGAATCTCAAGGCGTCTCTTTGGGGGGGGGTCTCCCCAAGATCTCCCCGTTGTACAGGTAGTCCTCGGCTTACGACCACAACTGAGCCCAACATTTCTGCCGTTAATCGAAACATTTGTTAAGTGAGTCTTGCCCCGTTTTACACCCTTTCTTACCTCGGTTGTTAAGTGAATCGTCGCAGTCGATAAGCTAGTAATGCGGTTGTTACGTGGCTTCCCCTTTGGCTTTGCTTGTCTGAAGGTTGCAAAAGGGGATCACACAACCCCAGGACACTGCGACCGTCGTAAATATGAGTCGGTTGCCAGGCGGCTGAATTTTGATCACCTGACCCTGGGGGATGCTGCAAGGGTCGTAAGCGTGAAAAATGGTCATAAGCCCCTTTTTCAATGCTGTTGTAACTTTGAACGGTCACTAAACAAGCTGTTGTAAGTCGAGGAGTACCTACGTTTCCAGGCAGGGCTGCAGTTCAAGCCAGGGGAAGCAAACGAAGACAGGCAGATGTCACACAGGTGCACTGGGTGGGAAGGCAGAAGGCGTTTGTCCAGAAGTTTGTCTTGTGTCCTATGGAGCAGACTTCGCATCCGTGACTCTCAGCCATGGCCGCCCTCTTTCCTCTATGGGGACTTTCTGCAGATAAAATTGGCTCAGCCTGAGAAATTGATGTTTGCTAGAAGTTCCTTTTAAGAAGGGACTGGGCATCCCTTTCTCTGAAACGGTCTAGGGTCTCTTGCTGGAGCAAGGGGTTGGACTAGAAGACCTCTAAGGTCCCTTCCAACTCGGTCGTTCTGCTATTTGGCTCTCCCTGGCAGCTGTGTGCAAATGGTTTGGGATTAGCCCTTTACTATCGTATTTTGCTTATGGATTCTGAAGTCCTGCAGGAGCTGATGGCCGGCCCTGCACAGTATTTCCTCCACCTGGGAGGTGGGGAGGGATCTTCTGTGGTGGGGGGGGGGTCCCTGGGAACGGCACCCCAGCAGGCTTCCCACCCCAGGAACAGGGAGTATTATGACTGAGAATCCCCTGCTAATGTTTCTCTACGAACCAGATTTGCATGCTTATTTCTATAAATCTGCATTGATTTCTCCCTCTTAAACCTGTATCGGTAATTTTTATCTGTAATCCTGCAGCCTGTTCCCATAAATGTATGCTTATTAACTGTACTTAGCAAATCTGCTTAGGAATTACATACCTAATGCATATCGGTAATGCTCCGTGCATCTGAGGAAGTGAGCTGAAACTCATGAAAGCCTGGGCCTAATTATAATAATAATAACCAGGCAACCTGTGCCCCGTGGGATTTCGGAGGCATTTCCTTACCTAAAGGGAGAAGATGAATAACCACGGGTGGCCCAAAATTAGTGGGAGCGGAAGAGACTTCTGACTTCCTGTGGGTTTCCCCAGTGAGTTTCTTTGTAGAAAGCAGGCAGGGAGCATCAGAAATCCTTCCTTCCTTCCTTCCCTCCTTCTCTCCTTCCTTCCCTCCCTCCTTCCTTTCTTCTCCTCCCTCTTTCCTTCCTTCCTTCCCCTCCTCTCACTTCCCCTTCTTCCATTTCCTCTCCTCTCCTCCCTTTTTCTCCCTTCCTTCCCTTCTTCCCTTCCCTTCCGGCAGGTAAGTGGCCGCTACTGGGTGGAGAAGCAAGCGAGGGATTGCTAGACTGGCTGGGAAACTGTCACAGAACGTTGAGAATGAAGACCACAGCAACAGCCAGTGGCACTGAAGCAGCCACGACTTCCCCAAATTTCATTCTCTTGGGAGCCCTTTCCCTCCCCGCCCCAGTCAAAGGTTTTCACCTCTCCCCCCCCCCTTTGCCTGCCCTCCCTTCTCGCTCACCTCCTGTTCAAGGCACAGGAGGTGGCTGCCACAGAAGGCTTCCACTGGTGGACCGGCCACGGAGGGCTTTCTCGCTGCTCCTTGCTTCTGGGCCTGGGTGGGTCAGCCGGCCCCACCCTATTTCCCCCCCCCCCGAGTCTTTTGTCCCTTTGGGCCTCTATTCTGCTCTCCTGCAGCCCCCCCCCCAGTCCTCCTGCTTCCTCTTGCCTTCCCCTCACTCCGTGCCATCTCCTGCATCGTCGGTGGCCTTCACAGCAAAGCCTGGCCATTTCAAGGGGGGGGGAGAGATGGCAGCTTCCTCCTGCTGCCCCTTCCTTCAGGAGCGTGTCCACGCCTTGAAGGAGAAGGAGCAGCCCCAGGGCTGGAGCACGGGTCCAGAGGCTGTCTCCTGCTTAGGAGCAGGCCTCTGCCTCTGCCAGCTTTGGAGTCTGACTGGCAGTGATGGATGGACTTCTTCTGCGACATCCATTGTCAGAAGTTGAACCAGCACTTTTGTCCTCCCCCCCCCCCCCCGCCGTGTGCGAATCCCTGAGGCTTCAACGTTCAAAATTGCGCCCGGCTCCCCCGGCCTCCCAAACGTAATGAATCAAAGTGTCAAAAGAGGGTGAATAAAATGAAATGGTTTAATTGCTTTGACTTCTCCATTTTGAGCAATAGAAAGAGGAGCCTTTGGGGAATGCTCAAAGAGCAGCCTTGCTTTGATTGCTGGACTCTGGCAGGTGGGGGGGGAAGGGGTGAGACAGATAACAGGAAAACAGAGTCGCAAGGGACCCTGGAGGTCATCTAGTCCAGGGCTTTTCAACCAGTGGGACGGGTACCACCTGTGGTCCGTTGGCACCTGGCAGGGGGGACGCGACCATCCTAGAAAAGGGGTAGCGGGGGAGGGGAATGAGCTGAACCGGGGGTAGCACCGCACAAGCCTGAGTGAGAGACGGCTGGAGCTGCAGGGCTGTCAGGGCTCAGCAGAAGCGCCAGGATCAGCGCCAGGCTCCAGCTGATCGGCGCTTCTTCAAGGCTGTCAGGACTCAGCGGAAGCGCCAGGATCAGCGACAGGTTCCAGCTGGACCTCGGCACTGATCCTGGGGCTTTTGCTGAGCCCCGAAGAAGCGCCGATCAGCTGGAATGTTGCAGCCTCTCCAGGGTCTTGTGATTTACATTCAGATGCTTAGCAACTGATTCATATTTATGACGGTCACAGTGTCCCAGGGTCATGGGAAGTTTTTTGACCCCTTGCTAAGCGACTGGTGGTACTCGGATATTGCCATATCCTAAAAGTGGTACAATGGGTGAAAAGGTTGAAAAGCCCTGTTCTAGTCCAACCCCCTGCTCAAGCAGAAAACCCTTAGAGTGTCACCACGATCAAAAAAAAGATGTTGAGACTCTGGAAAGGATGCAGAGAAGAGCAACAAAAATGATTAGAGGTCTGGAGGCTAAAACATATGAAGAACGGTTGCTGGAATTGGGTTTGTTTAAGTCAGTGGAAAAAAGGACTAGGGTGTCATGATAGCTGTCTTCCAATATCTCAGGGGCTGCCCCAAAGAAGAGGGAGTCAAGCTATTCTCCAAAGCGCCTGAAGGCAGGACAAGAAGCAACGGGTGGAAACTCATCAAGGAGAGAAGCAACCTAGAACTAAGGAGAAACTTTCTGACAGTGAGAACAATTAACCAGTGGAACAACCTGCCTCCAGAAGCAGTGAATGCTCCAACACTAGAGGTTTTCAAGAAGAGACTGGACAGCCATTTGTTTGAAATGGTGTAGGGTTTCCTGCCTGAGCAGGGGGTGGACTAGAAGACCTCCAAGGTCCCTTCCACCTCTGTTATTTTGCTCTTCAGTGGAACAGCTGGCCTTCAAAAGTTGTGGGGGCTCCATCACTGAAGGCTTTTAAGAAGAGGCTGGACAGCCACTCACTCGTCTGGAGTGCTAGAGGATTTCCTGCCTGAGCCAGGGGCTGGACTAGAAGACCTTTGAGGTCCCTTCCGACTCTGCTATTGGTTTCATAAAACATGCAGATATAAAAACAATTATAAAACCAGATTAAAATTACAAAAGACGCAGAGTGCTGCAGTCTTCTTGGTCTCCCACCACTGCAGATTGTCCGTGATTTCCCATAAAGATGCTGAAATCCTGCTGGTTCCTTTCTATTTTTATCTCAGCGTATTATTAAAGTTGGGGGTTTCCCGTTGCTCAGCTCGGCTGAATTGCATGTGGGCAAATGGTATCTTTCTCCGTCCTTTTGAGCCCCCCCCCCAACAGCTCTCAGTCCTTGAGCAGAGATTTAACAGTAAGTAGAACAGAGGTGGAAGGGACCTTAGAGGTCTTCTAGTCCAACCCCTGGTTGTTTGTGGGGTTTGATTTTTTTCTTCCTTGTTTTTCCTGAACAAAGTGCTCCTTTTGAAGAGATTTCCAGCACCTACCGACAGAATGGAAGGGAAGAGAAGAGAAGAGAAGAGAATTAGAAGAGAAGAGAAGAGAAGAGAAGAGAGCTAGAAGGGGCCTTGGAGGTCTTCTAGTCCAGCCCCCTACTCAAGCAGGAGAACCTATACCGTCTCAGACAAGTGAATGTCCAATCTCTTCTTAAAAATCTCCAGCGATGGAACGCCCACGGTTTCTGGAGGCAAGGAGTTCCACTGGTTGATTGTCCTCATTGTCAGGAAGTTTCTCCTTCATTCCAGTTTACTTCTCTCTTTGGTCAGTTTCCAACTGTTGTTTCTCGTCCTTCCCTCTGGTGATTTGGTGAACAACCTGACCCCCTCTGCCTTGTGGCAGCCCCTCAGATACTGGAATGCTGCTATCAGGTCTCCCCTATTTCTTCCTTTCTTTAGACTAGCCAAACCCAAATACCGCAACCGTTCTTCGTATGTTTTAGTCTCCAGGCCTTGGATCATCTTAGTTGCTCTTCTCTGAATTTTTTCCAAACTCTCAACATCTTTTTTGTGATGTTGACCCAAACTGGATGCAGAATTACTAAGGCTTTATAAAGCGGTACTAATACCTCGTGTGATCTTGTTTCTATGCCTCTGTGTATACAACCAAGGATTGTGTTAGTTTTTTGGGCTGCTGCTGCACACAGCTGGCTCATAGTCAAGTGATCGTCCACGAGGACTCCAAGGTCTCTCTCACTTGCTTGTTAACCCTCTTGAGGGCTGGTCATTAACAACCAGATGAGTGCAAAGAATATACAGCAGGCTTACAACCACAGTTGAGCCCAAAACGTCTGTTGTTCAGTGAAACATTTGTTCTGAGTTTTGCCCCCCTTTGTGACTTTTATTCCCACCGTTGTTTAGTGAATCACTGCAGTTGTTAAGTTAGTGACACGGTTGTTAAGGGAATCCTGCTTCCCCCTCGTCTTTGCTCGTCACGTGACCCCGGGAAGACTGCATAACATAAATACGAGTCAGTTGCCGAGGTTCTGAATTCGATCACAGATCCTGGGGACGCCACAACATAAATGGGGAAACGGTCATCGGTCCCTTTTTTTCAGTGCTGTTGTAACTCTGAAAGGTCACTAAAGGAACTGTTGTAAGTCAAGGACTTACCTGTAAATCTTCCAATCCTCCTCCACTCAGTCAGAACCGAAGAAGCTTCTTGGACGAGAAGTGAAACGTCTTCCAGGAAAATAACCAAGAAAGTCCGGTTGTCTTTTGAAGAAAAAAAAAAAAAAAGCACCTTCGAGACAACCGTGATCTGGAGGATGGAGACTCTCCATAAACATCCAGACTGTCATGCCTCCATGGAGCCTGAATCTGTGGAGGTCGAGGGAGAGGTGTCTGTGGCTCCAGATGAATGTGGAGAAGAGCAGGCCGAGGCAGGCCAGGGCCCTTCAGGAGTGGGACAGGAGGAACAGGAGAGGCAGAGTTCAGGCGATGAGCAAGGGCCACCCCCTCCTGATCCTAGAGCACGGAGAGTGGAGAGAAGGAGGGAACAACGCAGTCAGGGTCAACTACTCGGGAGGAGAACGTCCCGCCCCTCTCCACAAGGAACACCTGGAGACTAAGGAGACACTGTGGGGAGAGGCATTTGTCGGGAACAAATGCTGATTCCTTGGAGTTTTGTGTGTGTTGTTGCTGATCTCTTGTTCTGTGACTTCTGCTCGGAAACCCAGAAACTCTGACCATTGGACTGGCTGACAACGTTGCTTGGATGTTTATAGATCTCGGATTGTATTTTGGCTTCCCTGCGACTGCTTAGGTTTATGATGTATGTGTCATTCCTTGTTATCTCCATGGCCTTGAGTAAATTCCTCTCCTAATCTGACTGCATGTGAAACTACTGGCAGCCAGAGGCGGCTGAAGGGGTGTGTGTGTGTGTGTGTGTGTGTGTGTGTGTGTGTGTGTGTGTGTGTGTGTGTGTGTGTCTTCCTTTGTTTTGAAACTTGCCAGAAATGTGGGAGCGTTTGGGGGAAACTTTGGATCAATTAAAGGACGGTTTGGATTGCCTGCTAACTGCATTGCCTCGGTGCTGGGCCCTGGGTCATCACACAGACTTGCTTGCAACGCTCTTAGTCTTTTTTGGGGGGGGCTTTGGGGTACACAGGCTCTGGGGTCCTTAAGAAGCAGAAAACTGCCTTCGTGGGGATCTCTCAAATCAGCCCGGCTGCCCCTTTTAGACCGAGGCTGCGATCCAAAATTTCTCCAGAGTTGCTTGGGTGGGCGGCACTTTCTCGCCTTTCCTAAGCACCCACATTGCCTGTTGTGGGATGAGTTTGTGAACCCTTTGGGGCTGCGGAGAGCGTGGCGGTGGGACACGCTGAGGCTGGCCCATGTCTTTGGACCAGCACAGCCTGCCGGAGGGTCTGCTGCCAACTCTGGTGCCGCATGGCAGACCTTTGGCAGAGGGCGGCTTTATCTGCTTCACACAGGGTAACTTTGTGTTCCTGCATGCCAAGCATCGCTGTGCTTACTGCCAGTGAGAGAGGCTAAGTATTGTGGGGAAGGGGCATGTGTAACATCGGGGGGGGGGGGGAAGGGTCTTGCATCCAGTCTTTGTCGCCATGATGTAAAAAAGATGTTGAGACTCTAGAAAGAGTGCAGAGAAGAGCAACAAAGATAGTTAGAGGACTGGAGGATAAAACATATAAGGAACGGTTGCTAGAATTGGGGATGTCTAGTTTAATGGAGAGAAGGACGAGGGGGGACAGGATAGCAGCCTTCCAGTATCTCAGGGTCTGCCCCAAAGAAGAGGGAGTCAAGCTATTCTCCAAAGCGCCTGAAGGCAGGACAAGAAGCAACGGATGGAAACTCATCAAGCAGAGAAGCAACCTGGAACTAAGGAGAAACTTCCTGACAATGATAACAATTAACCAGTGGAACAACCTGCCTCCAGAAGTGGTGAATGCTCCAACACTGGAAGTTTTTAAGAAGAGACTGGACAGACATTTGTCCGAAATGGCATAGGGTTTCCTGCCTGAGCAGGGGGTTGGACTAGATGACCTCCAAGGTCCCTTCCAAAGCCCCTGAAGGCAGGAGAAGAAGCAAGAGATGGAAACTCATCAAGGAGAGAAGCAACCTGGAACTAAGGAGAAACTTACTGACAGTGAGGACAATTAACCGGTGGAACTACCTGCCTCCAGAAGCGGTGAATGCTCCAACACTGGAAGTGTTTAAGAAGAGACTGGACAGCCATTTGTGCGAAATGATACAGGCTTGGCCTCCTGAAGTTCTGCCTCTCCATCACTGGAGGTTTACAAGAAAAGATCGGGTGACTCTTTGTTCAGGATGCAATAAGCTCTCCTGCAGGGGGTGGACTAGAAGGCCTTCAAGGTCCCTCCCAACTCTTCTGATATTCCGTCTTTGGGGCATAGCAGCTCTGGAAGCAGCCATGCTTCTTGGGTGGGCTGCCCCCCCAGTGAGCCCCCTGGCCTCGGACCCTCTGAAGGGGTCCCCATCCTTCCTCCTCTCCCCTCTTCCTGAAAAGTCTTCTCCCTAGCCCACAGGCCCCCTTCATCTGCAGAGGAGGCTGTGCCCGCCCTCCCCCCCCCTCCGAGTGGGGCGAGGGAAGGGCCAGGCCAGGAGGTTAAATCAATTTTCATGGCTGGCAAGCAGATGGCTGAGAAAAAAAAACCCTTTTTCCCATCCGGGCGGGCAGGGCGAAGAACATTCCCGCAGGAGTCTGCTGTGACTGACGGAGAACAAACGGAGATTGGCACGGAGATTGGATATATATATATCCCTCCTCTTCTTTCTAGTTTTTCCTTCTCTCTCTTCCTTGCTGCAAAAACCCTCAGCGGCATTCTTGGCAGATGCAGACAGTTGTGCTTTGGCTGTGGTGGGGGGTCTGTTTCTTGGGGGGGAAAAAACACCAACCCCCTTCCCCAGCTGCTTCCCCTCTGCCCTCCCACCCTCCTGCCTGCCCTTTCCCCCCCCCCCATTACAAGGGGGGCATCAAGGATGGCAGCCGAGGCAGCAACCGAGAGAGAAGCAGAGAGCTCTGGGGGGGGGGGCAAATGGATCCGATGCCAGCCACGAATGCCGTGCGGGATTTGTATTCTGCTTTACACCCGGCGGCTGCGGAGAGGAGATCAATCCAATTAAGAGTATTTCCAGCCCTGCCTGCCTCCTGGCTCCGGCCTGTCTCTCAGCCTGTCTGCGGCGGGGAAGGCCGGCTGAGCAGAATCCCTGAGTGGGCAGGCAGGGGCTGGCTGGCGGGGGGGGGGGGGGGCTCTGCTCTTCCGGATCCCGCCACCCAAAAGCCTCGAGCTTCCGAACAAAGCCAGGTCAGCAAAGCCTGTCAGCAAGAAGGAAAGAATGACAGGATGCCAGAGTTGGAAGGGACCTTTGGAGGTCTTCTAGTCCAACCCCCTGCTCAAGCTGGAGAGCCTGTATCATCCCGGACAAATGGCTGTTCGGTCTATTGAACACCTCCAGAGGAGCACTCACAACTTCTGGAGGCAAGGCGTTCCAGTGATTGATTGTCCTCCTCCTCCTCCTCTTTGCAAAACCTTCCTCCCTTCTAGCTCTGATGATGTTCCCTAGTTGGGTCATGAAACGTCTGCAAGAAAACCACCCAGCTCAAGAGAGCACCAAGGACCCCTCAGTCCTCCACCCCTCCCCCTCCTCCTCCTCAAACTCATCTCCCTTCTAGCACTGATGATGTTGCCTAGTTAGGTCATGAAATGTCTGCAAGAAAATACCCAAGCTCAGAGAGCACCAAGGACCCCATAGTTCTTCTCCTCCTCCTCCTCCTGCTCTTCCCTTCTAGCATTGATGATGTTACCTAGTTGGGTCATGAAATGTCTGCAAGGAAACCACCCAGCTCAGACAGCACCCCATAGTCCTCCTCCTCCTCCTCCTCCTCCTCCTCCTCCTCCTCTCTGCACACCCGCCCTTCCTTCTAGCACTGATGATGTTCCCTAGCTGGTCATGAAACGTCTGCAAGGAAACCACCCAGCTCAGAGAACACCAAAGACCCCACAGTCCTCCTCCTCCTCCTCCTCGCAAACTCTGTTCCCTTCTAGCTCTGATGATGTTCCCTAGTTGGGTCATGAAACGTCTGCAAGAAAACCACCCAGAGAGCACCAAGGACTGGTCATTTCAACCCCGAACTACAAATACCCCCCTTTGCAAGCCATCTCGCTGGCCCTCTTCTGCTCCCTCCCCCCCTGCGTATACATGCAACTCCTCCTTAAAAGGAGCAGGCACGCCAGACACAGGCACACCAAGCGTGCGTAGCTTTGCACAGGGTTGCTTGACTGCACCCTCTTTCTCTCCCGTGACAATCGGTCTGATCCCCTCCAGAAAAGGGGGCTTATTGCCTCCCCTTTTCCTTCCAAAAGCGCTCTCCCCCCCCCCCCCCAGCCCACGCCCAGCTGCCTGGTGCGTGGAAAGTGGGCACCACGCAGGCCGAAATGTTTCACGCCCGTCCGCACAGCAGGCCCTGCTTTCAGCGCCTGGGCCCGGCCTCGTCCATGGTGCAGCAGGAGGGTGGGGCGTGTCCATGGCTTGAGGTGTGTGGGGGGGTGGGGGGGGTTTTCAGCGTGCAATTGATGGCATCTGCTTGTGGGCTCTGGGGCGCAGGCCCGGCTGGCAAAGGGCCCGCTAATGGTCTTGACCGCAAGGAGGAGGAAACGATCCTTTTTCGGCTGCTGGTGTTTTCCTGTGAAATACAGCCAATGCTGACCCCCCTCTGCCCTCAGGCAGGGCAGCCAAGTCACTCAGGTGGAGGAGCCCCCGCCCCACCCGTCCACCTTAGGGGCAGAAAAGCTGCCCCATCGGCTCATCTTGCAGCCCCTTTCCCACTTAAATCCCTGCACGATGCTTGTCTCCAGCAGGGTTTTCTCTTTCTTTCTTTCTTTCTTTCTTTCTTTCTTTCTTTCTTTCTTTCTTTCTTTCTTTCTTTCTTTCTTCCTCCCTCCCTCCCTCCCTTTCTTTCTTCCTTTCTTTCTTTCTTTCTTTCTTTCTTTCTTTCTTTCTTTCTTTCTCTCTTTCTTTCTTTCTCTTTCTGAGTTTTTTCTCTCCCGATGCATTTTTCAGCCTTAGAGCCTTCACTGTTAATCAATAAATTAACCTCTGGGGAAACCGAGCGGAGCATCTCTCTTCCGGAAGGCAGGGGAGGTGTTTAGGCCTAGAGGTCCCTCCGTTCCCTTGGCGTTTTGAGCCCCAAGTATCCAGGAGGAGGAGAAGGGAGGATTTGAGGGTGGGCTTGTTTGTCTGGGGCTGGGCATGGGAGGGGCTGCCAAGGCCAGGCTTTTGGGGGAGAGACCTTGGCCTGGGGTGCGGAAAGAAAATAACAGAATAACAAGGTTGGAAGGGATCCCCGGGGTCTTCTAATCCAAGCCCCTGCTTGGGCCAAAGGTGGCTGTCCAGTCTCTTCTTAAAAGCTTCCAGTGATGAAGCACTTCTGGTGGCAAACAGTTCCACTGGTTAATGGTTCCAACTGTCAGGAAATGTCTCCTTAATTCCAGGCTGCTTCTCTCCTTGATTAGTTTCCATCCGTTGCTTCTTGTCCTGCCTTCAGGTGCTTTGGAGAAGAGCTTGACTCCCTCTTCTTTGGGGCAGCCCCTGAGATATTGGAACACAGCTATCCTGTCCCCCCTCGTCCTTCTCTTCCTTAAACTAGACATACCCAATTTCAGCAACCATTCCTTATATGTTTTAGCCTCCCTGATCATCTTTGTTGCTCTTCTCTGCCCTCTTTCTAGAGTCTCAGCATCTTTTTTACATTGCGGTGACCAAAATTGGATGCCGTATTCCAAGTGTGGCCTTACCAAGGCCTTGTAAAGTGGCATTAACGCTTCATGTGATCTTGATTTTGTCCCTCTGTTAATTTGAGGACTACCTATACCAGGGGTCTTCAAACTTGGCCCTTTGATGACTTGTGGACTTCCAACTCCAGGAATTCCTCAGCCAGCATGGATCATATAAGCCAGGTGTCTTCAAACCTGGCCCTTTTATGACTTGTGGACCTCAACTCCCAGAATTCCTCAGCCAGGCACGCTGGGGCTTGGAAGTCCCCAATTCTGGGAGTTGAAGTCCACCAGTGACAAAAGGGCCAAGTTTGAAGACCCCTGCTCTAGAAGAAGGCAAAGGACCGGCTGTCTGCAAGGAGTATAAATCCTTCCATTCCCCACCATTCGGCCAGAACCTGAGGAAGCTTCTGGGATGGGGAGCGAAAGGTCTTCAGGGAGAAAAAACAAAGGAAGTCCAGTTGCCTCCTGAAAAAAGAAGCCCCCCTGGGGACAACCGCGTCCTGGATGACTGAGAAAATCCCCGTAGACAGAAATCAAAAGAAATAAATGGTTCCACAATCACCCCTTGTCTTTCTCCCTCCCCCCCCCCTCTTTCCTCCTCCCCCCACCCCGGTCTGTCCCCAGAGCATGTCTGCTCCATCCTGGCCTCGCTCCTCCGAAACCTGCGGGCTCAGCAGAGGACAAGACTGCTCAACAAGTTCACGGAGAACGACAGCGAGAAGGTGAGTGGTGGGGCAACTAGGAGAAATAGAAAGGAAGGACCGCTGTGCCAGCTGGGGACCCTGCTTCCGGGCGGGGATGCCCAGAAGGTGCCCAAAGACTGGCAAGCCCTCCTTCCCCACGGCTGTTTTGGCAGCCGTGCAGCTCCTGGTTCCCGCCTTCTTGGCCCAGCCGGCCTCTCCACCTGTGTTGACAGCATCAATCGACCGGGCCTCACCAGCTCTGCACAAATAACTTTGGATCAAAATGAGTGTCAGTTCTGAAAATCAGAGGCAGCGCAAGGGGGAGGCAGCCACAGCGAGCCGAAGGGCGCTTCCAGGGGCGCCTTTGCCAAGCATGTCCCAAGGCACCCCCACTGGATCTGTCCTTGGGCCATGAATGTGCTTTTACCACTGAATTAGAGCTGGTATTTTTCCCTCCCCTGGAATTTACGGAGCAGGAGGAGGAGGAGGCAGTGGGAGAAAGGCTGGTCCATCACTGCCAGCCAGGAGGGCTGAATGGAGCTGCCATAATAATAATAATAATGATGATGATGATGATGATGATGATGATAATAATAATAATGATAATAATATAGAAGAGAAAGAACTGGAGAAGATAACAAAATACAAAGACCTACAAATAGAAATAGAAAGACTGTGGCAAAAGCAAGCAAGGGTAGTACCAATAGTCATAGGCGCCTTGGGTGCAATCCCAAAATAACTGGAGCACCACTTGAACACCATTGGCATTGAGAAATTCGCTATTAGTCAATTGCAAAAGGCGGCCTTACTAGGAACTGCTTCCATCCTGTGACGATACCTGTAATACCATCAAACATCCACATCTGCCTATCCCAGGTCCTGGGTAAGGACTCGATGGGTAGACAAAATGCCAAATCCAGTCTGAACATCTGGCTGACTGTGCGATGATCCATAATAATAATAAAGTTGGAAGGGACCTTGGAGGTCTTCTAGTCCAACCCCTGCTCAAAGCAAAGTCCTTATATCATTCCAAACAAATTGTTGTCCAGTCTCTTCTTCAAAACTTCCAGTGTTGGAGCATTCACAGCTTCTGGAGGCAGGTAGTTCCACTGGTTAATTGTTCTCCCTGTCAGGAAGTTTCTCCTCAGTTCCAGGTTGCTTCTCTCCTTGATGAGTTTCCATCCGTTGCTTCTTGTCCTGCCTTCAGGCGCTTTGGAGAATAGCTTGACTCCCTCTTCTTTGGGGCAGCCCCTGAGATACTGGAAGGCTGCTATCCTGTCCCCCCTCGTCCTTCTCTTCTTTAGAGTAGACCTACCCAATTCCAGCAGCGTTCCTGATATGCTGAGGCACTCTGTCACCGGGAAGAAGACCCCGGGAGACCCGTGTGAAAGGGCCGCGAGTCCCTGCCTGCATGCCGAGGAGAGGCTGGCAGACGCAGAAAGAAACACGCCAACCCAGAGGAATGTTCTTTTCTCCCACAGGTGGACAGGCTGATGGAGCTCTATTTCAAATACCTGGATGCCATGCAGGTGGCCGATAAGAAGATCGAAGGGGAAAAGCACGTAAGTCCTCCTGTCTCCCCTCCCCCCCCCACTCTGCCTTTGGAGATCTAGAGAAGCAGCACAGCTCTCCCCCCCGCAGCTGCCTCCTACGGGGGACACACGTCAGAAACCCCCCAGGAGGGAATCTCTGGAGCCCAGGGTTGAACGGGGGGTCCGACCCAGGTGCTCTCTGAGCTGGGTGGCTTTCTTGACCCAGCTGGGCAACATCATCAGTGATGGAAGGAAGGAAGAGGGGTTTGCAGAGTGGAGGAGGAGGAAGAGAGAGACTGGGGGGGTCCCGTGGTTATTTTCTCGTAGACGTTTCATGACCCAACTAGGGAACATCATTAGTGCTAGAAGGGAGGTGAGTTTGCAGAGAGGGGGAGGAGGAAGAGGAAAAGAAAGAGAGAGAGAGAGAGAGAGAGAGAGAGAGAGAGAAAGAATGTGGAGTCCTGGGGGTTCTCTGAACTGGGTGGTTTTCTTGGAGACGTTTCATGACCCAACTAGGGAACATCATCAGTGCTAGAAGGGAGGAGGAGGAGGAAAGAGGGTGGGGGAGGAGGAGGAAGGCTGTGGGGGTCCTGGGTGCTCTCTGAACTGGGTGCTTTCCTTGCAGACATTTCATGACCCAACTAGGGCACAACATCAGTTCTAGAAAGAAGATGGGGGAGGACTGTGGGGTCCTTGGTGCAGTCTGGGATGGCTTGTTTCCTTGCAGATGTTTCATGACCGAACTAGGGAACATCATCAGTGCTAGAAGGGAGTGGGGGTTGTGGAGAGGAGGAGGAGGAGAACTGTCAGATCCCTTGTGCTCTCTGAGCTTGGTGGTTTGTAGAGAGGAGGAGCAGGAGGAGAACTGTGGGGTCCTTGGGGCTCTCTGAGCTTCCTTGTTTCCTTGCAGATGTTTCATGACTCAACTAGGGAACATCATCAGTGCACGTAAGGAGTGCAGTTTGCTGCCAATTTATATCCTGCCCTCTTGCCCTGTCAGTGTTGCTGGTCTTAGAGATTCTTTGGCTGGGCCGTTGTCTCTTTGGCAGCTTCTCCATCCGGGCCTTGCTTACTTGATGGATGGCCTGATGTTAACCTTGGAGTCAATCTAGGTACTGATTTTGCTCTTCTTGTTCCCTTCTGGGGCTGGGTGAGCATCCCTTTTGCATCGTTCTATAGAGCTTGTTAAGGCCTACGTGTCCGACCTGTCGGAGGGCTTCTAGAAACTCCCCGACGTTTTTGGACCTGGCCTGGCCTGGTCTCAGTTTCCCCGTCTGTCCAAGTGTTGTGCAATTAAAGGAGCTTTCATCCCGTCTTCACGGATGTGTGTTGTTGGCCTCCTGCCTCTTTGTCCTCCATGGGGGGTGCCGAAGTCCTTACACGGGGGGGGGGGGGGGGCCTTGCTAATGACTCCTGTTTTTTTCTTCTGGGGCTGTGGGGTCTTTCTGTTTGCGTAGGATGTTGCGAAGGGTTTCCGTTGGCTTGCGTGCTACGCTGATGCCATGCGGTTGTTGTAGATTCTAAGATCTTTCTGATGCCTGGCAGTGCCACTTTTTTTAGGCAGAGATCCAGAGCCTGGATGAAGGTGAGCCTGGGGTCTTCCTCCACTACTGTCCCATCCTCCAGTGTCGCTTTAAAATGGACAGTCACATCCTGGCCCTTAACTGGCCGGCTCTCCTGACCTTGGCCTGATAAGATGACTTTCGTCTTCAGTAAGCCATTCCCTAAGACAAGTGGTTCTCAACCTTTTTAATGCCGCGACCCCCAACCGGTCGTAAGTCGAGGACTACTCAACGGGTGCCGCACCGTTTGCAGAATGGGACTTTTGGCGGGCTCAGCAGGGCAGAGACAGCCTGGACAATTCCTATTGGCTTTGGAAAGCCAATAGAATTAGACTCTATTCAAGAGAGTCTCTTCTATTGGCTTTCGAAAGCCAATAGAATAAAAGGGAGGAGCACAGCTAAGGAAAAGGGGGGGGGAAATGGCGGACTGCGTTGTTTGGCGACCCCCGTGAAATGGTCGGTCGACCCCAAATGGGGTCCCAACCCACAGGTTGAGAACCACTGCCCTAAGACATCAAGCCATTCCTGGCTCGCCTCTGACTCTTCCTTAGCCGGATGGTTCTTTCGTTTCTCGGTTGTCTTTTTTTGGCAGAGCTGGTTGGAACATCCTCCAGTGGGGGGGGGGAGATCACTCAAATCCCCATCTTCTGCACTATCCAGGACTTCAAAATCTTCGCTGTTGTCAATCATGGAAGACTGGGTGGCTGCCAGATCAGAGGAGGTCAGGTCGACTAGACTGGTGCCCGCCCAGTCATCCAGGTCTTCCCTCCGGAAGCCATGGCGCCAGCGTGCTTTGATCAGCTGAACTGGACTCAGGAATTATCCAGTTTCAGTCCCTCCCTCTCACTTCCCCAGAGGGTCTCCAGTGTTGCTTGTGCCCCGTTGGACTCCTATCCATTTGGTCAGAAGGTGTTGTGTAGATGCTGTTTTCCTGCCCTTCGGGGTTGCCGCAGCGAAGGGCTGGGCGGAGGGAGCCACGGAAGGCCAGAGGGAGCCACGGAAGGCCACGGAGGAAAGGCTTTGGGCTCCCTGCCACCCCCCCTCTTTTCTTGGGGGGGAGGAGGTGACAGGCTTCCCTTCCCCCCCTGCCCTCCCCAGAAGCGGAGGAGGGCACGGGCGACAGGCGGCCTCCATTAACGGAAGGGCGACTGAGGCAGGCGATGGCTTAATACATTATTCCTCAGTTCCGTGTGGAAATTATGCTCAGCAGGTTGATTCAATAAAACGTTCTCCCTGGACATTTTGCATGCTAATGGCTCCTAAATGAGATGATAATTGCGCCACCACTTCCCAAGGCAGAAATGGGATCCTGCCAGGGCAGCCAGGAGCGGGGGAGGGGGAGAGACCACCAGCCGCTGGGTCGCTTGACTGGAAGGGGCCTGACCTGGCAGGCGGCTGCAGAGGGCCGGACAGGGCGGGTCAAGGGCAGCGGTGCAGGGGCTGAGGATCCATAGGAACAGTCCGTGTGCAGGCAGTCCTCAGCTGACGAGCTCAATGGAGGCCAAAATGTCTGTTGCTAAGAGAGACAGTTCTTAAGTGAGTTTAGCCCCATTCTATGACTTTTCTTGAACGGACTGGATAGAAGAGAGGAGAGGAGAAGAGAAGAGAAGAGAAGAGAAGAGAAGAGAAGAGAAGAGAAGAGAAGAGAAGAGAAGAGAAAATGTGGAATGGAATGAAATGGAATGGAATGATCAAAAGTGAGAAAGCGCTACAAGGGAATGAAAATTAGAAGAATGGAATAAACTGGAGTAGAGTAGAATGGAATAGAATAGAGAATGGAATAAAGAACGAAATAGAATAGAATAGAATGGAATATGGAATGGAATAGAATTAGAATTAGAATTATGGGTTAGAATAGAATAGAATAGAATAGAATAGAATAGAATAGAATAGAATAGAATAGAATAGAATAGAATAGAATATGGAATGGAATAGGGTAGGATAGAATAGAATAGAATAGAATAGAATAGAATAGAATAGAATAGAATAGAATAGAATAGAATAGAATAGAAAATATGGAATGGAATAGAATAGAGTAGAATAGAACAGAACAGAATAGAATAGAATAGAATAGAATAGAATAGAATAGAATAGAATAGAATAGAATAGAATAGAATAGAATAGAATAGAATAGAAGCTGGAAGGGACCTTGGAGGTCTTCTAGTCCAACCCCCCGCCCAAGCAGGAGAACCTATACCATCTCAGGCACGTGACTGTCTAGTCTGTTCTTAAAAACCTCCAGTGAGGGAGCGCCCACGACATCTGAAAGCAGGCTGTTGAGAAAGGAGAGTCCGAGGCCCATGGGGGGTGGGGGGGCTGGGTGGAGTCCCCTTCCTCCTTCGTGTTGTCAGTCCAGCCTCATTAGCGTCAGGAAAGGCTGCTGAGCATCACAGGAGCCCATCTCGGTGCTGTCTCATCCCATCAGCACCGGGCATCTCACGGCAGGGAAGGATGGCACCTGAGCGCTCATCAGGATGTGGTATCCTGACAGTTTAGAGGGGGGGGGAAGTGGGGAGGGCTTGGTATTGGCACTGAGAGCAATTAACACTGGGGGGGTTGATGGCTAGCAGGATTCACCCAGCTTCTTCCTAGTTTCCTGGCCCTTGGGTGAGGTGGGGAGGGCAGAGACCCTTCCCCTACGCCCGCCCCCCCCCACCATCAGTTTGGCCTCCTGATTTATTTTATTACGGATGGAAACTCATCCAGGAGAGAAGCAACCTGGAACTAAGGAGAAACTTCCTGACAGTGAGAACAATTAGCCAGTGGAACAACCTGCCTCCAGAAGCGGTGAACGCTCCAACACTGGAAGTTTTTAAGAAGAGACTGGACAGCCATTTGCCTGAAATAGTATAGGGTTTCCTGTCTGAGCAGGGGGTTGGACTAGATGATCTCCAAGGTCCCTTCCAACTTTACTATTATTATTATTATTATTATTATTATTATTATTATTATTATTATTATTATTATTTTGGATCATCGCACAGTCAGCCAGATGTTCAGACTGGATTTGGCACTTTGTCTACCTATCGAGTCCTTACCCAGGACCTGGGATAGGCAGATGTGGATGTTTGATGGTATTACAGATATCGTCGCAGGATGAAAGCAGTTCCTAGTAAGGCCGCCTTTTGCAATTGACTAATAGCGAATTTGTCAATGCCAATGATGTTCAAGTGGTGCTCCAGTTGTTTTGGGATTGCACCCAAGGCGCCTATGACTATTGGTACTACCCTTGCATGCTTTTGCCATAGTCTTTCTATTTCTATTTGTAGGTCTTTGTATTTTGTTATCTTCTCCAGTTCTTTCTCTTCTATTCTGCTGTCTTCAGGCACTGCCACGTCCACTATCCAGACTTTTTTGTCTTATCGACAATTGTTAAGTCTGGGGTGTTATGTTGCAGGTGCTTGTCTGTTTGAATTCTGAAGTTCCAGAGCAGTTTAATTTTATCATTTTCTATGACTTTCTCTATTTTATGATCCCACCAATTTTTGCTTACAGACAAATGATATTTTTTACAGATCTTCCAATGCACCATTGTTGCTACTTTGTCATGCTGCTGCTTGTAATCAGTTTGTGCAATCTTCTTGCAACAGCTTACCAGGTGGTCCACTGTTTCTTCAGCATCTTTGCATAGGTGGCACTTACTGTCTGTTGCTGTCTTCTCAATTTTGACTTTGTATGCATTTGTCCTTAAGGCTTGGTCTTGTGCAGCCAGAATTAGTCCCTCGGTCTCTTTCTTCAATTTTCCTGCTCTTAGCCATTGCCAGGTCTTGTTATTATCTGCTTTCCCAGCTATTTTTGTAATGTATTGGCCATGTAGTGCTTTGTCTTCCCATGCCTCTATTCTGTTCTTCATTTGGTCTTTCTTGTAGGCCAGTTTGGTCTCTCCAGTAGTCAGTAAGCCTTCCTGATATACTAATTTCAGTTGTTGTTGTTGTTGTTGTTGTTGTTGTTGTTGTTGTTGTTGTTGTTGTTGTTATTATTATTATTATTATTATTATTTCTCTTATGGCACATCCACTTTTTAATAAAAAGGAGGAGAGGAATAAAATAACAAAATGTAGAATGCAGTCTGAAATCGTTAACAGGAAGATGACAAACATGAATCTGCGTCGCAGATATAATTTTTTTTTTTTACAAATAATGCTCGGCTTACGACCACAGTTGAACCCTGTTGCTAAGCAAGACAATGGCTAAGTGCGTTTTGCCCCCCGTTTTGCGTCCTTTTCTTCCCAGCATTGTTAAGTGAATCACTGCGATTGTTAAGGCAGTCACACAGTCGTTAAGTGAATCTATCTCTCCCCCCCCCATTGGCTTTGCTGGTCAGAAGGCCATAAAAGGGGGATAACGTGACCCCCCCCCGGGATACGGCGACCGTCATAAACACGAGGTGGTTGCCAAAAACATCCGAATTTTGTTTGCGTGGACGTGGAGACTCTGCAGCGGACGTCAGTGGGAAAAGCGGTCCTAAGTCTCTTTTTTTTCAGTGCCGTCGTCACTTGGAACGGTCACTAAATGAACTGTTGTAACGTGAGGACTGCCTGAACTGGAGCAAGAGAGCAGAGAATCACCCCTTCCCAGAAAGGAAAAGAAGGGAGAGCCGGCAAGGAAGGCTGGGGGTCTAGCAAAGCAGGGAAGCTGCCCAGGCCGTGTGTGGTGGCCTTGGACACATCGCGGGGGCCTTTCTGGGCCCTTCGGATCAGCTTCGGCTCTCCTAGGCGGGTGCCCCAGGTCGGGGTGCCCCCAATGAGCAGAAGACCCTTGAATGCCCTCCCTCCTTCCCTTCTTCCCTCAGCAGTGATGAAAAACAGCCCCAGCAGAGCGTGCCCACTTTCTGGGCCACCGTGTCATAAATCAGGCCCTCCACGGGGCCAAGGAGATCTCGGGCTGGCAAAAACAACATCCCAGCACGAGGCTAGCAAAAGGTCAGCTGCAAAGGGAGCTGATGCTGCTGCTGCCAGGGTGCCACTTGGGGGGGGGTTGCAGCTGGGGAGGGTCTCAGGGCCCATTTTGCAAAGGGGCAGCCTGCGTTTCTGCACAGAGTTGGTTTCCTAACAGGGGTGCTTCTCCCTGGAGTGAAACGGGCTCTCTGGGTCCTTGGCTGTAATTCCCAGGAGTCTCTTTATTTCTTTAGTTCAGTTTTGGTGGCATCCATCTCTCTTGACAGTGCGACTGTGGGTGGCTGACAATGTGATCAAGAGGGAGAAAGTGCTACAAAGGAATGAAAATTAGAAGAGTGGAGTGGAGTGGAATAGAGAATGGAATGGAATATATGAAAAGGAGTGGAGTGGAATGGAATGGAATAGAATGGAATATAGAATAGAATAGAATAGAATAGAATAGAATAGAATAGAATAGAATAGAATAGAATAGAATAGAATAGAATAGAAAATATGGAATGGAATAGAATAGAATAGAATGGAATAGAATAGAATAGAATAGAAAATATGGAATAGAATGGAATGGAATGGAATGGAATGGAATGGAATAGAATAGAATAGAATAGAATAGAAAATATGGAATAGGATAGGATAGAATAGAATAGAATAGAATGGAATGGAATGGAATGGAGTAGAGTAGAGTAGAATAGAATAGAATAGAATAGAATAGAATAGAATAGAATAGAATAGAATAGAATAGAATAGAAATACAGAATAGAATAGAATAGAATAGAATAGAATAGAATAGAATAGAATAGAATAGAATAGAATAGAATAGAATAGAAGCTGGAAGGGACCTTGGAGGTCTTCTAGTCCAGCCCCCTGCTCAAGCAGGAGAACCTATACCGTCTCAGACAGGTGAATGTCCAGTCTCTTCTTAAAAGTCTCCAGCGATGGAGCATCCATGATTTCTGGTGGCAAGCTGTTCCACTGGTTGATTGTCCTCAATATCCTTAATTCCAGGTTGCTTCTCTCCTTGATTGGTTTCCATCCATTGTTTCCTGTCTTGCCTTCTGGTGCTTTAGAGAATAAGTTGACCCCCTCCTCTTCTTTGGGGCAGCCCCTCAGATACTGGAACACTGCTATCATGTCTCCCCTATTTCTTCTTTTCTTTAGACTAGCCAAACCCAAGTCCCGCAGCCGTCCTTCGTATGTTTTAGTCTCCAGGCCTTGGATCCTCTTAGTTGCTCTTCTCTGAACTTTTTTTCAAAGTGTCAACATCTTTTTTGTAATATAGTGACCAAAATTGGCTGCAGTATTCCAGGTGTGGCCTCACTAGGATTTTATAAAGCGGTACTAGTACTGTGCGTGATCTTGATTGTATGCCTCTGTTTAAACAACCCAGGATTGCGTTAGCTTTTTTGGCTGCTGCTGCTGCCAAAAAAGTCCCCCTGTCCAGGACAGTCCCAGGACGGGGAGCCCTGTAAACAGAATCCCTGTGTTGGATGTGCCACACGAGCAGAAGACCGAGATGTGAGACCGAATTCAGTTCCTGTCACGTCTTTGGAGGTAGAGTCACTTTCTGGGCGTAGGGCGGTTGAATGAGAGGAGGTGTTCTCCGCCACCCCCAAATCTATTTTGTGGTCTTCTGACCTCAAGGCTGAGGAGCAATCTGAAGGTTGTTGCAGCTTGTGCGTTATGGGTGGGAAGGGCATCTAGGGTTAGGGGCCTCGGAGGCAGCCGATGCTTTCCCAGAGGTCCCCGTTTCCACCTCTGGACCATCCCTGAGAGAAAGGGGTTGACATGATGTTTCATGACCCAACTAGGGAACATCATCAGTGTCCCACTCTCTTCAAGCCCTGATTAGGTTAGTTGGGTCGTGCCAGGTCTGTAAGAAAACGAGCAAGTTGAGAGAGCACCAAGGACCCCACAGTTGTCCTCCTCCTCTTCCTCCACTTCTGCTTCTCCTTTCTTCTCCACATCCTCCACCTCCTCCTCCTCTTCCTCCTTCCACTTCTTCCTCCTCCACCACCTCCTCCTCTTCCACCTCTTCTTCGGCTTCCTCTTCCTCCTCATCCTCCTCCACCTCCTCTTCAGCTTCCTCCTCCATCTCTTCTTCTTCCTCCTCTTCCTCCATCTCCACCTCCTTTTTGGTTTTCTCCTCCTCCTCTTCCTCCTTCTCCTCTTTCTCTTATTCCTCTTCCTCCTCCTTCTCAACCTGCTCTTCCTCCCCCTCCTCCTTCTCCACCTTCTCTTTCTCCACCTCTCCTCCTCTTTCTCCCCATCTTCAACCTCCTTCTCCACTTCCTTGTCCTCCTCCTCCTCCTCAAACTCACCTCTCTTCTAGCACTGATGATGTTGCCTAGTTGGGTCATGAAAAGTCTGCAAGAAAACAGCCAAGCTCAGAGAGCACTCAGGACCCCACAGTCCTCCTCCTCCTCCACCTCCTCCTCTTCTTCCCTTCTAGCACTGAAGATGTTCCCTAGTTGGGTCATGAAACATCTGCAAGGAAACCACCCAGCTCAGAGAACCACCCAGGGCCCCTCAGAAGTTACAGGCTGTGGCAAGGGAAGCAAGCACGGACTCAGTTCTTCACCTAGGAATACTCTGCCTGCTTGAGCATGGGGTCGGGCTAGAGGACCTCTGAGGTCCCTTTCAACTCTGTGATTCTGACTCCGACTGGCTGCCCCTCTCAGGACATGGTGCGCCGTGGGGAGATCATTGACGACGACATGGAGGAGGAGTTCTACCTCCGGCGCCTGGACGCCGGCCTCTTCGTGCTGCAGCTCATCTGCTACATCATGGCCGAGATCAGCAACGCCAGCATCCCCCAGGTAGGACCGGCCAGCCCTGCCCTCCGCCCTCCCCCCGTGGCTCAGCCCTCCGCCCTCCTTTTAGTGATGGATGTCATTCATTTATCTGCATCTCCCCTTCGTTGTTTTCACAAATAGCCTCCTCCTGTTTTCTGCACAGCCACCCTGCAAGGTAGACTGGGCTGAGAGAGAGGACTGGCCCAAAGCACTCAGCTGGCTTTCATGCCTAAGGCGGGACTACAACTCACCCTCTCCCGGTGATTGGCCCAGAGTCACCCAACTGGCTTGCATGGATAAGGCGGGACTAGAACTCACCGTTTTCTGGTGATTGGCCCAGAGTCACCCAACTGGCTTGCATGGATAAGGCGGGACTAGAACTCACCGTTTTCTGGTGATTGGCCCAGAGTCACCCAACTGGCTTTCATGCCTAAGGCGGGACTAGAACTCACCCTCTCCTGGTGATTGGCCCAGAGTCACCCAGATGCCTTTCATGCCTAAGGCGGGACTAGAACTCTCCATCTCCAATCACTCAACTGGCTTGCATGGCTAAGGCGGGATTAGAACTCGCCGTCTCTTGGTGATTGGCCCAGAGTCACTCAACTGGTTTGCATGGCTAAGGCGGGACTAGAACTCGCCGTCTCCTGGTGATTGGCCCAGAGTCACCCAGCTGGCTTTCATGCCTAAGGCGGGACTAGAACTCACCCTCTCCTGGTGATTGGCCCAGAGTCACCCAGCTGCCTTTCATGCCTAAGGCGGGACTAGAACTCTCCATCTCCAGTCACTCAACTGGCTTGCATGGATAAGGCGGGACTAGAACTCACCGTCTCCTGGTGATTGGCCCAGAGTCACCCAGCTGGCTTGCATGGCTAAGGCGGGGCTAGAATTTATAGTCTTCTTGTGATTGGCCCAGAGTCACTCAACTGGCTTGCATGGATAAGGCGGGACTAGAACTCACCGTCTCCTGATGATTGGCCCAGAGTCACCCAGCTGCCTTTCATGTCTAAGGCGGGACTAGAACTCACCCTCTCCTGGTGATTGGCCTAAGTCTCGCAGACACCTTTTTGTGTCTAAGGCAGGACTAGAACTCGGCACCCCTTGCTTTCTCCCCTGGTGCATTCACCACTAGACCAAACTGCCTCCCTTCCTTTGTGGCGTCTGTAGTTCCCGGCCCATTGCGGTGCTTCCTTTTGCAGAAGTGGGGGTCCTGCGGCCTTCCACAGCGCCCGGCCCCCCCCCCGCCGGAGGTCCTCTGGGGTCTCAAGGGGGGCTGCCCCAGAAAGGACTCACAATTGCTGCCAGTTGGCTTGTTTCTGTATTTATACGGCCGCCCTTCTCACAAACGGTTGTGAGATGCAACGAAGCCGAAACACCAGAGGCAAACGAATCACTCCTACGGTGATTGTGAAAAACTTTACAGTCGTTGTACAAAATTCAAACTACGCCGGGCCTGGAGGAAGTCAGAGGCGCTGCTTGCTTCCCCAAAGGCGGACTTCCTGCCCCCCAACGGAGACCCCTTTATCCCCCCCCTTTTCTCCCCCCTTCCCCCCCAGATCCGCCAGAGGGTGCATCAAATCTTGAACATGCGCGGAAGCTCCATCAAGATCGTCCGGCACATCATCAAAGGTGAGCCACAGGGAGGGAGGGAGGGAGGGAGGGAGGCTCCTCCCCCAGGGCTCCACTCACCTGGCCAGGGTCCCGGCTGGCCTTCCTTGGGGGGGGAGGGAGGACTGGGGGTACGGCTGAGCCACCAGCGAAGGTGCAAAGCCAGCAGCAACGGGGGCAGCTGAGGGGGGGGTTCCTTTGCTGCCTAAGGTTGGCTGTGGGGTCAGATTCTGGGGTCTGCAAGCCTAGGACCAGGCAGGCCTGCCCCCCTTGGAGGGTGAGACTGGGTTCTGATATACTGGGAAAGTTGGGGAGCAGCCTGAGCCCCCCTCCACACACACACACACCGAATGTGGCAGTGGATTACTGAATCCTTTTGGGGGGGGTGTCTGTGGCCAGCATCCTTTGGGGCAGCCTTTGAGAAGATGGGGAGGGGGGGGATTTTGACCAAGTGGAAGCCACCTGCTGCTCCTCTGGCAGGTCCTGTGGGGAGAGGAAGGGGGCACTTGGGGACCCCCAAGCGTTGGGCAGGGGGCGCCTCCCCTGGGGGTCCTCTGTCCCACCCCCTTGCTTGCTGCTCTCCCTGCAGGGTTCCCCCCTCCTCCCCCCCCTCTTCTCACTCCTTCCTCCTCCGCTCCTGCTTCTTCTCCTCCTCCTCCCCTTCTGCTCTTCCTCCTCTACTCCCTCTCTTCCTCCTCCTCCTGTCCTCCTCTTCCTCCCTTCCTCCTCCTGCTCTTCCTCCTCCTCCTCCTTCTCTTCCTCCTCCCCTCCTCCTTCTCTTCCTCCTCCCCTCCTCCTCCTGTCCTCCTCCTTCTCTCCGTCCTCCTCCTTCTCTTCCTCCTCCTTCCTCCTCCCTCCCTGTTCCTCCTTTCTCTTCCTCCTCTCCTACTTCTCTTCTTCCTCCTCTTCTTCTTCCTCTCCTTCTTCTCTTCCTCCTCCCTTCCTCCTCCTGCTCTTCCTCCTCCTGTCCTCTTCCTTCTCTTCTTCCTCCTCCTCCTGTCCTCCTCCTCTCCTTCCTCCTTCTATTCTTCATCCTTCTCTTCCTCCTCCTTCCTCCTCCCTTCCTGCTCCTCCTTTCTCTTCCTCCTCTCCTCCTTCTCTTTTTCCTCCTCTTCTTCCTCCTCTCCTCCTCCTCTTCTTCCTCCCTTCCTGCTCCTGCTCTTTCTCCTCCTCCCCTTCTTCCGCCTCCTGTCTTCCCCCTTCCCTTCCTCCCTCCTCCTCCCCCCCTCCTCTTTTGCATGCTAATTGGCAGCCCGCTTTGGAGCCTGCTTTTTATGGCCTACCTATTTTCCCTCTTTCTCTGGCAGCCTGACAGCTGATGGATCCCTGGGGAGGGGGGGAGGGCTGAGAGGGATCCAGGGCTCCATTTCACAGGGAAGCCGGAGACAGGCGTGGGGGGAGGGGAGGGGAGGGGGGGAGAGGCAGGGAGAAGCCCTTGGAATTCCTCGCAATCGCCCTGGAAGGGGGAGTGGGGAGCTCGCCCACCCTCCCACCCACGATTCCCCAAGGGCTGCAGGCATGCTGGACAAGTGGTCAGAAAACCCAAGAGGGGGTGCATTGGGTGTGACCCCCTCCCTGGCATCCCACACGTTGCAGGAGACACACACACACACACCCGCTTCCTCTGGTCTCCAAAAGCCTCGCCTGCAAACCCTGAGAATGCAGAAGAACAGAGTGAGAAGGGACCCTGGAGGTCATCTAGTCCAACCCTAGACCAGACATGTCAAACACAAGGCCTGGGGGGCGGTGCGGATGCGGCCCGCGACGTGGTTTCATGTGGCCCACGAAGCCATCCTGGAAACAGTGAGGGAACGGCCCCCGCTGCCTTGGCCCTGGCCCAGGCCGGCCGGGAGCCCATGTACAATTTTGTGGTGGCCATCTATGCTGAAACGCATCCAGTCTTAGCTCCACAAGGCCGTCTGGAAACAGCGAGGAACCGGCCCCTTCCGTGTTGGCCCCACCCCCTGGGTGCATGCTGGGGAGGGGTCCCCCTTTGTGAGGAGTGAAGAAATGCACCATGCCTTGGCCCTGGTCCCACCCCCTTCTGCCAGAGACCCCCAGATCTGTCCCCCTCCTGCCCAGGCCCCCACAGGCACCCTTGACGCGAATGATGTAGAGCTGGCCATGCCCACCCAGTAGGCCACACCCACCCCAGCCACGCCCACCCAGTAGGCCACACCCACTCCAGCCACGCCCACCCGGCCCCCTGAGGGCAACTGCAATGTTGATGCGGCCCTCAATGAAATGGAGTTTGACACCCCTGCCCTAGACCAAAGGGGTCCAACTTTGGGAATTTTAAGACTTGTGGGCTCCATCTCCCAGAATTCCCCCTGCCAGCTTGGGGGTCTTCTAGTCCAGCGCAGGAGGACCTCCCATACCCTCTCAGCTGGTTGCTAGAGGAATGGCTGGCGTCACATCATTGTACAGTGTTTCTCAACCTTGACCATTTTAAGGCATGTGGACTTCAACTCCCAGAATTCCACAGCCAGCAATGCTGGCTGTGGAATTCTGGGAGTTGAAGTCCACATGCCTTAAAATGGTCAAGGTTGAGAAACACTGGTGTAAAAATAGAAAGTTGAGGCCACAATGTTATTATCTTCTGCGGTGCTGAAAAGAGTGGGAAGTCAAGGCCTTTTTCGTCCTTTTTTTCCCCCTTCTGCCCCAGCCTTTCTCCTTTTCCTCTCTTCCTGCCCTAGTTTCCCATCATTATTTTCGTTTCCTTTGTATTCTATATTCTGCTAAACGAATAGAAATTTTAAACCGCAACGAGCGAAAGGCCCGAATTTTGCCCTGTGTGCCTCCCCGGAATGAGAGGACTTGTCTGGCAAAGGGATGGACAAGGCAACTGAGCAACTGAGCTGACCCCTTCTCTTTGGGCGGGGCAGGGGGGCTCGGAAGGACCCTCCTTCTTACTCAGACCTCCTCTGACCTCCTTGCAGAGTACGCGGAAAACATCGGAGACGGGAAGAACCCCGAATTCCAGGAGAGTGAGCAGAAGCGGATTGTGGAGCTTCTGGAGAACTTTTGAGGAACCCTTGATGGCTTCCAGGATCTTCTGCAACTTGGGGTGCAAGTGAGATGTTCCAGAGAAAGACCTTCTGAATGGTTTTTGGGGGGGAACGGGTGTTATTTTGAATGATTAAAGATGGTCTGCTTTGTATTTACAAAATCTCTTGGCTGATTCTTTGTTCCGGGCTTGAAAGAGAGACTTTGAATCTACCACTTTCTTCTCCTTTTCCACAAGGGTTTGATGCTCCTCTGGCTTGTGTGGCCCTTGGGGGCCCCAGATGCCACATGGCACAGTCACTCCCTGTGACCCCCAGATCTGAGTTCCCCTGTCCTCCTCTAAGCCATGCTTCCCAGCCCCAGCCACTTTAAAATAGCTTGATTTGAGGACACGGATCACGGCTAAGCATGGCTAGCTGAGGCTGTGCGGAGAGCTGCTTCTTGCCGATGCTCATAGTGTGGGTTGATGTTTTCTGACCGCTGTGTTATTTTAACTTTTGCAGCATCTATAATCATCGTTTTTATTCTATTCCAACTCTTGTTCGCTGCCGAAAGCCTTGCTGAGAGGGGCACCGTATCAATTGGATAAATAAATAACATTAATCACCTGGTGGCTTATGAATTGATCTAATTTGGCCTTTCCTGGCTGGCCTCCTCATTCATCCGGGGAGGGGAGGGGGGTGTCCAACCTTGGCTGCTTTAAGACTCGTCAATTTCAACTGCCAGAATTCTGGAAGTTGAACTCCACCCATCTTAAAAGTTGCCAGGTATGCAAAATCGTGGCTTTAGAATAGGAATGGAATGGAATGGAATGGGTTGTGGAATGGAATAGAATAGAATAGAATAGAATAGAATAGAATAGAATAGAATAGAATAGAATAGAATAGAATAGAATAGAATAGAATAGAATAGAATAGAATGGAATGGGTTGTGGAATGGAATAGATTGTGGAATGGAATAGAAGAGAATTACAGAATAGAATAGAATAGAATAGAATAGAATAGAATAGAATAGAATAGAATAGAATATGGAATGGAATGGGTTGTGGAATGGAATAGATTGTGGAATGGAATAGAATAGAATTACAGAATAGCATAGAATAGAATAGAATAAAATAGAATAGAATAGAGCTGGAAGGGACCTTGGAGGTCTTCTAGTCCAGCCCCCTGTTCAAGCAGGAGAACCTATACCATCTGAGACAAGTGACTGTCCAGTCTCTTCTTTAAAATCTCCAGTGATGGGGCGCCCACGATTTCTGGTGGCAAGTTGTTCCACTGGTTGATTGTCCTCACTGTTAGGAAGTTTCTCCTTAATTCCAGGTTCCTTCTCTCTTTGGCCAGTTTCCAGCCATGGTTTCTTGTCCTTCCCTCTGGTGCTTTGGAGAATAACATGACCCCCTCTTTTTTGGGGCAGCCCCTCAGATACTGGAAGACTGCTGTCATGTCTCTCCTATTTCTTCTTTTCTCTAGACTAGCCAGACCCAAGTCCCGCAGCCGTGCTTCGGAGGGCTTTGCAAGCAGTGGAAAAGCAAACAGGCCCATGTGCTGAAAACCCTCTTCCTGGGAAAGGAGGGAGGGGGGTCTGAGCAACCCCCAGCCCAGAGCCTCAAGCTGGACCAAGCAGCCCCTCCCTCCCTTTTGTCTGCCCAGGGACCATCCTGCACTTTGCAGCTGCAAAAAGGCACCAGAGGCAGATTCCATCCTAAAAGCTCTGGACATCTCCAACCTGTGGAGTCTCTGGGCAACGGAAGAGAGAGACACCCCCACCCAATCTGATGGGGCTGCGAAGGACCCCCTCTGGGATCCTGGAAGAGCGAGCTGGACGGCGTATAAAATTTAATAAAAATAAAGGAGGGAGCGGCTGAATCAGAACGGCACTGTCAGCCCGGCGACGCAGGGGAAGCAGCCTTCAAAAATAGAAATATTTCTTTCTCCTGATATCGATTTTCCTTCTGCTTCTCTGCAGATCTCTTTCTTCGCTCCTTAATGCCCAGCTCTGGGTCAAGCAGCAAAAATGAAATCAAATCATGTTTTTTTTCTTTTTTCTTTTCTTCTTTCCCCCCCCCCTCCCCTTTTCAGTGTTGATTTCAGGCCCGGCGAAATGGTGACATTAAGTAAAAGTGTCAGGAGGTTAAGTAATCCCCACGCTGCTGCTCCAGCCTCCGAGGCAGCGTGGAAGAGATGGCAGGAAGCAGGGCCCCATGGCTCAATTCCCCTTGCAATTGGGGAGGGGTGGCCAAGGGTCCTTGAGTAGCCCCAAGAAGGTGGCCGTAGGCTTAGAAGCTGCAGCCAGTTTTAGAGCAAATTTCCGCTTTTTAGTAATAGTAATAAAGTGGGAAGGGACCTTGGAGGTCATCTAGTCCAACCCCCTGCTCAGGCAGGAAACCCTGTACCATTTCGGACCAATGGTTATCCAGTCTCTTCTTAAAAACTTCCAGTGTTTGAGCATTCACTGCTTCTGGAGGCAGGTTGTTCCACTGGTTAATTGTTCTCACTGTCAGGAAGTTTCTCCTTAATTCCAAGTTGCTTCTCTCCTTGATTAGTTTCCATCCGTTGCTTCTTGTCCTGCCTTCAGGTGCTTTGGAGATTAGGTGGACCCCCCCCTCTTCTTTGGGGCAGCGCCTGAGACACTGGAAGGCTACTATCCTGTCCCCCATCGTCCTTCTCTTCATTAAACTAGACAGACTCAATTCCAGCAACCGTTCCTTATATGCTTTAGCCTCCAGTCCTCTCATCATCTTTATTTATTTATTTATGAGACTTATATACCGCTTTAAGTGCAAGCACTCTCTAAGCGGTGTACACCAGTAAGCAATGTTTATATATATTTACATTGCCCCCAACAATCTGGGTCCTCATTTTACCTACCCCGGAAGGATGGAAGGCTGAGTCAACCTTGAGCCGATGAGATTTGAACCGCTGACCTGCTGAACACAGTCAGCTAAAGTGGCCTGCAGTACTGAACTCTAACTGCTGCGCCACCTCGGCTCTTCTGTTGCTCTTCTCTGAGCTCTTTCCAGAGTCTCAACACTTTTTTTACATCGTGGTGACCAAAACTGAATGCAGGATTCCAAGTGTGGCCTTACCAAGGCCTTGTAAGGCCACACTTGGAATACTGCATCCAGTTTTGGATGCAGAGAACTCCGCTACGGTGGCATTTAGCAGCAGAAAACGAGTGGGAAGGGTCCCCTTACTGGACCCCCCAACCTTTTCTTAAACCTGGGCTTGGCTCAGCTTGGAAACCTCTCCCTTTCCCCTCAGCACGGCTGACTCAGGAATTCTGGGAGTTGAAGTCCACGAGTCATAAGGGGGCCGTAATTCCCCCCTGCTGGCTCAGGAATTCTGGGAGTTGAAGTCCACGAGTCATAAAAGAGCCCAGGTTGCCTACCCCTGTCTTATCCCTTCCCCTCGGTTCAGGGAGGGCTTTTCCGTTTGGACCTAGATGGCGTCTTGAACCCCCCCCCCCCTTTGAAGCCAACTGTCCTCTTTGTCCAAAAAGTGACCTTTATCTTTCCAAGGCAGATGGGCTGCTGAGTCTGGTCCTGATGGGTCTGTCCTCCTGTGTTGTGCCCTGCGTTTCTGAAATGGTTGTTTTGTTTTTTCCTCCGAAAATTAGCCCAGTTGCCTTTTTCGAAATAAAAACCACTTTTGTTTACAACGGTGACCTGGATGACTGAGAATCTTCACGGTCCCTTGCAAGGAGCTGACGGTGCACCGTCTTCTGAGCCCCCTCCTTGTCCCCAAAAGAGGCCTTCTGCTCAGCATTTTGGAGAGAACCTCTTACCAAACAGTTGCACCTCCGTGAAGCCCGAATCCCAGCGAGACAGGCCGACAGATCCGAATGCATGAAGCAAATGTTCGCACAAGAAGGTCTCATTTGAGTGCTGTGCCATGTGGACCCACAGGAGCCATGCCAACACTTCAGTTCCACAAAGGGGCATTCAGATGTGGGAAGTCAGCCCCCCAGAGAAGGAAATATTAAAAAGGGCCGAAAAATATATTTCCTCCAAGAATCTTAAAGTGGCAGGAAAGCATGCCCAGTTTTTCTTAATAGCCCCAAGCAAGAACCAGCTCTATAGAGATGCAGGTGTAAATCCAGGGATCTAGGAGATTAAGAAGACAAAGACCTAAAATCTACATACCCCATCCAAACTCTAAGAGTCATCAGCCCCCAGTCTCGGAAGCAGGATATGACATTTGGGACATAATAAGATTAACCTATCACCATCAGAATACCAGAAAAGCACACTCAGACTCAGCTCAAAGAAACAGAAACAGGAAGCAACTCCAAACAAAAGGCTCCAGAGGGTATAAAAACCCACTCCCCACATGTGCTCAGCCCTTTTTTCCCCTCCTCTTTCCCTTCTGTCTGGCTCTTCAATAAACTGCAACCTTCTTTCTAAAGCAGTCGCCATGTTGTTTATCCCCGGCTTGGACTGAACCAGGATGAAGACTTTTCTTCCAACACAGAAGCACAGGGGCAGAAGGAAAGTAACGCGTCTGTAACTCTTGAAAAGTTTGTTTTCCTCACAGCTTCTGGGGCTGTGATGCCAGGAGAAGACGCAGCTGCTTTAAAGAGCTGCAGACCAGCTCCAGGCCTGATCCTTTGGGGAAACGAATCGGAAGAGTTGCTTATCCTTGGTGGCATGAAGGAATTCATACCAATTTATTTGATTGATTATCCCAAAGGTTCTTTTTTCCCCCCAAAAGGCAACTGGACTCTCGTTTTGCTTTTTCCTTCGAAAACCTTTCGTTTCTCATTCAAGGAGCTTCTTTAGTTCTTCACTTCTTGGAAGAGAACGGAATCCCTTAGCAGCTGGTGGGGTCCGCATTGCTCTGCAGGATGGATAGTGCAGTTCTTTGTGGGAAAAAATGTACATACTGATCCAGCACCCCCCAATCATTTCTGGCCCCCAAGGAAGCTTCTTTGCTGGCCGCAAGATGGGCGTCCTTGAGGAAAGGAGTTGCAAAGAGCCAGCTTTATCTCAAGCGTTGAATCCTTAACCTCAATTTCTCCCTATTCAACAGAGCCCAGAGTTCTGTATTGTGGAGTAGGTGTTAAGTCGCTCAGCACTGCCAGGAAATATAGGCCACATCAAACCCAGGCTGGGGCTGGAAGGTAAGGCTCTTAATGTTTGCATTCCTCCCTTTCATATTTTTCTTTCATTACTTCCTGGAGATCTGCAATCCAGCCAGCCAGCTTGAGGGACAGGCCGGCGGTATGAGTGGAAGCATCCTTCTCGTTACAAGCCATTGTATATGGCGTGGGGCAGCAGCAGAAAGGATGGCCTGGCCAGTCTTACAATCCATCTGCTAGGATTCCATGCTGAGGGAATCGAATCTCTCGGCTTCCGGGTTTGGCTTCCTCCTATTTCAGTAGTGGCGAACCTATGGCACGCGTGCCAGAGGCGGCACTCAGAGCCCTCTCTGTGGGCACGCGTGCCATGCCCCGGAGATGGCAACCATCCCTCTTCAACCAGCCGCCCACTAATTGGCCGAGGTCCCATGTGGCTGGATGCATCCCAGCACCCATGCGCTCGCTGGCCTCTGTGTACGGGGACCGATGGTGTCAGGCAGCAGCCGCCCCGGCCCCTGCCTCACCTTGGCCTGTGACAATGGCACCCCCACCCTGCCTCGCCTTGCCTCACCTCACCCCGCAGGATGAGCCTCCTGCCCACCGTCCCACCTGCCAGAGACCCCCTGGATCTCCCCCAACCCTGCCCGGCCCCCACAGGTGCCCCTCCCCATGAGCAACGTTGAGATGATCAAGCCCACCTTGGCCACACCCACCCAATCTGCTATGACCACCACAGCCAAGCCCACCCAGTGGGCCATGCCCACCCGGCACCCGGCGATAAATAAGTGGGTTTTGGGTTGCAGTTTGGGCACTCGGTCTCTAAAAGGTTCACCATCCCTGTCCTATATGAGCATTCATCATCAATTTATTTAACTCCTCAAATTGTCTGATTCATCATCGGTGCTACAAGGGAGGGGGTTCGCTGGGAGGACGGGGAGGAGGGGAGGAGGAGGAGGGGGAATTGTGGGGTCCTCGGTGCTGTCTGAGCTGGGTGGTTTTCTTGCAGATGTTTCATGACCCAACTAGGGAACATCATCAGGGCTAGAAGAGAGGAGGAGAAGAAAGGAAGGAAGGAAGGAAGGAAGGAAGGAAGGAAGGAAGGAAGGAAGGAAGGAAGGAAGGAAGGAAGGAAGGAAGGAAGGAAGGGAGGGAGGGAGGGAGGGAGGACTGAGGGGATCCTTGGTGCTCTCTGAGCTGGGTGGTTTTCTTGCAGGCATTTCATGACCCAACTAGGGAACATCATCAGGGCTAGAAGGGAGGAGGAGAAGGAAGGAAGGAAGGAAGGAAGGAAGGAAGGAAGGAAGGAAGGAAGGAAGGAAGGAAGGAAGGAAGGAAGGAAGGAAGGAAGGAAGGAAGGAAGGAAACAAACACTGGGGTCCTGGGTGCTCTCTGAGCTGGGTGGTTTCCTTGCAGACATTTCATGACCCAACTAGGGAACATCATCAGTGCTAGAAGGGAGGAGGAGGAGGAGAAGCTTAGAGAGCACCAACAATCTCACAGTCCTCCTCCTCCTCCTCCTCCTCCTACAAACCCCGCCCCCTTCTAACACTGATGATGTTTCCTACTTGGGTCATGAAATGTCTGCAAGAAAACAATCGAGCTCAGAGTCCCAAGGGTCCCACAGTCCTCCTCCTCCTCCTCCTCCTCCCACAAACTGCCCTCCCTTCTAGCCCTGATGATGTTCCCTAGTTGGCTCATGAAAGGTCTGCAAGAAAACAGCCAAGCTCAGAGCACCAAGGACCCCACAGTCCTCCTCCTCGCTCTTCCCCCTCCTCCTCTCCACAAACTATATCAAGCTCAGAGAGGACCAGGGACCCCATAGTCCTCCTCCTCGTCCTCCTCCTCTCTGCAAACCCCCCTCGCTTCTAGCACTGATGATGTTTCCTAGTTGGCTCATAAAACGTCTGCTGGTGAAACCACCGAACTCGGAGAGCACCCGGGACCCCACCTTCCAATATTCTCTCCTTCTTCCCTAGCACAACACGGACTATCTCCGGGGTCCCCGTGCTCTCTTTTTCTTCACCTGGCCTACCCCGCAGGGTGGAGCAGACCCCCTCCCTCGCACCGCCTCTTCTCATCTTGAACCTTGGTCTGCAGGTCCCGCCCAGGCCAGCCCCCCCCCCTGCCTTTCCTCAGAGGACATGGCTGTGAGAGCTGCCCCCCCTCCTCCTTATGGCCCAAAAGCCATATTTTTCAGCCAGGCTTTTTAACGTTGCCGTGTTTGTGCGTGTTTTATATTTGTTATGCATTTACGTTCCTTTTATGGGCGGTTTTATGATATCTCCGTAAGCTTTGCAGAGCCGTTAAGGGCAGGAGAGGCACAGCAATTTCCCTGATTAAATACGCGCCTGTTGGTCTTCAGAAAGATTCCCCAAACACCCCACCCACCCCCGTTTAGCCTGCTTCCCACCCCATCACCTTTCCAGCGCTGGTTGGGCCTAAACTGATTTGAAACCGGTTTGCTTCAAGCCGGCTCAGCCTCCCTCTCAATTCCCCCAGAGAAAACCAGGCTGGGGCATCAGTGCAACCCTCAATCTTTGCCCTCTGCTGCTCAGCTCCCGATTATTCCTCCCGTATCCAGCATCATCTGCCCTTTGCTTTCTCGGCGGAGCTGTTATCGTGGCTGTAACACGTTGTCTAATAAAATGTCGCTTTTGTTTGATAACCAAGGCGTCTGCTAAGATTGTCACCTCGTGGTGCACAGGAATGCTTGGAGATTCCCAGGAACCCTTCCCCGGTGGCGGGTGTGGGTGCAAATGCCGGTGGGGGGGGGGGCAGCAGGCAAAGCAGGCCAAGTCTCAGAAGGACACAGCTCCCTCCCCCCCCCTCCAGTTTATTTTCCTGGCTGCAATTAAATGTGAGCAGCAACACAACATCCGTTCCAGGTGCGGTTCCGTTTCTTCTTTCTTGGTTCTGAAGATGAAAGGAAATTGCTGTGGCTGGAGGAGAGCTGCAATTAGTACTGGAGAACAGGTGGATTTCCTTCAATTGGCCGCTGGTGACGTTCAGCCTCTCTGGGTGAAGAAAGAGGAGAAATTTGAACGAGTTTTTACTTTGGCTCTCTTGCCGTCTCTTGATGATCTTTGCATTGGGCGATGTTTATCCTGCCTTTTCGTTTCCGGAGTATTTTTAAAATGTTTTTAAAAGTACGTTTGATCAATTTAGAAAGTGTACCATCCAGCCTGTGTCAATTCTTGGGGATCACGTGGTGTGAGTGCATAATGTGGCAATTCTCCCGCCCATCAACTCATCTAAAGTCTTGTTTTATCAGGTTTTTTTTAAGATGCCAGAGAGAAATTGGTTGGTTGGTTCTGTCCAATGGCCTGTTTCTTTTAAATAATCTTCTCCTCCTCCTCCTCCTCCTCTTCTCCTCCTCCTCCTCCTCCTCCTCCTCTTCTCCTCCTCCTCCTCCTCTTCCTCCTCCTTCTCTCCTCCTCTTCCTCCTTCCTCTTCTTCCTCCTCCTACTTCCTCCCCCACCCCCTCCCCTCTTCTTCTTCTTCTTCTTCTTCTTCTTCTTCTTCTTCTTCTTCTTCTTCTTCTTCTTCTTCTTCTTCTTCTTCTTCTTCTTCTTCTTCTTCTTCTTCTTCTTCTTCTTCTTCTTCCTCTTTCTCCTCTTCCTCCTCCTTCTCCTCTCCTCCTCCTCTTCCTCCTTCCACCTTCCTCTTCTTCCTCCTCCTACTTCCTCCCTCGCCCCTCTTCTTCTTCTTCTTCTTCTTCTTCTTCTTCTTCTTCTTCTTCTTCTTCTTCTTCTTCTTCTTCTTCTTCTTCTTCTTCTTCTTCTTCTTCTTCTCCTTCTCCTTCTCCCTCCTCCTCCTCCTCTTCTCCTCCTCCTCCTTCCTCCTACCTCCTTCTTTCTCCTCCTCCCCTTCCTTCCTTCCTTCCTTCCCTCCCTCCCTCCCTCCCTCCCTCTTCTTGCCTCTCCACCTTCTTCTGCTTCTGTCTCCTGCTCTTTGACCTTCTCCTCTTTCTATGTATGCCTTATATGGCATGGAAAGCCCAGACGTTCTCTCCAGGAAGGCAAACCGCTTTATCTGCTGTCTTTTTATGTAGTTGGATATTGGTTCTGTTCCAAGTCTCTCCCTTATCATCTCATTCCTAAAGCAGGAAATTTGTGTCGGAAGTATGATCCTTTGCGCCCCACCCGGGGAGAAGGTCTGGGTTGACTTTGTTTGATGATCCACTGGTTGGCTTCCTTGGCTGTCCACGTGTCACCTCAGGACTCTTCTCCCACATCAAAGTTCAAAGGTCTCGATTCTCTGATTCTTCTAAATCCAGCTTTCACTTCCATGGAGCATCACAAGCAATATCCCGGTTTGAGGGGCCACCACAGGCACCAAAAGGCAGGAGGAGAAGTAACAGGTGGAAAATCGTTAAGAGAGACCCAAGGAAGAAAATGGATCAATGGAACAGCTTGCCTCCCAGAGTTGTGAGTGATCCATCACGGAAGGTTCTCAAAAATAGACTGGGAAGCCATTTGACCGGGATGGCATAAGGTCACCTGCCTTGAGCAGGGGGTTAGACTAGAAGACCTCCAAGGTTCCCTTCCAGCCCTAGGATTCTATGAGTCTACGATCCAACCTGAAAATAAGGAAGAAATCTCCTGACAGTAAGAATGATCAATCAGTGGAGCAGCTTCCATCCTGGAGTTGTGAGTAATCCATCGCTGGAGGTTTCCAAGAAAAAAATGGAGAACCCTTTATCCAGACTAGCATTGGGTCTCCTGCTTGAGCGTAGGCTGTATGGAGGACCTCTGAGGTCCCCTCCCAGCCTTATGTTTCTATGTTCCATGTTGCACGTGTCTTGTAGGCACAGCCATACACATCATCTGACGATCTTCTCCAAGCCTTTTTATAGAAGAGAATAATAGAGCTGGAAGGGACCTTGGAGGTCTTCTAGTCCAGCCCCCTGCTCAAGCAGGAGAATCTATACCATTTCAGACAGGTGACTGTCTAGCCTCTTCTTAAAAACCTCCAGTGATGGAGCGCCCACGATTTCTGGAGGCAGGCTGTTCCACTGGTTAATTGTCCTCCCTGTCAGGAAGTTTCTCCTCAATTCCAGGTTGCTTGGAATATAGAATAGATCAGAACAGAGTAGAGTAGAATAGAATAGAATAGAATAGAATAGAATAGAATAGAATAGAATAGAATAGAATAGAATAGAATAGAATAGAATAGAATAGAGCAGAGCAGAATAGAATGGAATAGAATAGAAAATATGGAATAGAATAGGATAGAATAGAACAGAACAGAATAGAAATAACAGATTGTAGAATAGAATAGAATAGAATAGAATAGAATAGAATAGAATAGAATAGAATAGAATAGAATAGAATAGAATAGAATAGAATAGAATAGAATAGACTTTAGAGGTCTTCTAGTCCAGCCCACTACTCAAGCAGGAGAACCTATACCATCTCAGACAAGTGAGATTGTCCAATCTCTTCTTAAAAACCTCCAGCGATGAAGTACCCACAATTTCTGGAGGCAAAGCTGTTCCACTGGTTAATTGTCCTCACTGTCAGGAAGTTTCTCCTTAATTCCAGGTTGCTTCTCTCCTTGATGAGTTTCCACCCGTTGCTTCTTGTCCTTCCCTTTGGTGCTCTGGTGCTCTGACTGCTTGTCTGCAGTTTATTTCTTGATTGCTTTTTCCTGGAGTGCTGATGGTTGATCCTAACAGACAGAAGCTCTCCACCACTCTGATACCACCATTGTCAGTTCTCAGGCTGATTGCTGCCATTAGTTCTATATTTAATTTGAGTCCCATTTCTTTATCCTGCTCCTTTTATTACTAGAGCTTGGAGATCATTTGCATTTCCACCTGCCAGACGGGTATGTCACCCACACAGTGAGGGTTATTGATGCTTCTTCCTCCAGTTTTAAAACCCCATCCATCTTCTTCTTCCTATCCGGCCTCCCTTGGTATATGTATTCAGACACCGTGTAGGCTGAGCGTGGTCAAATATTCCTCAGCACACCCTCAGCTGACGTTTGATCCTCCTGCCCTGACCTATCAAGGCTGAAAGTGGGAGAGCAGTTTTTCTGAAGCTAGATTTTATACCCCGCACCCTGAACATCAGGCGGAAGTTGTTTTCAGTCCTCCGTGCGAAATCCCTTCGCAGCTTGATCCGTGATTGTGCAGGACTTACTTCTGCAGAAGGCTTGTTAGCACAAGTGCCTGTTCTCACAAGATGCATCCAACACAGCCTACCTCACGGGTGTGCAAAGATGGCAACTTGACAACCACTGGAATAACGGAATAATGGAGGGGAGCTTGTAGGTCATCTAGTCCAACCCCCCCCTCCCCCATCCATGCAGGAGAGCCTACACCATTTCTGACAGAGGGCAGTCCAGTCCCTTCTTGAAGGCTTCCAGTGATAAAGCTCCCACAACATCTGAAGGCAACTTCTGTTCCGTTGGTTGATGGTTCTCACTGTCAGAAAAGATCTTCTTATTTCCAGGTTGAATCTCTTCTTGATCGGTTTCCATCCGTTGTTCATTGTCTGGCCTTCAGGTGCTTTGGAAAATAGGTTGACCCCCTCCTCTCTGTGACAGCCCCTCCAATATTGGAAGACTGCTGTCATGTCCCCCCTGGTCCTTCTCTTCATTAGACTAGACACACCCAATTCCTGCAACTGTTCTTCATATGTTTCAGCCTCCAATCCCCTGATCATCTTTGTTGCTCTTCTCTGCAATGTTTCTAAAATCTCAGCATCTTTTTTACATCGTGGAGACCAAAACTGGATGCCGGATTCCAAGTGTGGCCTTACCAAGGCCTTGTAGAGTGCTATTAGTGGACTTCAAATCCAGTGCAGTATAAACTAGTACTATCATATTGTTGAAGCTACTTCTTGAGTTGAGGATAATGATGATGATGATGATGATAAAGTTGGAAGGGACCTTGGAGGTCATCTAGTCCAACCCCCTGCTCAGGCAGGAAACCCTACACCATTTCGGACAAATGGCTGTCCAGACTCTTCTGAAAAACTTCCAGTGTTGGAGCATTCACAGCTTCTGGAGGCAGGCTGTTCCACTGGTTAATTGTTCTAACTGTCAGGAAGTTTCTCCTTAGTTCTAGGTTGCTTCTCTCCTTGATTAGTTTCCATCCGTTGCTTCTTGTCCTGCCTTCAGGTGCTCTGGAGAATAGCTTGACTCCCTCTTCTTTGGGGCAGCCGCTGAGATACTGGAAGACTGCTATCCTGTCCTCCCTCGTCCTTCTCTCCATTAAACTAGACATCCCCAATTCCAGCAACCGTTCCTTAAACATTTTAGCCTTCTGTTTGCATTTTTGGTCTCCTTCACAGACCATTCCCTTGGTGCCTTTCATCCCAAACTAGAGAAGGTCCTAAAAGCACAGTGACCAACTATTCCAGGGAGAGAGGGAAAACAGAGGAGAAGTCAGGAACTCAACAGGAGCTCCAGTCAGAGCTGAAGAAGCTTCTTGGATCAGAGGCAAAACGTCTTCAAAGAAAAACAAGAAGGTCCAGTTGCCTCTTGGGTCAGGAACTCAACATTACTACAGGGGTCCCCAACCCCCAGTCCGTGGACTAGTACCGGGCCGCGGCATGCCAGCAACCGATCCACACAAACAAGCAAAGCTCCATCCGTGTGATGCAGGTAGCACACAAAACCACGCACCCTCCGATCCACGGAAAAACCTCTCTCCATGGAACCGCACGAGTGATAGTGGGTGTTCCTCGATACACCCACGTTACACCTATCCTCCGTGAGCTGCACTGGTTGCCTATTGGTCTCCGGGTCCAATTCAAGGTGTTGGTCATTACCTTTAAAGCCCTATATGGCTCAGGGCCAGGCTATTTGCGAGACCGCCTACTACCTCATGGTTCCCTTCGTCCGGTTAGATCCCACAGGCTGGGCCTCCTTCAGGTCCTGTCGGCCAAGCAGTACCATTTGGCGGGGCCGCGGAGGAGGGCCTTCTCTGTGATGGTGCCCACGTCTTGGAACCAGCTCCCCCCGGAGATTAGGACCGCTCCCACCCTGAGGGTCTGGGGGCTAAACCCTCCAGTGAAAAATTGAGGGAACTAGGTGTGTTTAATCTAACAGGAGGAGGACCAGGGGTGACATGATGGCGGTCTTCCAATATTTGAGGGGCTGCCACAAAGAAGGGGGGGGTCCACCTATTCTCCAAAGCACCTGAAGGCAGGACAAGAAGCAACGGATGGAAACTAATCAAGGAGAGAAGCAACCAGGAACTAAGGAGGAATTTCCCGACAGTGAGGACAATCAGCGGAACGGCTTGATCAATTTGACTTGATTTGATTTGATGTTTATAGCCGCCCATCTCAGCAAACCACTCAGGAAGTGGTGGATGCACCAACACTGGAGGTTTTCAAGAAAACATTACAGAAGAAGAGAGAATAACAACTTGGAAGGGACCTCGGAGGTCTTCTAGCCCAACCCCCCTGCGCAAACAGGAGAGCCTCTACCAATCTGTATAGATTAGACCAGGGGTAGGCAACCTTGGCTCTTTTATGACTCGTGGACTTCAACTCCCAGAATTCCTGAGACAGCATGGTGGAACTATGACCCCTGAATGACTGGTGGACTTCAACTCCCAGAATTCCTGAGCCAGCATGGGGGAACTATGGCCCCCTCATGACTCGTGGACTTCAACTCCCAGAATTCCTGAGCCACCATGGGGGAACTATGGCCCCCTCATGACTCATGGACTTCAACTCCCAGAATTCCTGAGCCAGCATGGGGGAACTATGGCCCCTTCATGACTCGTGGACTTCAACTCCCAGAATTCCTGAGCCACCATGGGGGAACTATGGCCCCCTCATGACTCATGGACTTCAACTCCCAGAATTCCTGAGCCAGCATGGGGGAACTATGGCCCCTTCATGACTCGTGGACTTCAACTCCCAGAATTCCTGAGCCAGCCTGGCTCAGCTTGGAAACCTCTCCCTTTCCCCTCAGCATGGCTGGCTCAGGAATTCTGGGAGTTGAAGTCCACGAGTCATGAAGGGGCCAAGGTTGCCTACCTCTGGATTAGACAATAGTTTGTCCACGATGCAGAGGGTTGGATAGAAGCTCTCCAAGGTCCCTTCTTACGATTCTGTTTCCAGGGCAGAGAAGAAATCAGGAGCCCCTACACACCCACCCCAACCCTCCTTTGTCCTCCCCACAACCGCAGCAGTCGCCCACCGGATTTGCATAGATTATTGCTCTTTGCTGGTACAGACGAGATTGCAAAGCCTTCAACCCTCATATTAGAGACTTATTAAGCCTTGATTATATTGTGCTCTCTTCTGAAGGAGAAACTCCGCAAAGGCCTGATTTGCAAAACGTTTCTCTCCCCCCCCCCCCGACCCCCACCCCCGCTTTGTGGAGGGACACATTCCTCTCCTTCAATATGTTGCATAATGTATGCAAACAGCTTTGGCAAGTGCAGCATTTATGAGTTCGCACCATTTATATTTCATGGGCGACGTCCTTACACGTTTTATTTTCCGCTATTAACAGAAAGAGATTAGAGCACTTAAGCAGAAAATCAGACAGAGGAATGAATGCATTTTAATAACACCAAGTGCAGGTTCTAAATAGGGGAAACAGGGAGGGATTTATCTGACCTTTAAAGAAATATCTACATCCTTGAAATTGGGAATCTATCACCGTCTGGGATATTCAGTTGGGAGGGAGCCGCGCCAGAGGGCCCACGGAACTCCTGTCAACTGGAAGGGTGGGCTATGGAAACGTCGCTTGATCTTAGAACATAGAATAATAGAGTCAGGAGGAAACTGGGAGGTCATCTAGTCCAACCTCCTGCTCAAGCAGGAGACCCTATACCAGTGATGGCGAACCTTTTAGAGTCCGAGTGCCCCAAAACCGCCCCCCGTCCCTGCTCCGTCTCCCATCCTGCCTGCTCTGACCCCGCCTGCCCCCTGCCCGCCCGCAGGGCCATGCACTGCCTGCATGGCCTGCTGCAGCAGATCACCCAGGCAGCCCTGCAACGCCATGGCAGCCACACCCTCTGCCCACACCCCACAGCATCACCTGCATGCTATGGGGCATGAGGGTGGAGTCTTGTCCCTGTTGCCAGCTATGTCTTTGGCTGCGCTGCTCCATGCAGGCCGTGCCTGGGGGCGACTCTCCTCCAGGGGGGCTGCTGGAGAGGAGGGGGCCACAGGGGGAAGCAGGGCTGGGGCGACGGCACATGTGCCCACAGAGAGGGCTCCGAGTGCTGCCTCTGGCACCCTTACCATAGGTTCACCACCCCTGCCCTATGCCATTTCAGACCAATGGCTATCCAGTCTCTTCTTAAAAACTTCCAGTGTTGGAGCATTCACCGCTTCTGGAGGCAGGTGGTTCCACTGGTTAATTGTTCTCACTGTCAGGAAGTTTCTCCTTAGTTCTAGGTTGCTTCTCTCCTTGATGAGTTTCCACCCGTTGCTTCTTGTCCTGTCTTCAGGTGCTTTGGAGAATAGCTTGACTCCCTCTTCTTTGGGGCAGCCCCTGAGATACTGGAAGGCTGCTATCATGTCCCCCCTGGTCCTTCTGTTCATTAAACCAGACAGACCCAATTCTAACAACCGTTCTTTGTATGTTTCAGCCTCCAGTCCCCTAATCCTCTTTGTTGCTCTTCTCTGTGCTTTTTCTAGAGTCTCAATATCATTTTTTATATCATGGTGATCGAATAAGCAGCCAGATTCAGGGGGGGGGGAATGGCTTCACAGCACCCCAATTTAGTTCCAAATCTATTTCAGACTCTGGAAACGGATCCACAGATGTGCTTTTTTTCCTTTTAATTCTCCGTTTGTTCAAACTCCAGGGAGCCTCTAGAAGGAGCAACCCCCCCCCCTAAAACAATGTTGGAGTCTGCCCAGTTTCAGCAAGGGAGGGGTGGCAACAGGCGGCCTGAAAAAGTTGACTTTGAGAAAGGGAAATCTGAGAAGATTATTTCCTTGACACTCTTGGATAAATGGCGTGGGCTGCACGCTCCATCAGCCCTGGGCGGTGGTGAACAAGGGTTATGAGTGAGATGGGGAGCATGTACGGAGCGGAAGGCGAGACGATATCGTCGGAGCTGGCAAGTCGGAAATCTGGGATGCTGCAGGTTTTACAAAGACAGGACAGACGATGCCAGCATCAGCCGGATGCATCGGCTGGACCTGTCAGACAAGACAAGATAGCAGCCGAAGCTTTGCCATTTGATTTCTCTCTCTTCTCTCTCTTCCCCCCCCCCTCTCTTTCTCTTTTCTCTCTCTCTCTCTCTCTCTCTCTCTCTCTCCCTCTCTCTTTCTGCCTTTTTTCTCTTTCTCTTTTCTCTCTCTCTTCTCTTTCTCTTTCTTTCTCTTTCTGTTTCACTCTTTCTTTTACTTTCTCTCTCTCTGTCTTTCACACTTCTCTTTCTCTCATTCTCTCTCCTTCCTCCCTCTCTTTCTCTGTCTTTTTTCTCTTCTCTCTCTCTTTTTTCCTCTCTCTCTTTCACACTTTTCTTTCTCTCATTCTCTCTCTCTCTTTCACTCTTTCTTTTCTTTTTCTTTCTCTCTCTCCCTCCACCCTCTCTTTCTGACTTTTTTCACTTCTCTTTCTCTCTTTCTTTCTCTTTCTGTTTCTCTTTCTTTTACTTTCTCTTTCTCTCTTTTTCTCTCTCTCTCTTTCACACTTCTCTTTCTCATTCTTTCACTCTCTTTTTCTTTCTCTCTCTCTCCCTTCCCCCTCTTTCTTTCTGCCTTTTTTCTCTTTCTCTTTCTCTCTTTCTTCTCTTTCTCTTTTCTCTCTCTGTTTTACTCTCTCTTTCTCTCTTTCTCTTTCTTTTTCACTCTTTTACTTTCTCTTTCTCTCATTCTCTCTCCCTCCTCCCTCTCTTTCTCTGTCTTTTTTCTTTCTTTCTTCTCTTTTACACTTTTCTTTCTCTCATTCTCTCTCTTTCACTCTCTTTTTCTTTCTCTCTCTCTCCCCCTCTCTCTTTCTGCCCTTTTTCTCTTTATCTCTTTCTTCTCTTTCTCTTTTCTCTCTCTGTTTTACTCTCTCTCTTTCTCTTTCTGTTTCACTCTTTCTTTTACTTTCTCTCTCTCTCTCTCTCTCTCTCTCACACACACACACACACACACACACAGAGAGAGAGAGAGAGAGAGAGAGAGACCCCTACAGCTGCCCTGTGAGAACCTATCTCCGTCACCCCATGCTGCTGGCTGGGTGCGTACAACATAGTTAACCAGGTCACAGAACAGTCTAGTTAGCAGGTGTGTTCACAGAATGCACAAAAACTTTGGCTAGAATAACAGGATTACAGAGTTGGAAGGGACTTTAGAGGTCATCTAGTCCAACTCCCTGCTCAGGCAGGAAACCCTATACCATTTCAGACAAATGGCTGTCCAGTCTCTTCTTAAAAACCTCCAGTGATGGAGCAGCCACAACGTCTGGAGGCAACTTCTGTTCCACTGATTAATCCCTCTTTATTTCCAGGTCGGAGCTCCCTCTAATAATCTTCCACCTGTTAATTCTTGTCTCACCTTCAATTGCTCTGGAGAATAGGTACACACACACACACACACACACACACACACTTCCCCACGACAACCCTTCAAATATGGGAAGACTGGGAACCAGAGACTGAGTTCATTTGGTAATCTGGTTACCAGCCTTGAAGACAGCCAGCTCGCCTGTAGAAAGACCCCCTTGTTTTTAAGTGCCCCCAGCCCCACAGCAGGTCCCTCCCTCCCTCCCTTCCAGTATCAGCCCCAGCCCGAATCCCCCCCACCCCCCTTCTTGCTCGCTTGCTTGTGTTTTCCTGCCAGGTGAACGCATCAGTGTCTGGACTTCATCTGCCTCTGGGCTCCATAAGTCACGCGTCCGTCAGACCTCCTGCATCTGACAGCAGGAAAAAAGGTGGCTGCAATTAGCTGTAACCATTTCATTTTAGTCAAGTGTCCCATTATAATTTGCATTTCACCTTTTAATTGCGGTTGCGGAGGAGACGGACGCCCGCTGCCTCCCAGTTGCCGTGTGTAAAATATGCCCAGGTTATAAAACGCAGGCAAACGTCTTGAAGAAGGACCGATCCTGGAATATTTTCAGAGGAAGGTTTTATCGATTGACAGAGAAGCTGGTCTGGCTTCTGTATCCCTTCTCTGGGGTTAGAGGAGCTTCTGCTGCTGGGCTGAGGGGTGGAACTAGAATTAGGGTTGGAAGGGGCCTTGAAGGGCATCTAGTCCAACCCCTGCCCAAGCAGAAGACCCCACTACACCTTTTCTGACAGAGGGCAGTCCAGTCTCTTCTCAAAAGCCTCCAGTGATGAGGGTGGGGTCCATCTCATGGGGAGGGGGACACAAACGTTAGGCCACAGTTGGGTACGGGGAGGGTCATGGAAGCCAAGTTATTGCTCGGTGGCTCAGACAGAAATTGCCCTCCAAAGAATTGATTAATTAATGAGAGTTTATTTGGTTGCCCAGCTCATACAGGTGACTCTGGGTGGGCAAGAATATTAAAAATAGTAAAATGCAAAGGCAACACAGATGAAACACACAGCGGAGGTTACGCTACAGCAATCAGCACAGCCCAAAAATGGGAGAGAGCAAGAGAGTTGGAAGGGACCCTGGAGGTCTTCTAGTCCAACCAACTGCTCAAGCAGGAGACCCTATACCTAGACCAGAGGTAGGCAACCTTGGCTCTTTTGTGACTGGGGGACTTCAACTCCCAGAATTCCTGAGCCAGCATGGGGGAACTACGTCCCCTTCATGACTCGTGGACTTCAGCTCCCAGAATTCCTGAGTCACATGGGGGAATTATGGCCCCCTCATGACTCGTGGACTTCAACTCCCAGAATTCCTGAGCCAGTAAAGGGGAACTACGGCCCTCTCATAACTTGTGGACTTCAACTCCCAGAATTCCTGAGCCAACATGGCTCAGCTTGGAAACCTCTCCCTTTCCCCTCAGCATGGCTGGCTCAGGAATTCTGGGAGTTGAAGTCCCCCAGTCATAAAAGGGCCAAGATGGCCTAGCCCTGCTCTATACTACACTATTCTGGACAAGGGGCTGTCCAGTCTCTTCTTGAAAACCTCCTGTGGTGGAGCTGCAACCGTCGTAAATACAGGCCAGTTGCCAAGCATCAGAATTCTGATGACATGGGGATGTTGTGACAGTTGTGTGAGGACTAGATATAAGTTGCTGTTTTCAGTGCTGTTTTAGCTTAACATGGTCTCTAAATGAATAAGTTGTAAGTTAAGGAGTGCCTGCATTTCCCCCATAATTCCCCTGTGCTGAGAGACAGGGACTGAATAGTAGAATAACAGAATTGGAAGGAACCTTGGAGGCCTTATAGTCCAAAGTCACCAGGCGGAACTAGAACTCACCGTCACCCAGTTGGCTTTCATGCCTAAGACAGGACTAGAACTCCCCGTCTCCTAGTGATTGGCCCAAAGTCACCCAGTTGGCTTTCGTGCCTAAGGCGGGACTAGAACTCACCATCTCCTGCTGATTGGCCCAAAGTCACCCAGTTGGCTTTCATGCCTAAGATGGGACTAGAACTCACCGTCTCCTAGTGATTGGCCCAAAGTCACCCAGTTGGCTTTCGTGCCTAAGATGGGACTAGAACTCACCGTCTCCTAGTGATTGGCCCAAAGTCACCCAGTTGGCTTTCGTGCCTAAGATGGGACTAGAACTCACCGTCTCCTAGTGATTGGCCCAAAGTCACCCAGTTGGCTTTCGTGCCTAAGATGGGACTAGAACTCACCGTCTCCTAGTGATTGGCCCAAAGTCACCCAGTTGGCTTTCGTGTCTAAGGTGGGACTAGAACTCCCCGTCTCCTAGTGATTGGCCCAAAGTCACCCAGTTGGCTTTCGTGCCTAAGGCGAGACTAGAACTCACCGTCTCCTAGTGATTGGCCCAAAGTCACCCAGTTGGCTTTCGTGCCTAAGGTGGGACTAGAACTCACCGTCTCCTAGTGATTGGCCCAAAGTCACCCAGTTGGCTTTCGTGCCTAAGATGGGACTAGAACTCACCGTCTCCTAGTGATTGGCCCAAAGTCACCCAGTTGGCTTTCGTGTCTAAGGTGGGACTAGAACTCCCCGTCTCCTAGTGATTGGCCCAAAGTCACCCAGTTGGCTTTCGTGCCTAAGGCGAGACTAGAACTCACCGTCTCCTAGTGATTGGCCCAAAGTCACCCAGTTGGCTTTCGTGTCTAAGGTGGGACTAGAACTCCCCGTCTCCTAGTGATTGGCCCAAAGTCACCCAGTTGGCTTTCGTGCCTAAGGCGGGACTAGAATTCACCGTCTCCTAGTGATTGGCCCAAAGTCACCCAGTTGGCTTTCGTGCCTAAGGCGGGACTAGAACTCACCATCTCCTAGTGATTGGCCCAAAGTCACCCAGTTGGCTTTCGTGTCTAAGGTGGGACTAGAACTCACCGTCTCCTAGTGATTGGCCCAAAGTCACCCAGTTGGCTTTCGTGCCTAAGATGGGACTAGAACTCACCGTCTCCTAGTGATTGGCCCAAAGTCACCCAGTTGGCTTTCGTGCCTAAGGCGGGACTAGAATTCACCGTCTCCTAGTGATTGGCCCAAAGTCACCCAGTTGGCTTTCGTGCCTAAGGCGGGACTAGAACTCACCATCTCCTAGTGATTGGCCCAAAGTCACCCAGTTGGCTTTCGTGCCTAAGGCGGGACTAGAACTCACCGTCTCCTAGTGATTGGCCCAAAGTCACCCAGTTGGCTTTCGTGTCTAAGGTGGGACTAGAACTCCCCGTCTCCTAGTGATTGGCCCAAAGTCACCCAGTTGGCTTTCATGCCTAAGGCGGGACTAGAACTCACCATCTCCTGGTGATTGGCCCAAAGTCTCCCAGTTGGCTTTTCCTGCTGATTCCCAAAGTCACCCAGCTGGTTTTTGTGCCTAAGGCGGGACTAGAACTCACCGTCTCCTAGTGATGGACCCAAAGTCAACCATCTGGATTCCAAGCTTAAGGATGCTACTTGGGACTCAATAAAACGGAGCAAATGAATTTGGGTCAGGGACCACAGGTTGAAAGAAGAGAATATGAAAATAAGCAACTGCCCCAAATGAGCTTTCTGTGGCCCCTGTTGCTTCCACACTGCATCCAAGCCGCCACAGGATCAGGGGCAGTGATGGGGCCTCATCCATGCCCCATCCTGCATCAGGGCCAGCCGGGAACCTCCTGAAATGAAATGGGTTTGGACTGCCCAGCTTTCAGCGAACCTTTTCCTAGAAGCCTTTGGAAGCTAGATTTGCAGATAGGGAGAAGCTGCCTGTCAGTCATGGGACCCCGAACAAGCCACATGTCTTGTACCCCTACTAGAAGATCATTCAATTTAGAATAGAACTGGAAGGGACCTGGGTGGTCTTCTAGTCTAACCTCCTGCTGAAGCAGGAGACCCTATAACATTCCAGACAGGTGACTGTCCAGTCTCTTCTTAAAAATCTCCGGTGATAGAGCACCCACGATTTCTGGAGGCAACTTCTGTTCAACTGGTTAATTGTCTTCACTGTCAGGAACTTTCTCCTTAATTTCACGTTGCTTCTCTCTTTGGTCAGTTTCCATCCGTTGTTTCTTGTCCTGCCCTCTGGTGCTTTGGAGAATAATGTGACCCCCCCTCTTTTTTGGGGCAGCCCCCCAAATACTGGAATGCTGCTATTATGTCTCCCCTGGTCCTTCTTTTCTCTAGAACTAGCCAAACCCCAATCGTATGTTTTAGTCTCCAGGCTTTTGATCATCTTATTTGCTCTTCTTTGCACTTTTTCCAAAGTTTCAATAGCCTTTTTGTGATATGGTGGCCCAAACTGGATGCAGAATTCCAGATGTGACCTTACTAAGGCTTTATAAAGTGGTACTAGTACTGTGCGTGATCTTGATTCTATGCCTCTGTTTATACAAGCCAGGATTGTTTTAGCTTTTTTGGCTGCTGCTGCTGCACGTGGCTGGCTCATGGTCAAGCGATCGTCCTCTAGGACTCCAAGGTCCCTCTCACAGTGGCTGTTTTTGAGCCAGGCCTCGCCCGATCTGTACTTGGACCTTTGGGGGTTTTCCTGCCTAGGTGCAAAACTTTGCTTTTCTCCACATTAAATATCATTTTGTTGGACAAGGCCCTTTCTCAGCGCCTGGCACTTCGGCAAGCCTGTGAAATGCCGGCTTGTGCCAGGGGAAGCACCTCCCCTTCTATGTTAAAAGATAAAGGTTGTTTTTTTAAATGACTGGTTTATCTGGCGACGCTGACGTGAGGTTGGTGCCCACCGCTCTGCCCCTTGCCCTGACTTGCCTGGTCTAAGAACGGATCGGTGTAAATTCCTCTCCCGTTGAATCTGGGCCACTCGGAGTCACTCCCCTTGTCCTGGCAGTGATGGATGAGTGAAGGGAACCATTAAGGCACTCCACACACAGCCCCCCCCCCTTCCCCCACGGTGAAGGATTTCCAATGCCGGCTTTAATTTATTTTTAAATGAAATTTGCTATTGATTCTGGATTAAAGGAACAGATCCTAGAGCAGTTATTACTGACAGCACGGCCAGGGAAGCCACATGATGGGACGTGGCACTTCTCTAGGGCAGGGGGGGGGGAAATCACCCCCAGAAGGCAAGGCAGGTGACAGCTAAGCTGGCCTCTACCCCCCCCTCCCCAAATGAACTCCTCCAGGGCCAGCCCTGGGCTGCTCTTTCTTACCCAGGCCGAATAATTGGGGGCTGCCCCTCCCTCGTGGCCTGGTGGGGGTAGAGGGGCAGAGGCTGGCCAGAACAGACCCAGATGGTGCCATCCTTGCCAGCTTCTTTCAGACACTCTCAGAAGCCAGAAAGGGGGGGGCAGTTTCTCACTATGCCTCACTTTGCGACCTTTTCTTGCCACAGGGAATGACTGCAGTTGTGAAGTTATTCACACGGATGGTAAGCGAGTCCAGCCTCCCCCTGGACTTTGCTTGTCTGAAGGTCCCAAAAGAGGGAATCACGTGACCCCAGGACACTGCGACCGTCATAACTACGTGCCAGTTGCTGAGAGTCTGAATTTCGATTATGTGATCCTGGGGGTGATGCAATGATTGTCAACGGTGAAAACTGGCCATAAGTCACTTTTTTTCCCTGCTGTTGCGGACTTGGAACCGTCACTAAACAAACGGTTAAAAGTCGAGGACTCCCTATGCTTTCCCATTCTCCACGGGCTGCGGGTGAGATTCTTACAAGGCTCTGCAGACGTGGACGATGGTCGTGTGGGACAGAGCAGGAAGCGGCATGCTGGGCTTCAGAGTGGCCAGTGGCCAGTGTCACAAGGGACTTCCGTGCCCGTTTAGCAGGGGCTGCAGAAGTGCCCCGTCAGACGTGAGCGTCAAAGAGCAGGAAATGAACAGAGCAAAGAGTCCTTAGCTTTGCATCCGCCTTGCTCACCAGCCACAGCTGTCCAGAGTTTTTCTCCAGCCTGGATGGGGTTCAGGACTCAGTGAGGATATTTCGGGGTGCAGAGATAGTGACCAGCAGCGCCCCCGGCACTGGGTCTGCCCTTCTCCAAGGGGGGGCCTCATCGCTGCTCCAAGTCAAGCTATCTGGGCCTGGCCGAGGCCAAAATTCAGCCTGAGCCAGACAGACAGTGGTCTCTTTCCGCCCTGCCGGGGTCCTGCACCCAACCACAGGAACCTCCCCGGGGTGCAGAGAGATCATCCATCCGGCTCAGGCAGAATTTTGGCCTGGCATCAATTGGGCGACGAATATCAGCTGCTGGAGAAAACGGGGGCACATTTTGGCAGTAGCAACTCTTTGGCTACAGAGAAGGTTCCCCTTCCCCCCCCCCCCCCGGTGGCCCATTCCCACGCCGCGTGGATGCCCCCTGTCTGGCCAAGCTGGCTCAGGGCGAGCTTGGCTTCAGGGGAAGCCAAGCCAGGAGAGGGGGGGGTCTCAGCTCAGCCTGTTCTGGGCTCCTAAGAGAGCTGCTGAGTTCAGTCACGCGTTCAGCCGCCGCCGTGGGAACGCGGCCGGCCCGATGCGGCAGGGCGAGCGAGCGAGCCAGAGGCCTCCGGGCGCTGTCCGCGGGCGAGGTGCTGAACTGGCCGTTCCGTCCCGAGGGGCCGGGCGACCGCGGAGGCGCTTCGCTTAACGGCTGCCCGGGCCCAGGCGGGAACGCGCGCAACTCCGGCAGGCTCGTGGCCGGGCGCGCGCCCAACCGAGGGGGGCAGACCCAAAGCGGCGCCCGCGGGCTCAGCCAGAACAGCGGCTAGGGAAGCTGCGCTTCCTCTCTTGCCCCCACCTCCCCCTCCCACCTCCGCCCCCCCCCGCGAGAGGCCCTGCGACGGCCTCCCCGCGGGGTCCCGGGGAGAAACGGAGGGCAGCCCTGGCTCCCCTCGCTGGAAGGGCCACCTCCATTCGCAGACTGGAATAACCCCCCCAGCGTCCCCCCTTTTTCAAAAAGCGAGAGGGGGGAGGCGCTGCCTGCTCGGTCCCCCCCCCCTCCCCACTCCGCTCACGGGCAGGCAGGCAGGCAGCCCCCCCTCCTCCTCCCCCCCGCCCCCGCCCGCCGGGGCTTTTAAAAGGTCCCTTCGGAGAAACTTCAGCGATCAATCAAGCTCTGCTCCGGATCCCTCCGCCGGCGCGCAAAAGAGCGGGAGCGCGCGCGCGCGCGCGTGGGAGAGCGAGCGAGCGAGGGAGGGAGAGTGACGGCCGCGGCACGGCGGAGCCCTCCGCCGTAGGGAAGAGTCCCGCAGTCTCCGGCTGGCGAGCGGAGGAGCAGGCGGTAGCGGCGGAGGCGGCGGAGGAGCGGGCTGGGGACGCGGGCGGCAGCTGCTGGGCTCGGCGCCCCCCGGATGTGAGAGGCGGCCGGGCAGGGGAGCAGGATGGGGGGCGCCTTCGGCCTGACCCTGGCGCTCTGCCACTCGCTGGGACTCTACCTGCAGCTCGGCGCCGCTTCGCGAGCCCCGCAGTGGGAGAACCAGATCTCCAGCAACGGTGAGTCCGGGGCGGGGGGGGAGCGGGGGGGGCGGCGGGGAGAGCTGTGAAATAAAGGGGTGGGTCGCCTTCCCCTCCCTCCCTCCGCCGCCCCCCGATCCCTGGGGGTCCCCCCCCGCCTCTGGGATTCTTGCCAGGGGCCCTCCCAGCCGCGGGGGAGGATTCTCCCCCGCCACCCGCCTGTGTCCCGCTGTCGGCGGCTCCCCGCGGGCGGGTGGGGGCTCCCGGGCGCCGCGGGAGACGGCCTGGCCCGGCGCGCGCCCGGTGCCTCGTCGGGGGGTCGCGCCCCGTCCGCTCAGTTGGCCGGGATCTCCGGTCCGGGCTGTGGCCGCGAAGGAGACTCCGTTACGGGTCATATTACGGGGGAGGGGGGTTAGAGCGAGGGGGAGGGAAAAGCGCTCCCCCCCCTCACTCGTTTTGTCTTCGGGAGCGGCCGGGGGCTGCTCGACTCCCTCCCAGGCGGAGTTTGCGGACGGGGGAGGGGGGAGAACCAGGAATGAGGCTGGTGCTGCTGGGGGGGGGGCGGCAAGCGACCCTCGCCCCTGAGAGGATCAGCAGCCCAGGCTCCGGTTCCTGCCTGGAGGGGCTGGGTGTCCCCCCCGCCCCGATTTTTCGGCGGTCCTCTGCAACTCCCTCCCTCCCCGGGGTTTCTGAACATCTCTTTCCATCTTTGTGTGTGTGTGTGTGTTAAAAGGGGGGGGGGGTCCTTCCCATTTCCCCGGCCTCCCAGGCAAGCCAAGTACTTGGACGCCCCATTTAAGGACCGGATAGTCTGGCCAGGATCCCTCCCGCCCACCGCCCGTCTCCCCTGGCTTTCAGACGCCTCTCGGGCAGGTGGCGTGGATAGGGCGGCTCCAGAGGTCGGCGGTAGTTGGCTTGGCCAACAAAGAGCCTCTGGGCTGCCCGCAGCTCTTGGCGAGGGTCGGTGGGCACAGCTCCCCGCCGACCCTCTTTAGATGTGCTTCCGAAAACGGGGTCGGACTCCCCCCCCCCATTCTTCTGTGTGTGAGAATGTGGTCATTTGTGCCTCGCGTTTCTTCCGACACGTCTCTGGGACGGAGCGACGAGAATGGAAAACTGATGGGGAGGCTGGAGCGAAGCGGAGTAGCAGGACCGGCGGGCTGGGGGCTTGCGTGCCCCCCTCTTCCCCCCCATCCCTCTCGTCTTTGCCCCCTGGCGTGAGAGCCCCCTGGTGGAGAAGGAAGCTGGGTTAGCAACTGGTGGGTGGCATGGCCCGCCCGTCCCCCCCCCCTCCCGAGGGTCCAGGGGAGTCCAGAAAAGGCTCCGATGCCAGGAGAACGGGCGGGCGAGCGGGCAGAGCGCCCAACCTCAGCCTGGTTAGATTCACCCTCCTCTCCGCCGGTGGCGGGAGGCAATTCGGCTGGGGGGGGGGGAAATCCACATTCTTGCCTTCTCCTACAGGCCACGGGGGCCCTCCTGGTTGCGCCAACTTTTCGGGGGCTCCTCCAGGACCCTCCCAGCCTCCCTTTCTTCAGTCGACCTGGAGACCCCTTTCTTAGGGGCCCTTTAGAGGGGAGGGGCAGTTCGGCTTGGGCAGGGCGCACCGATGGGCGCTGAAACGTTGCAACGCCTCCATCTCGGGGGGGGGGGGCTCCTGCAGCGGCTACCTCGACCCCAAGGGCACGGTTTAATTCCCGAGGCCACGAAGGGTGGGGGTGGGGGGGGGGGTAACCGGGGTGTTTACCAGAATCTTATTGCTTATGTATTTGCTTGCTCGCTTGATTTATTTATTTCCTTGTTGGCATCTGGAAGGAAGGGAAATGCCAGTTTGATCAAAGTGGCGTTGGCTGCAGACTGGAAGCGGTGGAGGTTTGGCTGACTGGGTATGCTGGTCCACGGAGGAGGGTGCAAGGAAAAGGGAATTTTGAAGGTGGAGTGGAAGCTGGCTGTGGTTCTAAGTGACGGGTTCCTTGGGCCTGTCATCCATAATCTTAATCCTAATCCTAACCTCAGCCCTGATGATGTCACCTAGTTTGGTAATGAAAGGTCTGCAAGAAAACCACCAAGCACCAAAGAGCTCATAGTCCCTCCTCCTCCTCCTCCTCCTTCTCTTCCTTCTAGCACTGATGATGTTCCCTAGTTGGGTCATGAAACGTCTGCAAGAAAACAACAAAGCTCAGAGAGCACCAAGGACCCCTCAGTTCTCCTCCTCCTCCTCCTCCTCCTCCTCTTCCTCCTCCTCCTCCTCCTCCTCCTCCTCCTCTCGTCTCCTCTCCTCTCCACAAACCCCACTCCCTTCTAGCACTGATGATGTTCCCTAGTTGGGTCATGAAATATCTGCAAGAAAACTACCAAGCTCAGAGTGCACCAAGGACCCCACAGTTCCCCCCCACTCCTCCTCCTCCTCCTCCTCCTCCTCCTCCTCCTCCACTCCACAATCCCCCTTCCCTTCCACCACTGATGAGGTTATCTCATTAGGTAATGAAAGGTCTGCAAGAAAACCACCAAGCTCAGAGAGCATTAAGGACCCCACAGTTTTTAAGAAGAGACTGGACAACCATTTGTCTGAAATGGTAGAGGGTCTCCTGCTTGAGCAGGGGGCTGGACTAGAAGACCTCTAAAGTCCCTTCCAGCTTCTATTCCATTCCATTCCATTTCATATTCTATTCTGTTCTGTTCTGTTCTATGCATATCAACAATCTTAGTTGGCCTTAAGTAAACGTCTCCACCAGAGGTTGAACCAACTTGACTTTTTCTGGCCCTGCATGGGCTCAGGAGAGAACAGCCTCTATTCTGGGCAGGGGAAACATTATAGATTGGCTGGATTCACACAGTGCTTATGTTCACACAGCACGTCCTTCCCAAACAAATAAACCCTTTGCTGACCCAGGGAGATGGCTGGGACCTTGTTGCCTGCAGAAAGAAGGAAGGCAGGTTGAAACATCCGTGTTAGAAGGCTAATCACTTGTGTGTACTCGGCTTCAGGGCCCAGCAGGGTCAGGAATGACGCAGTAGAGCAAGGACTCATTGCTCTGGGGCTGAGTTCAAAATATGCCAATGATGAACAAGGCCAAGACAGCGGGCAGGCAAGCCTAGGGAGGGGCGAGGGGCCTGAGGGTGGTGGGCAAACAGCCTGAAAAAGAACAGAACAGCTCAGGAGACCCTCCATTCAAAGAGAATAGAGTAGAATAGAATAGAGTAGAAATACAGAATAGGATAGGATAGGATAGGATAGGATAGGATAGGATAGGATAGAATAGAATAGAATAGAATAGAATAGAATAGAATAGAATAGAATAGAATAGAATAGAATAGAATATAGAATATAGAATAGAGCTGGAGGTCTTCTAGTCCAGCCCCCTGCTCAAGCAGGAGAACCTAAACCATCTCAGACAAGTGAATGTCCAGTCTCTTTTTAAAGATCTCCAGTGATGGAGCACCCACGATTTCTGGTGTCCAGCTGTTCCACTGGTTAATTGTCCTCACTGTCAGGAAGTTTCTCCTAAATTCCAGGTTGCTTCTCTCTTTGATCTTTAATCTATGGGAGGACAGATCCCTCCCAAATCTGGACAGATTGACCGAGGAACATTTAGGAGCACGGGTGGACAAATTCTATCCATTCCTAAATGTCTTTCTGAAGGCGGGGGGGAGGGGGGCGAGAATATGTTGGGGACATCTGTCTTTGCAGGGGCCTCGCTTCCTGGAGTCCAGTCTGCTGCAGGCTGGGGCTCTGTTTGGCTTGGGACCTGCAAAGGTTAACTCCCTGGAGTGTGAAATGTCGTGTGTGACCGCAAAGCCCCTCGTTTCCCCGCCTCCGCCCCCAGCAATTCTGGAAAGGACACGGGGACACCCAAAGGATGCTTTTTTGTGCATAGGACTATTTTGTAGTAGAAGGAAAGCTAGTTTGAACCGGGATGCTTCTTTCCCAGGCATGCATCCCAAGACAGGCCTGGAGAGGAACTGAGCTAAGACCCTCTTTTGCCCCGAGGGGCACTTAAAAAGGCAGAAAGAAGCAAAACATGAAAAGCAGTTCCAGCCCTCAGCTTGGGGAAAAAAACCCGGAAAAATTGGGAGAAAAACAGGGTGGTTTCCCCCCCATTTTTTCCCCTGTTTGGAAAAAAAAGAAAAAAAAACCTGTTTCTCCCCCCCCCCCAATTTTTCCAGTTTTTTTTCCCAGGCCTTCCCATCTCTACCCTCCCCTGACCACCCCCCACCCCACCCCAAAGTCTACAAACTCCGATGGGGAGGAAGAACGATTGTAATGAATGCAACTCAGTATGGGTGGTTCGGAAAGTCTGGGCAAATTTCTCAGTTCTGCTAGGATAGTCAGGGACAAAAGATGCCCCTACTTTGATCCCTACTCTGGAGTAGAACTAGCACAGGTGCTCAGAGAGCAAGAGAGCCGAGGAAGGGGCTGCTGCAACTTATGGAGGGGGGGGGAGGAGAAGCACATGCTCCGTCTTCTTTCCCCAGGGAGAGCCCCCCCCACGCACAGTGGAGGGTCCCGTGCTGCCCCCTTCTGCATTCACATTCATTCATTGCAAGCCTCTGAGGATGCTGCTGCTGCAAGGCATGGCCTGAGGATGGGAAACAGCTGTAGCCCTTAGACTTATAGGCCACTTCACACTGCTTTGCAGCCCCCGCAAAGCGGTTTCCAGAGTCAGCGGTATTTGCCCCCAAGGAGACGCAGGAGCCAGGCAGTTGGCATGACGCACTTCGAGCTGCTTCACAAAATGAACAGGGAAGGATAGCTCTGTCATTTATATATCTGTATCATCTCTATGTAGGTATGTATTTATTAAGAGAATTTACATGGCCATCCACACTTTCATAACTCTAGGTGGCTTTCAAAAATAAAATCTATCTATTATCTGCCTACCTGCCTGCTTGCCTGCCTGCCTGCCTGCCTGCCTACCTACCTACCTACCTACCTACCTACCTACCTACCTACCTACCTACCTACCTACCTACCTATCTATCTATCTATCTATCTATCTATCTATCTATCTATCTATCTATCTATCTATCACTATCTCGGAGGAAGAGGAGGAGGAGGAGAAGCAGAAGTAAAAGGAGAGACTCTAGATGGCTTAAAAAAATAAATTTCTGTCTCTCTCTATATTACTATATACAGCATATCATCTATATCAATATTATCTACATATCTATATATCATCTATATGTATGTATTTATTTATTAAGAGAATTTACATTGCTATCCACTCACATTCAGTAACTAGGTAGCTTTCAAAAATAAAATCTATCTATCTATCTATCTATCTATCTATCTATCTATCTATCTATCTATCTATCATCTAACTATATCTATCTATCTCTATCTATCTATCTCTATCTCTATCTCTATCTATCTCTCTTCTATCTCTCTGTCTATATCTATCTATCTATCTATCTATCTATCTATCTATCTTTCTGTATCTCTATTATCTATCTATCTCTATCTCTCTGTCTATACCTATCTGTATCTCTCTCTTTCTATTATCTCTGTCTATCTATCTATCTATCTATCTATCTATCTATCTATCTATCTATCTATCTATCTATCTATCTATCTATCTATCTGTATCTCTTTCTCTATTATCTCTCTCTCTCTCTATCTATCTCTGTCTCTCTATTATCTATCTATCTCTCTGTCTATGTCTGTCTATCTCTATCTATCACTCTGTCTATCTCCCTGTCTGTCTCTCTCTCTCTCCCTCTTTCTCTATCTTATCTATCTATCACTATGTATCTCGGAGGAGGAGGAGGAGGAGGAGGAGGAGGAGGGGAAGGGAGGAAGAAGGGAAGAGGAAGAAGAAGAGGAGGAGGAGGAGGAGAAGCAGAAGTAGGAGAGACTAGATGGCTTAAAAATAAATCTCTGTCTCTGTATATTACTGCATACAGCATATCATCTATATCAATATCATCTATATATCTACATCTATATAATTTGTTTTCTGAGGTTTTCGCGGGTATTTGTATGTAGGTCTTTGGTTGTTCGGGTTTTCTCCCACGTAAAATTGGAAGTGTCTTGGCAAGACACTTCCAATTTTACGTGGGAGAAAACCCGAACAACCAAAGACCTACATCTATATAATTATATCAACACCATCTACGTATCTTCTTATATCTATCCATCCTGCAGAATATCTATATGCCTATATCATCTGCATAATATCTATCCATTTGAAAATAATTGAGACTAAGGAAAGGCACCCCATTGCAAATGAAACAATAGGATCGGTCTACACAGTAATTTATTTAGCACGTTCCCTGCTAAGGTGAAATGCTCCAGGCTTTGGGATGTATTTCACTGTAGAGAAAGTGAATGAGCAAGGAAATTTCCAACACAAAGAAAAGTGAAATTTTAATGGGAATTTAAATAGAAAAAAAAATTCTTTCTTCTCTCAGCGTGAGATAGCTCCTATTTCTGGTGTCAATCATCTAGTCAACAAATCAGCTGTTCCTTCCCCCCCCCAATGAAAAATCCTGCACACTTGACTTAAAAAGAGCCAGTTGAACCGTTATGTAAAACAGCTTTGCGTCCTTTATTAGCGAGCTGCTGCAAAGAATATCAGATGTTGCATCTCTGAGCTGCAGGGCGCAATATTGGTGGATAAAATGAGACTCTTTTCCTCTTTTTTCCGGAGGTCCTCGAGGCTTCCAGGTGACTGGATCTGGGTGCGAATCTTGTCAAAACCAGCCCCACGTTTTCCAGCAGATGGTTTTTCTGTGTGAAGCGCAACACGCAGAGATGTGTTAAGTTTTCCTTTTCAGTTTTTACAAAACCACAGTTGGTGCCTTGGGAGAAATCAAACCGTTTGCCCTCAAATGATGACTTTTGTACTCTGCAGGTTTTGTTGCATAGGTTCTATTGTGATACACACACACAGAGAGAGAGAGAGAGAGAGAGAGAATCCTAAGTGTGTCCTTTAGCCCCAAAATGGCAGCCTGCCTGCCCATGATTGGGAGGAGGTCCAGCTGACATTCCTGAGCATCGGAGGGTCTTTCTCCTCTGCCCTTCCACAGAATCGGAGCCTGATTCAGCCCTGCTGCCCCCCCCATCCCCTGGGGATCCAGCGGGCCCTGGAGTGTGTGTGGCACCCAGGCAGGGACACCCAGCCCTCGGCTCACCCTTTTCCCCTGTGCGGAGCAAGCCCTCCCCCCCCCCCCGCTGGCCTGGCTGTTTAGGGCCAAGGAACAGTTCCCACTGCAGGGTTCAGGCCTAGCCCCCCCCCCTCCTCCTCTTCCATAACCCTTCTCCTCCTCCTTCTCCACCTTCTCCTCCTTCTACATAATGTTTCCTCTCCTCCTCCTCCTTCTCCTCCTCCTCCTTATATATAACCCTTCCTCTTCTTCTCCTTCTCCTCCTCCTCCTCCTTCTACATAACCCTTCTTCTCCTTCTCCTCCTCCTTCTCCTCCTCCTCCTCCTTATATATATCCCTTCCTCTCCTCCTCCTCCTTCTTCATAATTCTTCCTCTTCTCCTTCTCCTCCTCCTTCTCCTCCTTATATATAACTCTTCCTTTCCTTCTCCTCCTCCTTCTTCATAATTCTTCCTCTTCTGCTTCTCCTTCTCCTCCTCCTTCTTCATAACCCTTCCTCTTCTCCTCCTTTTCCTCCTCCTCCTCCTTATATATCCTTCCTCTCCTCCTTCTCCTTCTCCGCCTCCTCCTCCTCCTTATATATCCCTCTTCTCCTCCTCCTCCTCCTCCATAACCCTTCTTCTCCTTCTCCTTCTCCTCATATATAACCCTTCCTCTCCTCCTCTTCCTCCTTCATAATTCTTCCTCTTCTCCTCCTCCTCCTCCTTCTACATAAAACGTCTTCATCTTCTTCTCTTTCCCCTCCCCCTGCCCCCCTGCATCTTTTTTCACCGAGTGAAGACCTTCAACCACCCTTTCTCGTGTTTCTTGTAAATGCCAGCCTGGGCCCCAATCTGCCTGGTTGCTCCATAGCAAGGGTCTTCCTATTCCAAGCAGACTCTGATGAGAGAACCTGGGCAAAGGGCTTCCCAAGATGGGGGCTGCTTGATCCGTCTCTTCCAGGGGAGTCTCTGAGCCAGGAAGGCCCGTGCAGCAAAATGTCTGTTGGGTTTTCATTTTTCATGGATGCTCCTCCTGTTAATCACACGTCTAATCAACGAAATGCACCAGGTCCGTCAAGTCTAGAGAAGAGAAGGACTAAGGGTGGCATAGTTGGAGTCTTCCAATATCTCAGGGGCTGCCCCAGAGAACAGGGGGTCCACTTATTCTCCAAAGCCCCTGAAGCCAGGACAAGAGGCAACGGATGGAAACTCACCAAGGAGAGAAGGAGAAATGAAGGAACGAAGGAGACATTTTCTGACAGCGAGAACAATTAATCAGTGGAACCTTTTGCCTCCAGACGTTGTGGCTGCTCCATCACTGGGGGCTCTCAAGAAGAACCTGGACAGCCATTTGTCTGGGATGATACAGAGCAGTGGTTCTCCACCTGGGGGTCAGGACCCCATTTGGGGTCGAACGACCATTTCACGGGGGTCGCCAAACAACGCAGTCCGCCATTTTTCCCCCCTTTTCCTTAGCTGTGCTACTCCCTTTTATTCTATTGGCTTTTGAAAGCCAATAGAATCGACTCTCTTGAATAGAGTCTCATTCTATTGGCTTTCCAAAGCCAATAGGAATTGTCCAGGCTGTCTCTGCCCTGCTGAGCCCGCCAAAAGTCCCAGTCTGCAAACGGTGTTGCACCAGTTGAGTAGTCCTCGACTTACGACCGGTTGAGTCGTCCTCGACTTACGACCGGTTGGGGGTCGCGGCATTAAAAAGGTTGAGAACCACTGATATAGAGAGAGTGTCCTGCTCAAACAGGGGGTTGGACTAGAAGACCTCCAGGGTCCTCCCAACCCTATTACTATGTCTCCTGAAAGATCCTCTTTTATTTCAGTCTCCATCTCAGATTTTTAAAAAAAAAAAAAAAAAAAGATGAAGACCACTGCTGGTAGAAGCAGGAAAGGATGAGGCCTTTGCCAGTAGGACCTTGATCTTGATGTCCTTCCTCATGCTCACGTCGTCAGCTGCAGATTTCCAGGGTGCCCTGCTAATCCCATCCTGAACGTTTGAAGACATAAACCCAACGCGGCTTTTCCTGGTTGAGGTAGAACAGGGGTCTTCAAACGTGGCCCTTTTATGACTTGTGGACTTCAACTCCCAGAATTCCTCAGCCAGCATGGGGGAACTACGGCCCCTTCATGACTCATGGACTCCAACTCCCAGAATGCCTGAGCCAGCATGGGGGAACTAAGGCCCCCTCATGACTGGTGGACTTCAACTCCCAGAATTCCTGAGCCAGCATGGGGGAACTATGGCCCCCTCATGACTGGTGGACTTCAACTCCCAGAATTCCTGAGCCAGCATGGGGGAACTATGGCCCCCTCATGACTGGTGGACTTCAACTCCCAGAATTCCTCAGCCAGCATGGGGGAGCTATGACCCCCTTTATGACTCGTGGACTTCAACTTCCAGAATTCCTGAGCCAGCATGGGGGAACCATGGCCCCTTTATGATTGGTGGACTTCAACTCCCAGAATTCCTGAGCCAGCATGGGGGAACCATGGCCCCTTTATGATTGGTGGACTTCAACTCCCAGAATTCCTGAGCCAGCATGGGGGAACTATGGCCCCCTCATGACTCGTGGACTTCAACTCCCAGAATTCCTGAGCCAGCATGGGGGAACTATGGCCCCCTCAGGACTCGTGGACTTCAACTCCCAGAATTCCTGAGCCAAGATGGGGGAACTATGGCCCCCTCAGGACTCGTGGACTTCAACTCCCAGAATTCCTGAGCCAGCATGGGGGAACTATGGCCCCCTCATGACTGGTGGACTTCAACTCCCAGAATTCCTGAGCCAGCCTGGCTCAGCTTGGAAACCTCTCCTTTCCCCTCAGCATCGCTGGCTGAGGAATTCTGGGAGTTGAAGTCCACCAGTCATAAAAGGGCCAAGTCTGAAGACCCCTGAGGTAGAGGATGGTTCGCTCAGGGCAACCTCTGTCCACTTCTCCAGCCAGATCATTGCATCCTGGAGTTTGAAGTATCTGTTGAAGGTCTTGCTGGACACCGGAAGTCCAGAGTTGGAGACGTGTTGACCCTCTTTCCATAGAGCAGTGCTCCTCTCCCATCCTGACCATTCGTTCTGTGGTCTAGCCACTGTCCTCATTGTCCATCCTCATGTTCAGTCAAAACCTCCTGCAGCTTCGCCCTGTTGCATCCAACCCAAATACCAGCTCCTTCCATCTCCTGTTCCTCGGCCTTCCCTTCTCCGGGATGTCCTGGCTGCCCTTAAAGCTACACTGCAACCTGCTCTCTGCTGGCAGCCAGCCATAGAAAGGGGGAGAAGGAACTGCAGGGTGGAGGAAGAGGGTGGGTGCCAGGGGACACCATGAGGACACAAAGCCGTGCCTCGCACCGTCCCGTGAGAGACACCGGCTGCGTCAAAGTCAAGAAAGGAATCCCAGCTGGGAAGACAGGGATTCTTCCCAAAACAATTTTGTTAGCAGCTAATTGAACTCTTCCTGATAATGGGTTGTGTGTGTGACATGGAAAAGTTAACCATATACTTTGGGCGGAAAAAACCTCAGATCCAGCCTCACTTCTTCTGCAGCTGCTTGGCTTTTAATATATGCCAATTAGTGTACATTTAAAGTGACAATAAAGTTATTCCTTTTCTATTCTATTCTATTCTATTCTGTTCTATTCTATTCTATTCCATTCCATTCCATTCCATTCCATTCTATCCCTTATTCTATTCTATTCTATTCTATTCTATTCCATTCCATTCCATTCTATCCCTTATTCTATTCTATTCTATTCTATTCTATTCTATTCTATTCTATTCTATTCTATTCTAACCCATAATTCTATTCTATTCTATTCTATTCTGAATTCTCTTCTCTTCAATTCTCTTCTCTTCTGAATTCTCTTCTCTTCTCTTCTGAATTCTCTTCTATTCTCCTCTGAATTCTCCTCTCCTCTCCTCTGCTCGTCTATTCTGTTCTGTTCTGTTCTATTCCATTCCATTCCATTCCATTCCATTCCATTCTATTCTATTTTCTATTCTATTCTGAATTCTCTTCTCTTCAATTCTCTTCTGAATTCTCTTCTCTTCTCTTCTGAATTCTCTTCTCTTCTATCCTATTCTATTCCATTCATTTCTATTCTATTCTGTTCTGTTCCGTTCCGTTCCGTTCCATTCCATTCATTTCTTATTCTATTCTATTCTATTCTATTCTATTCTATTCTATTCTATTCTATTCTATTCTATTCTATTCTATTCTATTCTATTCCCTTCCCTTCCCTTCCCTTCCCTTCGATTCTATTTGATTCGATTCTATGCCATTCTATGCCATTCTATTGGCTTTTGTAAAGTATACCTTTGGCTGACCACAGGCCTAAGAGACTGCCTTTTCTGACTGCCCAGGGAGGGACAGCTGTCACAGGAGGAAGGAATGGAACCAATTCCTTTAACAGTTTGAATCCATATGGGCAACAGGATGGAATGGATCCTTGTTCTCTTTGTTTCAACCCCTTGCTTGGTGGGTGGACATACGGCAAGCGTGAAGCTGTCTGTGAATGGCAGCCCTGGGGATGATGTTGTTATCCATTCAGTCCTGTTCGATTTCATCGGAAATTCTACAGGCCAGCTAGTCTCCGCACGTCTTCCGATTTCGTGCACTGCTTCTTTGAGTTTTCCTATGCTCTGGCTGGTGTCGGCTTTGAGGGTGTCCAGCTACCATGTTCTTTGAGGGTTGGTTTCCTTTTACCGCAAACTCTGCCCAACATCATTGCTTCCTCCAGTGAATTCCCCCCTCCCCCCGCATTACACAGCCACAATAAATGAGACGGGCCGTTTCATGCTTCAGGATTATGTTTGTTGGGGTTTCTTCCAATGGGGTAGATCCAATGAAGTTCTGTTCCCCCCCCTGAAAATAATAATAATAATAATAGTAGTAAAGTTGGAAGGTACCTTGGAGGTCATCTAGTCCAACCCCCTGCTCAGGCAGGAAACCCTGTACCATTTTGGACAAATGGCTGTCCAGGCTCTTCTTAAAAACTTCCAGTGTTGGAGCATTCACCGCTTCTGGAGGCAGGTGGTTCCACTGGTTAATTGTTCTCACTGTGGTTGGACGTCTTTCCTCCTGCAGTCCGCTTTGTGTTACAACCGCAAGGCCTCTCTGTGAGTTTGTGTGTGTGTGTGTGTGTGTGTGTGTGTGCACGCATTGTGTTTTTTGTGGAAAGGCTTTTCCATCTCAAGAGCTGCTACAGTTTCCGTCACATCTCAGCATTTGTGCCCACAGTAGGATGAGAATGTGTGTGTGTGTGTGTGTGTGTGTGTGTGTGTGTGTTGCAAGACAAGACCTGGAGAATTTGGAGGAGGGGGATTTTTCTCCCGTCCTCTCCATTTTCTTGCTTTCGCTAGGAACAGCTTGTCTTCCCCTTCCAGAGCAGCGGGTAATGATGGCTTTCCTCTGTGGCCGCCTATTCTTAGCCTTTGAAAGGAGCATTGGAGCTGCCAACTGCTCCCATTCTCAGAGACCCCTCTGCTTTTTTTTCTTTCAACGGCGAGGCAGGGAGGAGGGTTCAAATGATGCACCTTGGCCCAGGAAAGGAGCCCCTTTTACAAAACTACCCGAACACCCCACCCTCCCCTGTTTTCATGTACCAGCCAAGCAGGCTGTGCATTAAATTGGGTGGGTGGGGGAGCAGAGTTGGAAGGGACCTGGGAGGCTGCTGCAAATCCAAGCCTCAATCACCATAGTTTGCTGTATTTTTAAATAAGATAGATAGATAGATAGATAGATAGATAGATAGAAAAGAAAGATAAGATAGATAGAGAGAGAGAGAGAGAGAGAGAGAGAGAGTGACAGATAGACAGAGATAGATAGATAGATAGATAGATAGATAGATAGATAGATAGAGATATAAAAGAAAGAAGAAAGAAAGATAGATAGATAGATAGATAGATAAATAGATAGATAGATAGAGACAGACAGACAGACAGACAGATACAAAAGAAAGGTAAGAGATAGATAGAGAGATAGATAGATAGATAGATATAGACAGACAGATAGATAGATAGATATAGAGACAGACACAGACATTCAGACAGAGTCCCCTCCCCTCAAAGAGGGGAGACAAAGGCAGCCCCTTCTCAGTGGGTTTGGGGGGGGCACCAGAGGAGCAGAGGAAGATAAATTATGGTGCCCCCAAACATGGATGAGTAGGGGAGTTTGTGGGTCTTTGGGGGGGGGGTTGCTGCACCACCTGCTTCCCCCTTCCTTCCTGCCCTGAGGTTTTGTCGTCCCGCTCAGGACTGACAGATCGGAGTGACGTGGAAGCCCTGTAATACTTTTATGCGTGTGTCAGAGTTGATTCCTGGCCACGGCCTGGACACGTCCCAGCGGTTTTGCGGGCAGCATTTTGAACTGTGGCTGGCCTTGGGCGCCTTTTTCCTCGGGCTGAGCGAGAATGACCACACCTGAGAGGTCCAGCTGGCTCGGGGGCTAAAAGGGGACGGAGGCCCACCATCCGCAGGTGGCCAGGCTGGTGCCTTCGCCACCCCCCCCCCCAGCTGCCCCTCCTCTGATCTCTAGCCCTGAAACAACTTTGGAGGGAAGCGGAAGGGAGAAGGATGAAGGAGTGACTGGGAATCCCCAAAGATAATCAGTGGGATGGCTTTCGTCCCAGAGCTGCAGGAGCCCCATCCCTGGAGGCTTTCAGGAAAAGATTGCACAGCAATTTATACAGGATGCTAAGGGATACTGCCTTGGACAGGGAGTGGACTAGAAAACCTCCAAGGTCCCTTCCAGATTCTATTCTATTCTGTTCTGTTCTATTCTTTGTAATTCTGTTCTGTTCTGTTATGGTCTATTCTTAATTCTATTCTATTCTATTCTATTCTATTCTACTCTATTCTTTGTAATTCTGTAATTCTATTCTTTGTAATTCTATTCCTATTCTATTCCTATTCTATTCTATTCTATACTATACTATACTATATACTATACTATACTATACTATACTATACTATACTATACTATACTATATTATATTATACTATTCTTTCATTCTGTTCTGTTCTGTTCCAGTCTAGTCTAGTTTTGTCTATTTTTTGTAATTCTGTTCTGTTCTATTTTATTCTTTGTAATTCTGTTCTGTTCTATTCTTAATTCTATTATATTGTATTCTATTGTATTCTATTCTTTGTAATTCTGTAATTCTATTCTTTGTAATTCTATTCTATTCTATTCTATTCTATTCTATACTATACCATACTATACCATACCATACCATACCATACCATACCATACCATACCATACCATACCATACCATACTATACTATACTATACTATACTATACTATACTTTCATTCTGTTCTGTTCCAGTCTAGTCTAGTTTAGTCTATTTTTTGTAATTCTGTTCTGTTCTATTTTATTCTTTGTAATTCTGTTCTGTTCTGGTCTATTCTTAATTCTATTATATTGTATTCTATTGTATTCTATTCTTTGTAATTCTGTAATTCTATTCTATGCTATGCTATTCTATTCTATTCTATTCTATTCTATTCTATTCTATTCTATTCTATTCTATTCTATTCTATTCTATTCTATTCTATTCTATTCTTTCATCCTGTTTTGTTCCAGTCTAGTCTATTCTATTCTTTGTAATTCTGTTCTGTTCTATTCTATTCTTTGTAATTCTATTCTATTCTATTCTATTCTATTCTATTCTATTCTATTCCATTCCATTCCATTCCATTCCATTCCATTCTTTCATTCTGTTCTGTTCTGTTCTGTCCTGTTCTAGTCTAGTCTAGTCTAGTCTTTGTAATTCTATTCTGTTCTATTCTTTGTAATTCTATTCTATTCTATTCTTTGTAATTCTATTCTATTCTTTGTAATTCTATTCTTTGTAATTCTATTCTATTTTTTGTAATTCTATTCTATTCTATATTCTTTATTCTAGTCTAGTCTAATCTATTCTTATTCTATTCTTATTCTATTTACTCTATTTGCATTTCTATTCTCAATTCTATGCTATTCTACATTCTACATTCTGTTAAATTCTGTTCTGTTCTACACTATTTTATTGTATCTTCTGTCTTTTATATTTTATATCCTATCCAATCATGCCCATGGTCCCCTCTTTCCCTTTTCCAGATGTTCCCAGCACTTTTTCATTGCTATTTCCTCCTCTCGCCCCGCCCGCAACCTCTATGGCTGCTGCTGTTTTGGCTCTGGGCGTGTGCAAACCTGGGTAACCCTCCCTCCCTGGCTGATCTGGGATCCTGGGTGAGGTCGGGCCAGCCCACAGCCCATCCCGTCTGTCCCCCTGGTGATACCACCATCCCTCAGCTCTCCTGGGGGACCCTCATTGTTTTTCAAACTGCCCTGGGCTGAGCAGGGACTGGCTGGGATCCAGCTGTGCACGCGGGTCCCACTCCCACAAAGGAATCCACGCATCCTCCTGGCTCATCAACCCGGGCACCGGAACCCCGGCTTGGTTGCCTTGGCAATAGGGATATTTCCCCTCTTTTCCTTGAAGGGATGTGTGAACCTCTGCCAAGAAGCTCCAGGCATCGACTGCAAGGTGGGGGTCTGTTTTTTTGCAGGCTCCCTGCTTTGGGTCAGGCCTAATCTCTTCATTTGGCGATTCCTCCAGAAATTTTAAGTCAGAAATGCAGGTGCAGAGGCAAAATGCGGGCTTGGGTCAATAAATGCTGAGGATCCACATTTTGTCACTGTGTGTTTGTGTAGAACTGCAGTTTTGGTGCAACGTCCCTCAGCCTGGTCTGCTGGACTTCTAACCCCCTAACCGCTGACCGTGGATGATGGGAGTTGCAGACACAGCTAGTTGCAGGGGTAGGCAACCTCGGCTCTTTTATGACTCGTGGACTTCAACTCCCAGAATCCCTGAGCCAGCCTGGCAACTAATTCGTCTTTATGACGGTCGCAGCATCCTGGTATCACGTGATCCCCTGTTGCAACCTTCCAACAAGCAAAGTCAATGGGGAAACCAGATTCACTTAACAACTGGGTTACCCACTTAACAACTGCAGTGATTCACTTAGCAACCGAGGCAAGAAAGGTCGTAAAACGGGGCAAAATTCACTTAACAATTGTCTTGTGTAGCCAGGGAAATGTGGGCTCAGCTGGGATCATAATACACCAGGAAAGGTTGCCTTGGAAATAGATGGGCGCCCCCTGGTGGCTCCTTGTTCATTTGCAACTTCATTAAAAATTACAGTGTTTGTTTACTTCAGGGGTAGGCCACCTTGGCTCTTTTATGACTTGTGGACTTCAACTCCCAGAATTCCTGACCCACCATGGGGGAACTATGGCCCCCTCATGACTCGTGGACTTCAACTCTCAGAATTCCTGAGCCAGCATGGGGGAACTATGGCCTCTTCATGACTGGTGAACTTCAACTCCCAGAATTCCTGAGACACCCATGCTGAGGGGAAAGGGAGAGGTTTCCAAGCTGAGCCATGCTGGCTCAGGAATTCTGGGAGTTGAAGTCCCCGAGTCATGAGGGGGCCATAGTTCCCCCATGCTGCTCAGGAATTCTGGGAGTTGAAGTCCACCAGTCATGAGGGGGCCGTAGTTCCCCCATGCTGGCCCAGGAATTCTGGGAGTTGAAGTCCACGAGTCATGAAGGGGCCATATTCCCCCCATGCCGGCTCAGGAATTCTGGGAGTTGAAGTCCACCAGTCATGAGGGGGCCATAGTTCCCCATGCCGGCTCAGGAATTCTGGGAGTTGAAGTCCACGAGTCATGAGGGGGCCATAGTTCCCCCATGCTGGCTCAGGAATTCTGGGAGTTGAAGTCCACCAGTCATGAGGGGGCCATAGTTCCCCCATGCTGGCTCAGGAATTCTGGGAATTGAAGTCCACAAGTCATGAGGGGGCCATAGTTCCCCCATGCTGGCTGAGGAATTCTGGGAGTTGAAGTCCACCAGTCATAAAAGAGCCAAAGTTGCCTATCCTGGTTTACTTGATCGATTTCACTGCCCCTCTGTGGGTCTTCGGCATAAATGACCAGCTGCTTTGCATGCCCCCCCCCCCTTCCCAGGCTGGCACTACAGGATGCTGGAAAAAGTGGGCAGGATTCAAGGTGATCTCTAGACTCTGGAAAGAGCACAGAGAAGAGCAACAAAGATGATTAAGGGATTGGAGGCTAAAACATATAAGGAACGGTTGCAGGAATTGGGTCTGTCTAGTTTAACGAAGAGAAGGACGAGGGGGGACAGGATAGCAGTCTTCCAGTATCTCAGGGGCTGCCCCAAAGAAGAGGGAGTCAAGCTATTCTACAAAGCGCCTGAAGGCAGGACAAGAAGCAACGGGTGGAAACTAACCGAGGAGACAAGCAACTTGGAATTAAGGAGAAACTTCCTAACAGTGAGAACAATTAACCAGTGGAATTCCTTCCCTCCAGAAGTTGTGGGTGCTCCAACACTGGAAGTTTTTAAGAAGAGACTGGACAGCCCTTTGTCTGAAATGGTATAGGGTTTCCTGCCTGAGCAGGGGGTTGGATAGATGACCTCCAAGGTCCCTTCCAGCTCTGTTATCCTGTTACTGTGTAATTCAGTTCTTTGGCATGTATGGTTGGGTCCCTGAATTTTACCTGGTTTTGCACACTAACCGGCAATGCGCATTGGGATAATTCTGCCCCTAGGATGACAGCGAGAAGGTCAAGAGCCCTTCAGCCAACAAAGCCCCCCCCCCACTACTCTTGGCAAGCGCCATGTTTGCTGTGCCTGCCAAGGCCGGTTCTTTCATTGAAAAGGGCACCTGCATAATTGCCGGAAGCTGTTTCCAAAAGGCAGAACAAGGGCGGACAGATGGTGGGTGAGGAGATCTGCAGCCCTGCATGTGGCTGGCCACAGACCAACAGGGGCTGGGAGAGGAGGTGGGGGAGACCAGATACCCAGCAGAGAAAGAAGGCAGACCCTCTCCTTGCCCTGATGATGTTCCCTAGTTGGGTCATGAAACGTCTGCAAGGAAACCACCAAATTCAGAGTGCGCCAAGGACCCCACAGTCCTCCTCCTCCTCCTCCTCCTCCTCCTCCTCCTCTCCCTTCTGATGATGTTTCCTAGTTGGGTCATGAAACAACTGCAAGGAAACCACCAAATTCAGAGTCGCCAAGGACCCCACAGTCCTCCTCTTCCTCCTCCTCTTCCTCCTCCTTCTGCTCTTCCTCCTCCTCCTCCTCCTCCTCCTCCTCCTCCTCTCCCTTCTGATGATGTTTCCTAGTTGGGTCATGAAACAACTGCAAGGAAACCACCAAATTCAGAGTGCACCAAGGACCCCACAGTCCTCCTCCTCCTCCTCCTCCTCCTCCTCCTCCTCCTCCTAACACTGATGATGTTCCCTAGTTGGGTCATGAAACATCTGCAAGGAAACCACCAAATTCAGAGTCGCCAAGGACCCCACAGTCCTCCTCTTCCTCCTCCTCTTCCTCCTCCTCTTCCTCCTCCTCCTCCTCCCCCCCTCCTCCTCCTCCTCTCCCTTCTGATGATGTTTCCTAGTTGGGTCATGAAACAACTGCAAGGAAACCACCAAATTCAGAGTGCACCAAGAACCCCACAGTTCTCCTCCTCCACACTGGCCTCTCCATCCGGTTTTGGGGCAGAGTTTCACCAAAGGCTGGGCAAGCACCCTCGGTGGAGAGGCCACTGAGCTGCAGAACGACAAATCGTGCATGCTCCAGTTTTAAGGCTAATTTTAGAAACGTTTTGCTGAAGGCAGGCGGTGCAGAACTGGAGGGCTGCGGCTCCATTGCAGAGGGTGGGTTTTCACGCAGGAGGACGCAGGTTCAACGGGGGTCATTCCTTCTGCGTGCAAAACAGCTGAGATGGCAACCAGAGCAGGACAGAACAGAATCACAGAGTTGGAACGGACCTTGGAGGTCTTCTAGTCCAGCCCCCTGCTCAAGCAGGAGAACCTATACCATTTCAGACAAATGGCTGTCCAGTCTCTTCTCAACAGCCTCCAGTGATGGAGGACCCACAACTTCTGGAGGGAAGAAGTTCCACTGGTTAATTTTCCTCCCTGTCAGGAAGTTTCTCCTTCTTTCTAGGTTGCTTCTCTCCTTCATTCCTTTCGATCCGTTGCTTCTTGTCCTGCCTTCAGGTGCTTTGGAGAATAGGTGGGCCTCCTCCTTCTCTGTGATAGCCCCTTAGATATTAGACCAAGGGTCAGTTGGAGAAGGATACTTCTGGATGTCACACCTCCCTCTGGCCTGTGACAAGGGGCTATGTGTCTTCATACTTGGGGGGAAGGGCTGTGAACGTGACTCTTGGGCAAGAGAATGGGAGGTGCCTTCAACTCCTTGGTCTTTCTGCTCCAATCTTTGGGGTTCCCCATCGTTTGCCCAGTGGGAGACAAGGGCTTAGTCCAGGGGTGGGGAACCTTGGCTCTTTTATGACTCGTGGACTTCAATTCCCAGAATTCCTGAGCCAGCAAGGGGGAACTATGGCCCCTTCATGACTCGTGGACTTCAACTCCCAGAATTCCTGAGCCAGCATGGGGGAACTATGGCCCCCTCATGACTTCTGGACTTCAACTCCCAGAATTCCTGAGTTAGCATGGGGGAACTATGGCCCCCTTCATGACTCGTGGACTTCAACTCCCAGAATTCCTCAGCCAGCATGGGGGAACTATGACTCCTGAATGACTTGCAGACTTCAACTCCCAGAATTCCTGACCCAGCAAGGGGGAACTATGGCCCCCTCATGACTGGTGGACTTCAACTCCCAGAATTCCTGAGCCAGCACGGGGGAACTATGGCTCCCTCATGACTCGTGGACTTCAACTCCCAGAATTCCTGAGCCAACATGAGGGAACTATGGCCCCCTTCATGACTCGTGGACTTCAACTCCCAGAATTCCTCAGCCAGCATGGGGGAACTATGACTCCTGAATGACTTGCAGACTTCAACTCCCAGAATTCCTGAGCCAGCAAGGGGGAACTATGGCCCCCTCATGACTGGTGGACTTCAACTCCCAGAATTCCTGAGCCAGCATGGGGGAACTATGGCCCCCTCATGACTGGTGGACTTCAACTCCCAGAATTCCTGAGCCAGCATGGCTCAGCTTGGAAACCGCTCCCTTTCCCCTCATCATGGCTGGCTCAGGAATTCTGGGAGTTGAAGTCCACGAGTCATAAAAGAGCCCAGGTTGCCTACCTCTGGCTTAGTCACTCCTCCGAAAGGCTGACTCGAAAGAGAAAAGACTTCCTGATAGTGTTCCTCTACCGTCTCAGTCCCATCTCTTTATCCTGCCATTGGCAATTCTCCGAGGGGATAGCAAGAGGTTTTTTTTCGGAGAAGATGGAGAACTGAAATAAAAGCTGCCTAGCTCAGCTTTTTCCTTCTTAACTTTTAATATTTTGCTGCCTTTTTTTTTTTTTTTTTGAACAGCTGGTCCTTTTTTTCCTGAGCACTTGTGAAAAACATCCTTCTTCTCAGGGGTCTCCAACCTTGCGTACTTTAAGACTTGTGGACTTCAACTCCCAGAGTGAAGGAGGAATTTCCTGACACAGTGAGAACAATTAATCAGTGGAACAGAAGTTGCCTCCAGAAGTTGCGGGTGATCCATCACTGGAGGTTTTTAAGAAGAGACTGGACAGCCATTTGTCTGGAATGGTCTAGGGTTTCCTGCTTGCGCAGGGGGCTGGACTAGAAGACCTCCAAGGTCCCTTCCAACTGTGTTATTCTGTTACTCCCTCCTTCTAAAAGAATAACAGAGTTGGAAAGGACCTTGGGGGTCTTCTAGTCCAGCCCCCATTGGGTCAGTCTAAGCTGCAGAGCTGGGGATAGTAAAGGAGTTTATGGAAAAATCATGGCAAGTCCCAAGGGACACCGGATCTTGGGCATGGTTCACCACTTCACCTGTCTTCCTTCTTCTCACCCCAGCCTTCCTACCAGCTCCGGTTTGATTGCGGTCTTGTTCTGCCATCTTGGGCTTCCTTCCAGAAGTCACTTCTTATGATTTTATGGCCCTTTTGGCCAGGGTTGTTAAGTGAATCAACTGTGGCCATTAAGTGAATCACTTGGTCATTTTTTTCCCAATGGCAGGGGTTGGACTAAATGACCTCATGATATATTTGGGGAGCCTCTGAATGGTTGCTGGAATTGGGTACGTCCAGTTTAACGAAGAGAAGGACGAGGGGGGACATCATAGCAGTGTTCCAGTACCTCAGGGGCTGCCCCAAAGAAGAGGGAGTCAAGCTCTTCTCCAAAGCACCTGAAGGCAGGACAAGAAGCAACGGGTGGAAACTCATCAAGGAGAGAAGCAACCTAGAACTAAGGAGAAACTTCCTGACAGTGAGAACAATTAACCAGTGGAACTACCTGCCTCCAGAAGCGGTGAATGCTCCGGCACTGGAAGCTTTTGAGAAGAGACTGGACAGCCATTTGTCCGAAATGGTGTAGGGTTTCCTGCCTGAGCAGGGGGTTGGACTAGATGACCTCCAGGGTCCCTTCCATCTCTGTGATTCTGCATCTTCTGTATAATGGCTGAGAGTAACAGGAAATATTTCCCCCCCCCCAAAAAAATGCCCTGGTAAAATTGGATCAACTTGAGTGCCATGGCTGGCATGATTCATGGAGGCTCCTCCTGGAGGCCGTGTGCCCAGTCTCATCTTTCCCAGTTTGGGCATCTGCCTGAAGGGCGCACTTTCCCTTTGATATGATTGCCAGCATTTATTATGACAAAAACCAGGAGCCCTGGGAAAGGGGGGGGGGGTGTTTCCAAACTAAGGAAACTGCAATGTGTCACAATGTTCGGGGGGGGGGGGTTCATGGTTGTGGATTGTTTAAACTGGGAAGTGAAAGTTTTTTCCCCCTTTATGTCTCATCTCCACCAGAACAACAGAGTTGGAAGGGACCTTGGAGGTCTTCTAGTCCAACCCCCTGCTCAATCAGGAGACCCTAGATAAATGGCTGTCCAGTTCTTTCTTAAAAACTCCACTGCTGGAGCACCCCTAACTTCCGGAGGCAGGTTGTTCCACTGGTTAACTGTCTTCACTGTCAGGAAGTTTCTCCTTAATTCCAGGTTGCTTCTCTCTTTGGTCAGTTTCCATCTGTTGTTTCTTGTCTTGCCTTCTGGGGCTTTGGAGAATAGCTTGGCTCCTTCTTCTTTGGGGCAGCCCCTGAGAGATTGGAAGGCTGCTATCATGTCACCCCCCTGGTCCTTTTCATTAAACTAGACACACCCAATTCCTGCAACTGTTCTTCACAGGCTTCCTGGTCATCTTTGCTGCTCTTCCAGAGCCACAAAGCCTTCCAGAGTCTCAACATCTTTTTTGTATTGTGGTGATTCATGGAAGACTGAGGAGGATCATTGTCTCCCTGAGGTTGCCCCCAGCACCGTCACCCTTGGAGCTGAGCCTCAGGGCGAGAAAGGGAGGAAGGATGGAGCTGTATGGACTTTGTCAAAGTCTTGCATAGAGAGAAATGAGGCAAGAAAGAATAGGATAGGATGGGATGGGATGGGATGGGATGGGATGGGATGGGATGGGATGGAACGGAACAGAACAGAATAGAAAATAGAAAATAGAAAATAATAGAAAATAGAAAATAGAATAGAACAGAACATAGAACAGAACAGAACAGAACAGAATAGAATGGAATGGAATAGAAAATATGGAATAGAATAGAATAGAATAGAATAGAATAGAATAGAATAGAATAGAATAGAATAGAATAGAGTAGAGTAGAGTAGAGTAGAGTAGAGTAGAGTAGAGTAGAGTAGAGTAGAGTAGAATAGAATAGAATAGAATAGAATAGAATAGAAGCTGGAAGGGACCTTGGAGGTCTTCTAGTCCAGCCCCCCGCTCAAGCAGGAGAACCTATACCATCTCAGACAAATGGCTGTCCAGTTTCTTCTTAAAAATCTCCAGTGATGGAGCGCCCATGACTTCTGGAGGCAAGGAGTTCCACTGGTTAATTGTTCTCACTGTCAGGAAGTTTCTCCTTAATTCCAGGTTGCTTCTCTCTTTGGTCAGTTTCCAACCCCTGTTTCTTGTCCCGCCCTCCCTCTAGAACTGGAGGAGGGGAGAGGAATGAAGAGGCAGGCTTGCTTAGAGTCCTCATGGGGGAGATGCAGCAATGCAGACCTGACTGCCCCCCTCCAACCCCCCCCCCAAATCCACTCCCTGAAGCCCTCATCCGCCTGTTTCCGAGAGAGTGCAGTCAGTCCGGTGAGATTCCTGTAAGTAGGTTAGCAGCAATAAAGGAGGAATTCTGATCAGCTCAGGGTGTCATTCCGGTTCCTTGCGCCTGACCTAACTGGAATTCAAATCCATCCCGGAAAAACTATTTAAGTGCTCAGACCTCCTGGTGCTTCTTATGGCAACATGGGGCTGGGGGGGGGAGGGAGGGAGGGAGGGGAAGGGAAGCCACTGGTTCCAGGGCAACCAAATTTAGCTGCAGGAGCAGGAATAGGACCCACTAAAGCAGGTCTGGGGGGGGGGGCTGTAGGCAGAAGTAGGTTTCCCAGCTGGGGGGGGGTGGTGGCTGCTGCATGTCTCTCTCTCTCTCTCTAGCTTTCTCTGTTTTTCTGCTTCTCTCTGTGTGTCTTTCTCTTTCTCTCTCTCTCTTTCTCCTCTCTCTCTTTAGCTTTCTCTCTGTGTCTTTCTCTTTCTTTTTCTCTCTCTCTTTCTCTCTCTCTCTTTCTCTGCCTCTCCTTCCCTCTTTACCTTTCTCTCTGTCTTTCTGCTTCTCTCTGTGTGTGTCTTTCTCTTTTTCTAGTTTTCTCTGTGTGTCTTTCTGTTTCCCTCTTTCTCTCTCCTTAGCTTTCTGTGTCTTTGTTTCTCTCTCTAGCTTTCTCTCTGTGTCTTTGTTTCTCCCTCTCTCTTTCTCCCTCTCTCTCTTTCTCTCTCTTTCTCTCCCTCTTTCTCTCTCTCTCTTTCTCTCTCTCTCTCACTCTTCTCCTTCTCTTTCTCTCTATCTCTTTCTCATTCTGTCACTCTGCCTCTCTCCCCCCCCCTCTCTTTAGCTTTCTTTCTCCCTTTCCCTCTTTCCTTTCCCTCTTTCCTGCTGGCTTCCTGGCCCACAGCTGCACTTGGCTGAGCTGTCCTGAACCGGCAGCTCTTTTGCAGAGCCTCAGCTGGCCCAGCAGCGGTTTTTCAGGGCCCTCAGTCTGCTTTCATTTCCTCGCTTTTTGCTTCCAGGAACATTTTTTTCCATCCTGCTTTTCTCTGTGTGCGACAGGAGGAGGGAGGGAGGGCTTCCTAGCAGGACCCCTGCCCAGAAGGCCATTAAGACGATGGGTGAGAGGGAAGCCTCTGGGCTGGCGGAGGGAGGTGCTGGTGGGAAGGCTGGAGAGGCTGGCACTCTTTCACAACAGCTTCCTAGGGTCCTCTGGGAGCTTGAGCCAGTGGGCTAAGGTGCTAGTCCTCATTATCCCACCAAATTAGGCTCATGGATGCAGGCAAGTGGGAAGGAAGGAAGGAAAAAGATGGATAGAAAGCAGGTGGGAGGGAAGGAGGGAGAGAAGGAAGGAAGGAAGGAAGGAAGGAAGGAAGATGAATAAAAGGCAAGAGGGAGGGAGGGAGGAAGGACGGAAGGGTCTTGCATTCACCTGCAAGGCTGCTCCATGGAAACTGGGAAACTACTTAAATTGCCCTGCTTTGGGGTGGGGGAGGGGGTGTTTGCCTAAAGGCCCACGAATGGCGAAAAGCTGGTGTGCGTGCGTGCGTGTGTGTTTGTGTGTGTGTGTGTGTGTGTGATGGGAAGGCATCCCCGCCCACACACCACAGCTGAGCTTCCCCAAGCCTCTTGGACCGCCCAAAGTGTTCTCCTCCTGCAAGCTGTGAGGGTGAGAAAGGACGCAGCCGCCGCTTCAGCACTGATTAGAGAAGCCGCTTCTGAAAGGGGACATTTTGGGGTGTGGTGGTGGGGGGACGTTTGATGCAAGGGTTGGTTGCTTGGTTCAGTCCAAGCAGGGAATAAACAACACGATGACTGCTTTAGAAAGAAGGTTGCAGTTTATTGAGGAGGAGAGCCAGACAGAAAAATGGCTCTGGAAGAAAAAAGAGGGACAGCACATGTAGGGAGTGGGTTTTTATACCCCCTGGAGCCTTTTGTTTGGAGCTTTTTCCTGTTCCTGTTTGAGGCTTTGTATTTCCTGTGTCCCTTTGGCATCTGTGGGTTAACCCTATTATGTCCTGTCTTAGAGTTTGGGTGGGGTATGTAGATTTCAAGGGTCTTTGTCCTCTTAATCTTCTAGCTTCAAACCTTCCTGGATGGTTTACATCTGCATTTCTACAGAGCTGGTTTCTGCTGGGGGGGGGGAGGGAAACCCGGGGCTATCAAGAAAAAACTGGGCATGCTTTTCTGCCCTTTTAATATTTCCTTCCCTGGGGGGCTGACTTCCCACAGTTAGTTTGGGGCTGCGAAGCCACCCTCCTCCTCCTCCTCCTCCTCCTGGGTTACTCCAGCCTCTTCTCTTGCCTTGCAATCCACCTTCTTCCTCTCAAGAGCCTCTCTTCTGGCTACGGAAGGTTAACCTGGGAATCCTCACCCCACTTTTTCACCCAGATGACTTTCCTAAACCTCTTTCTCTCCTCCTTCTGCCTGGAGGAATTTGGAGAAATTCCCCACTGTGGCTGTTGGGGAGGCAACCCCGGCCTCAATTAGCCTAACAAAAGGACGGCTGGGGGGGGGGACATGGTAGCAGTCTGCCAATATTTCAGGGGCTGTCACAAGAGGAGGGGGGTCAACCTATTGCACAGAAGGCAGGAGAAGAAGCAACCTAGAAATAAGAAGAAATCTCCTGACAGTGAGGACAATTAATCAGTGGAACTCCTTGCCTCGAGAAGTTGTGGGTGCTCCAACACTGGAAGTTTCCAAGAAGAGACTGGACAGCCACTTGTCTGAGATGGTATGGGACAGGGGTAGGCAACCTTGGCTCTTTTATGACTGGTGGACTTCAACTCCCAGAATTCCTCAGTTTGGAGACCCCATGACCTACAGAAGGGGTAGGCAACCTTGGCTCTTTTATGACTGGTGGACTTCAACTCCCAGAATTCCTGAGCCAGCACGGGGGAACTATGGCCTCCTCATGACTGGTGGACTTCAACTCCCAGAATTCCTCAGTTTGGAGACCCCATGACCTACAGAAGGGGTAGGCAACCTTGGCTCTTTTATGACTGGTGGACTTCAACTCCCAGAATTCCTGAGCCAGCACGGGGGAACTATGGCCCCCTCATGACTGGTGGACTTCAACTCCCAGAATTCCTGAGCCAGCATGGGGGAACTATGGCCCCCTCATGACTGGTGGACTTCAACTCCCAGAATTCCTAAGCCAGCATGGGGAACTATGGCCCCCTCATGACTCATGGACTTCAACTCCCACAATTCCTGAGCCAGCCTGGCTCAGCTTGGAAACTCTCCCTTTCCCCTCAGCATGGCTGGCTCAGGAATTCTGGGAGTTGAAATCCAGGGGTCACAAAAGAGCCAAGGTTGCCTACCCCTGGTATAGGGTCTCCTGCTTGGGCAGGGGCTGGACTAAGAAGACCTGAGAAACAGGTTGGACTAGAGCAGTGGTTCTCAACCTATGGGTCGCGACCCCATTTGGGGTCGAACGACCATTTCACGGGGGTCGCCAAACAAGGCTGTCCACCATTTTTCCCCCTTTTCTTTGGCCACGCCCCTAGTACCCGGTGATGTATAAGTGGTTGGGGGTCACCACAACATGGGGAACTGTATTATGGGGTCACGGCATTAGAAAGGTTGAGAACCACTGGACTAGAGGACCTCCGTGATCCCTTCCAACTCTGTTATTCTGTTATTCTGACACGGTCTCCTCCCCCCTCCCCGGCCTGCAGATCCAGAGCAGCTGGAGGAAGAGGGGGGGGAGCCCAGCTGGGGAGGACCAGCTTCCCGTTGGCAGAGGCAGCCCTGCCTGTTCTTGGCTTCCTGCTAGCAATCAATTCTCCAAAAGCCGAGGCCGGTCCTGCATCGCCAGGGCTGCCTCGGTGATTGAATGATCTACAAGCCTTTGCAAATATTGAATAAGGTTAAGCGGCAAATTAATATTTAAAGAGGCTGCAGCTTGCTTTTTCTCTAGGAAAGGCAACATTTTCCAGGCCGAGACCAGAGCTGAGCGAAAGGAAAGGATGCCGAGGAGAAACGGGCCAGGCTGAAATCTTTCTCTGGGGGTTGGAGAGCTTTGGCTCGGCTGAAAAGCTGGCGGGCAGCCCTGCCGGCACAGGGAAAGACCCATCTGGGTAGTTACACACACTGTTTTACATGTTTACACCACTGGCCGGCCGGCCTCTCTCCCTCTGCCATCTGAATGGTCCCCCTGTCTGAAAGGGGGATCAAAAAGAGGGAGGGAGGGAGGGAGGGAGGGAGGAAGGGAAAGGGAGAGGCAAAAGCCCAGAGGCAAAATCCATCTTAGTTGGTTCCTTGATCATTTTCTTACAGACGTTTCTTGACCCAACTAGGGAACCTCATCAGTACTAGAAGGGAAAGGGGGCTGTGGAGAGGAGGAGGAGGGGGGGAGGAGGAGAAGGAGAACTGTGGGGTCCTTGGTGGTCTCTGAGTTTGCTTGTTTTCTTGCAGATGTTTCATGACACAACTAGGGAAAGTCATCAATGCTAAAAGGGAGGGGGGTTGCAGAGAGGAGGAGGGGGACAGGGAGGAGGAGGAAGAGGAGGAGGAGAACTGTGGGGTCCTTGGTGCTCTCTGAAATTGGTGGTTTTCTTGCAGACATTTCCTGACCCAACTAGGGAACATCTTCAGTGCTAGAAGGGATGGGGTTTGTGGAGAGGAGGAGGAGGAGGAGGAGGAGGACTGTGAGCTCCTTGATGCTTTCTGGAAGGGAGGATTTTTGGGAGGCCAGAATTGTCTAGTCCTGGGGGGGGGAGGATATCAGGCGCCAACAACCACGTGCAGAATTCAAGCTAACTACTTTATTGTGTTCTGCCTCTAATACAGGAATCTCCCAGTCTGCCCACTTATTCCTGGGAACCATTAACGTTTCAAGAAGAGGGGGGGGAGCGAGTCCTTTTGCACTCATGCGGCGGCCTCAGGATAGCTTATCCCAGGGTCTGGGGGCTCTGAGGGACAGCGGGGAGCCACAGGCTCCTCTCTGACCCTGGGGACGGAGGGGCTGCTCCATTGGAGGGCCCCCCCCTGGACTCGTGGCTCCTGTTCCCATGGCAGAGGCCCCAGTGCTAAGGCAGGATAATTTCGTGTGCCAATTTCACTGGTTCCGGGCAAATCAGCCAAGGATAAACAAGCTTCCCTTCTCCAGTCCAGCCCTTGGCCTTGAACGTAGCTGCTACTGGCCCCGATTTCTACCGACGCAATTTTATTCTGTTTTCACTCTTTCACTCTCTGCGGCCTGAAGCCTCTCCATTGGCAGGAAGGCAGGCGGGTCGAGCGAGTAATAGCAGGGACAGGAATAAGAGAGGACGGCGAAGGAGATAAATGCTCGGGAAGTTAAAGTATATCTTCCGTATGTAGTGTGTGTGTGTGTGTGTGCAGGAAAATCCCAATGGCCCAGGTATTTTCACTCAAAGGCTGGCAAGGGGGGGGGGCCGAAAAGTGGCCTAGACTTCTGGCTTTTCCTCGCCCGTTTTCTGCCCCGTGAATTCTGCCCATTTTGCGCCGTGGCATCAAAGGGCTCCTGCTTCTTCGTTGACCGAGCATGAGATGAATGAAACTGCTCTCGTATGCAGACTGCACAAGCTGTGCGGTTGTGCAGCATGGGGGCAGCAGGACGCGCACACACGCACACACACACAAACGCAAATGGTTTGCTCCAAAAGCAAGGCTTCCTGCCTGAGCAGGGGGTTGGACTAGATGACCTCCAAGGTCCCTTCCAACTGTATTATTTTATTTTTATTTTTTTATTTTTATATTATTATTATTTTGGATCATTGCACAGTCAGCCAGATGTTCAGACTGGATTTGGCATTTTTGTCTACCTATCAAGTCCTTACCCAGGACCTGGGATAGGCAGATGTGGATGTTTGATGGTATTACAGATATCGTCGCAGGATGGAAGCAGTTCCTAGTAAGACCGCCTTTTGCAATTGACTAATCCTCGTCTTGTTGGACTTGATCTATAGTAACAGATCATTATTTCTTTGTTTTCCATCAATGTGTATCTGCGACGGGTAGACACCTTTTCTTCCAGTAGTTCTGCAGCTGCTGGCCCTGGTTGCTCAGCCAACAGTCCTGAGTCCTGTAACCCATTTTTCACCAGATATCCAGGAACTCCGATATCTAGCGCGGACCTTGTTAACCCGGGCGACATCGCCGGTATGGCATTCTGAAATTTACGTCTCACCATATTTTTTATGGGAGAGACACTCTTTGTCTGACTCCTCTGATGAGACCTGTCCAGTATGGTTGAACCTCTGGCATAGCTCTCATCTTCCTCAGAGTACACAAGCCCCACAATTATTATTATTATTATTATTACTATTATTAAAATGAGCCCGGGGTCTTCGGCACCTTGCAAGAAAGATGGCAATTTGAACTCCATCCCTGGTTCTTGAGACGTAAGAGAAAGGGAAGGAGAAAAGAGACGGGCTTCCAAGATCCCCCATAATATCCACAGGCGGTCCCCAACTTACGACCGTCCATTTAGTGACCATTCAAAGTTACAAGGGCACTGAAAAAAGGGACTGAGGACCGTTTTTCACACTTGCGACCGTTGCAGCATCCTCAGGGTCACGTGATCAGAATTCGGATGCTGGGCAACCGATTCATATTAATGACGGTCGCGACATCCTTGGGGGGGGTCACGTGATCTGCTTTTGCGACCTTTTGACAAGCAAAGTCAATGGGGGAAAGCCAGATTCACTTAACAACAGGGTTATTAAAGTAACAAGGGCAATGTTTCACTTAATAACGGTGGCAAGAAAGGTCGTAAAATGAGGCAAAACTCACTTGACAAATGTTTCACTTAGCAACGTAAATGTGGGGGCTCAATTGTAAGTCGTAAATGGAGGACTAGCTGTATTGGATGCATCAGTAGAGTATAATAATAATATAACAACAACAACAACAACAACAACAACAGAGTTGGAAGGGACCTTGAAGGTCATCTAGTCCAACCCCCTACTCAGGCAGGAAACCGTATACCATTTCAGACAAATGGCTGTACAGTGTCTTTTCGAAAACCTCTAGTGTTGGAGCAATCACAAATTCTGGAGGCAGGTTGTTCCACTGGTTAATTGTCCTCACTATCAGGAAATTTCTCCTTAGTTCCAGGTTGCTTCTCTCCTTGATTAGACTCCCTCCGTTGCTTCTTGTCCTGCCCTCTGGTGCTTTGGAGTCATCCTTGGTTTCCTGATCTGGCTGACATGAGTGGTGAGACTCATATTCTTGATCCCACCTCAGTAGAGTTTCTCCAAGGCCATCTCTAGATGACCACCTATGGTAACCTGGCTGGAGCAAGAACCACCTGGAGGATTCCACAGTCTCAACAGATCTGAGAGTCATCCCATTTGAGGGCTATCACCGTGAAATGGTTCCAACAGATGAAACTCTTCAAAAGAACTTGGAGGCATTGTTTACCTTAAAGAATCTTTTATTGGAGTAGCACAATATTGGCACTGCATAATCGAAGCCAAAAACTGAATTCCCCTCCCCTGGGCACCTAGTATCAAAGCACAATTCCCTCCTCCAATTTACTGTCATAAATCACATTCCCCAATTGGCTTGAAGCCAGGCTTTCTCCCCAGCTCTCCAGCCCGCCAATTCTTTATCAGCTCTGGTTACAATAACCTTGATTCTCACATTAGGTTTAGTGTTGTTATGTCTAGCCAGAGTTTCATTCACATCCCCCCCCCCATTTCCAGCATCATCTAACTCTAAAAGCGGAAGGGAAAAAGATGGCTCCATTTCCATCTGTTGTCAAAGCAAGAACATCCGATGTTAGCAGCGTTGACACTTAGGACTACAGAGCCCATATCTCCTCAGCCAAGATGGACAGTAACCTTGGTGGCCAGGCACTCTGAGAAAGGCAGGTCCTGGAGGACAGAAGCTTTGACAAGTCCTTGGAGAAGACTTTGCTTTGGGGAGGAAAAACTGGAAGGAGATGGAAGCCACATGCTCTGAAATGGAAGACTGGAGACTTAATTAAATGCCTTAATCAAAGGCATTTTTGGAATTACTGGAGTCATTTGTAGAATAATGGCATGGTTTGTTTGATCTTTGCATCGAAACTACTGATTTATTTATTTTTTTGTCATTGATACCTTTGGAAGTGGTTGATGAGTATTTTCTATTATTGCTATTTTATTGGCTACAGCAGTATTTCTGCTGGCTGGGAAATTCTGGGAGTTGAGGTCCACCAATTTCCAAGTAGCCAGGTTGAGAAAGACCTTTGTAGAGCATCTGAAAAACTCTCATGAATGTTGGTTTCCAACATTCCTCATTCATTCTCTTTGTTTTTCCCTCCCCCCCCCCCAAAAAAACCAAGAAAATACAACAAAATTAAAATACTGTGCTTAACGATAGTTTAGTTTCCAAGGTTAGTTTAAAAAACAAACAAACGGAAGAGATAATAGACTACAGAGGACTGTCTATGAATTCATATACGACTTTCAGTTAATTGGAAAGCTCAGTGTTCTAAAATGAAATTCAAGGCTGCCACATTGCTTTGACAACCACACACACAGCCACACACACACACACACACACACAGTGTGAAAGAGCAACAGAGTGAGAGAGGGAGAAAGAAAAAGAATAGAGAGAAAAGAGAAAGAGAGAAAAAAGAAAGACAGAAAAAAGACAGAAAGAGAAAGAGAGAAAAAAATAAGAGAGAGGGGGGGAAAGAGAATAGAGAGAAAAGAGAGAAAGAGAAAGAAAGAGAAAAGAAAGACAGAAAAAAGGAAAGAGAAAGTGATAGAGAAATAAAAGAGAGAGAGAGAAAAAGAAAGAAAGAGAGAGAAAGAGAGAGAAAAATAAAAGAGAGAGAGAGTCTTCTCTTTGCAGGATTTTTCAGATCTGTTTCCTGTTATGTTAATTTTGTCAGGCAGAGAGATGTTTAAATACAAAAAAAAAGCTAATAATGAACATGGCATTTTATTCTTTCAGCGTTTTCTAATCACAAATCTAATCTATTTCTTGTGGAACATCGTTTTATAAGCCGTAGAAAATACGGACAATAATCCAATTGGAGGATTCATTATGAAGGATTGTTGACTCTCTTTAGCAAACTGAATGCTTAATTGGAAGGATGGTAATGTGTATCAATTTTCCTTATAACATCGACAAAACCCAACTAGAGAAGGTGGTAATTTATACTGTGTAATTTTAGCAGAGTTTAGTGCCAGGAATAGAATATTTTTTGTGGCCAGTTAATGAAGACTGGCTGAATTACATTTTTAAAAAAATTATGTGCTGAAAAGAACTCGAGTGATTCATGTACAGGCAGTCTTTTACATACAACCGTGTTTGCGCCCAAATTTTCTGTTGTTAAATGAAACACTTGTTAAGTGAGTTTTGCCCCATTTTACGACCTTTCTCGCCACAGTTCTTAAGTCAATCCCTGCCGTTATTAAGTCAGTAACACTGTCATTAAATGAATCTGGCTCCCATCCATTGACTTTGCTAGCCAGAAGATCACAAAACAATGGTTGGAAACTGACCAAAGAGAGAAGCAACCTGGAATTAAGGAGAAACTTCCTGACAGTGAGGACAATCAACCAGTGGAACAGCTTGCCTCCAGAAATTGTGGGTGCTCCATCACTGTAGGTTTTTAAGAAAAGACTGGACAGTCACATGTCTGAGGTGGTATAGGTTCTCCTGCTTGAGCAGGGGGCTGGACTAGAAGACCTCCAAGGTCCCTTCCAGCTCTATTCTATTCTATTCTATTCTATTCTATTCTATTCTATTCTATTCTATTCTATTCTATTCTATTCTACTTTATTCTACTCTAAATCTTATTCTATTCTATTCTGTAATTCTATTCTACTCTATTCTATTCTACTCTACTCTACTCTATTCTACTCTAAATCTTATTCTATTCTATTCTGTAATTCTATTCTACTCTACTCTACTCCTATTCTATGCTATGCTATTCTATTCTATTCTATTCTATTCTATTCTATTCTATTCTATTCTATTCTATTCTAAATCTTATTCTATTCTATTCTATTCTGTAATTCTATTCTACTCTACTCTACTCTATTAGGGGATCACGTGATCCTGGGGACACTGCAACCGTCATAAGTTACATGTCAGTTGCCAAGCATTGGAATTTTGGTCACGTGACCGTGGGGAAGCTGCAATGGTCGTAAGTGTGAGAAGCTGTAAGCAGTTGTAAGTCACTTTTTTCAGCGCCGTTGTAACTTTGAACAGTCATTAAACAAACTGTTGTAAATTGAGGACTTGCTGTTGTCTGTTCAGATCTTGAATCGTCTTCCCATTTTTTTAAAGAAACAACAACCTCAAAACAACATGTTGGGCTTAATGCAAATGTTTTAATAAAGATATTTCCTTGATTTTGAATGCAGGAACTGCTCGCCATTTATCCTAATGGTTCCTAATGGTTTGAGCTGATTGAGCCCAAATCATCGTGGGAAAAATACGACTGAATTTACCTGAAGCCGAGCTGAATTTGCGGCTGATCCTTTGGGAAAAGGCATTAAAAAAGCAGGTTTCCATTCGTAATTAACGCCTCTGATTCTATAAAATCCTCTTTTTCCCCAACTTCTGGCATGAAACAATACGATGCTTAAAAGGAGGGAGGGCAAAGAACGGGAAAAGAGGAGGCAGAATAGCGGGCCAAAATTGTTTCTACGTTTTCCAAACTTTTAAACTCAGCTGCAAAGATCGATCCGAGGCAGACTAGCCAATAACCAATTTTTTTTTTTAATGTCAGAGAAAAATGACACTGCGTGGACCAACGGGGAATCGGGTGTTAAATTGAATTTGTACCTATTGATCGTGAATCGAATTCTAATGGATGGGAAACAGTTTGTCCTAGCGGGAAAGAATCAAATTCATATTTGAAATGTGGTACCTTCGAAACTCCAACTTGCTTGGGCTTATATTGTGCTTTTTTCTAGTCCAAATAGGGGAGGGGGCTTCTGGGTTTTGAAATTGTGTAATCCCCAATAGGGAAAGAGGAGGAGTTAAAAATGGTGATGGCTACGGCCAGCAAGTGAAGCTCTAACCCAGTGATGGCGAACCTTTTAGAGACCGAGTGCCCAAACTGCAACTCAAAACCCACTTATTTATCGCCGGGTGCCGGGTGGGCGTGGCCCACTGGGTGGGTGTGGCTGTGGTGGTCCTGGCAGACTGGGTGGGTGTGGCCAAGGTGGGCATGGTCACCTCGATGTTGCTCGTGGGGAGGGACTCCTGTGGGGGCCGGACAGGGTTGGGGGAGATCCAGGGGGTCTCTAGTGGGTGGGACAGTGGGCAGGAGGCTCATCCTGCAGGGTGAGGGGAAGCAAGGCAGGGAGGAGGTGCCATTGTCACAGGGCAAGGCGATGCAGGGGCCAGGGCGGCTGCTGCCTAACACCATCAGCCCCCTCACACAGAGGCCAGCGAGTGCATGGGGGCCAATGGTGTCCATCAGCAGCCACAGCCTGCCGGCCCCTTGACCAGCACACTCTGGGTCTCCGCAGCCCACCACCAGCTGTTCAGAGAAACCACCTCTGAGCTTGACAGCCTGCCGACAGCTGAGGAAGCGATGCAGTGGGTCGTGTCCAGGAAAAGGAGAGCATGCGAGGCCAGGAGGGATGGGACGGGGGCGAGGGAAACAAGCCATGCTGGGATGCATCCGACTATGTGGCACCTCGGCGAGTTAGCGGGCGGCTGCTTGAAGAGGGACAGTTGCCATCTCCGGGGCATGGTGCGCGTGCCCACAGAGAGGGCTCTGAGTGCCGCCTCTGGCACGCGTGCCATAGGTTCGCCACCACTGCTCTAACCGTTTATCCCTTGCAAAGCATGTAAACAAAAGCTGGGTTCCCAGCCACGTATAACATCGAGGAGTAGACAACGGATGTGGAGGTGGTGAAGTAAAAAAAAAAAAAAATAGAATTTTAGAAGCAAAAGCTGTTGGAGATGCAGGTGTTCTACTATGCCGTGAGGATGTTAAAAAAAATGTGATTTTACGCCAAGGCGGCTGTAGTTATGTTCGGCACCAATTGCCTATTGTTTTCACCTTCCTGTTTTTCTTAAAACAGCAAATGCTGCTAATTAATATCGTGTTTTGTTAAGCGTCGAATGGAACGTCCAGGGTAATTCCGCTTTTTTTTTTTTTTTTTTTTGCATGTTTGCAGAAAATCCAATGCAGGCGGAAACTCTAGGTGGGGATATTAGAAGCCGACAATTTAATTAGGTAGTTGGATAAAAGGGGGGGGGGAGAAAATCTGTACAAAGGCTGTAACTAGAAGGTGACCATCAGACAGAAGAGAGAAACTGGGCTCTACTCCCTTGCCTGCCTTGGGGCAGCTGTTCTCCGCAGTGTCATAGAATTGCAGAGCTGGGAAGGGTCCCCCAAAGATCATCTAGTAGTTCAACCCAGAGACAATGCATTTTGCTTCTCCCCTGCGTTCAAGGGTGGTACTTGCCTGTCTGCTCGGAGCACCCATCACCCCTTTTGAGGGAAAAGGGGTTTTGTTGGAGGAGGAGGAGGAGGAGGAGGAGGAGGAGGGGGAGGAGGAAGAGATTGCTGCAGTTGGGTGTCTGTGGCAAAGGGGCTCACAAGGATCAATTGTTTTCTGTGCGTCTGACTCTTGGGCATCTTTGCAAGAAGTAGTAGTTTGGCACATCTTTATATCTTGTTAAGGGCAGGGTTTCTCAACCTTGCCATCTTGAAGATGGGTGGACTTCAACTCCCGGAATTCCCCAGCCACATGGACGGGCTTCAACGCCCAGAATTCCCTGGCACTCATGCATTCCTTTTCATGCATATTCCCATTGTGGCCTGCTTACTCTCTTGTAATCCCTCCCTCTGCAATCTCTCCCTTCTGCTAGTAGTTCAACCCAGAGACAATGCATTTTGCTTCTCCCCTGTGTTCAAAGGTGGTACCTGCCTATCTGCTCGGAGCACCCATCATCCTTTTGAGGGAAAAGGGGTTTTGTCAGAGGAGGAGGAGGAGGAGGAGGAGGAAGCTGCAGTTGGGAGTCTGCAGCAAAGGGACTTACAAGGATCAATTGTTTTCTGTGCGTCTGACTCTTGGGCATCTTTGCAAGAAGTAGTAGTTTGGTACGCCTTTATATCTTGTTAAGGGTTTCTCAACCTTGCCATCTTGAAGATGGGTGGACTTCAACACCCAGAATTCCCCAGCCACATGGATGGACTTCAACACCCAGAATTCCCCAGCTACATGGACGGGCTTCAACACCCAGAATTCCCTGACACTCATGCATTCCTTTTCATGCATATTCCCATTGTGGCCTGCTTACTCTCTTCCAATCCCTTCCTCTGCAATCTCTCCCCTCTAGGGGGTAAGGGAACAAAGACTGGCATGGTTGACTGGAGAATTCTGGGAGTTGAAGTCCATCCCTCTCCAAGTGACCAAGATGGAGAAACACTATGCTAAAGAAATGTGGGGGGTTTTTTCAGAAAAAAAGGGGGGGTGTGGGCACAAAGGACACACACACACACAAACCTCTATGCATCCTATTGTCCAAAAACCTGGCATGGCGCTGAATATATCCTCAGCCAAATGCCTCCCCCAGCCCTTCCAGGAGATGGGCCCCCTTTTGCAGGAGAAAGGGCTTCCCTAACTCCCCCTGACACACACACACCCTCATCCTCACCCCACACATTTAAGGAGGCATCTGTGTTCCTGAGCACTGTGGCCCTTTGCAAGGATAAGCTCAGAGGTTAATTGAGATCGTGGCTCCCCAATTAAAGTTGGCCAGGAGAAAATTGGTTGGTTCCCTCCCCCCCCCTCCAGCTTTTCTCGGCTCTTAATTGTCTTCAGAGTCCTTTGGAACCCCCCCCCCCTGCTGCGCAGCTGGGGGCAAGCGGGCTCCTCAACCTGGGTAATTAACAGCAGCTTCTTCTGAGCAGCTGTGGGTGAAGAAAGGAAGTGTTTTTGTGATGGAGACAACCTCATTTGTTGGCTGGGGGGCTGGCTGGGTGGGTGGGGGGCTTGAAGAAGACCCCTCCCCAACCTAGAGACTAGACAGATGGGGCTTTCTGTCTCTTGAAAATATCCCTGCTTTTTCCTAGCGAGAGCTTGTGTCTAAACGAATAAAACACATAGCGGTATGGGGACTAGGCTACCCAGAATTCCCAGCCGGCAGGGCTTTTAGCCAATGACCCCTCTGTCCAGGAGGGGAATTTTGGGGTGCTCGTCCTTCTTTCATCCCTCTTGAAGCCATGTCTGCAGCTGGGAGGAAGTGGGAAGGGGTGCCCTCCAGTTTCAAAGACCAGATATGGATACCCCTGTTAATGGGGGAACCTAGCCCAACCCTATCAACTGGCTGTAATCTCTTTGGGGGGGGCGTGCACAAGGGAGGGCAGGTCCAAAACATCAACCCTGCAATCCAAGCCCTGACCTTGTGTGGGTGTATTTCTTTCTGTGCAAGACAGACCCCAAAACACACGCAAGGCACTTAAAAAAAAGTGTGGATTGCCTGGCTGTGCCCGCCATCTTGCCTGCTTCGACCCTTCCCATGGGGCACCCCAGAAGCCGTTCAGCCCCAGGGTCAGAGGAGAAGTTGGGTCCCGGGTGCTGGAAGGAGGAACGCTTCCCCTGCGGGGGATGTTTCCGGTATGGGTCAGCCCCCTCATTGGGAAGGAGGTTCATGGGAGACAGAAGGAAAAGAGACAGACTAGGCCAGGGGTCTTCAAACGTGGCCCTTTTATGACTGGTGGACTTCAACTCCCAGAATTCCTCAGCCCAGACACACTGATCGGAGAAGAGCCCACAGCCAGAATGAGGGCCTGGCAAACAGCTCAGGAGGGACCGTCCCTAGTTTCTTAAGCTGCAAAGGCAGAAGCCAAAACAGTTAATACAATCCTTGGTTAGAATAGAATACAATAGAATAGAATAGAATAGAATAGAATAGAATAGAATAGAATAGAATAGAATAGAATAGAATAGAATAGAATAGAATAGAAAATATGGAATGGAATGGAATAGAACAGAATAATAGAATAGAATAGGATAGAAGATAGAAGATAGAATAGAATAGAATTACAGAATAGAATAGAATAAGATTTAGAATAGAATAGAATAGAGTAGAGTAGAGTAGAATATAGTAGAGTAGAATAGAATAGAATTACAGAATAGAATAGAATAGAATAGAATAGAATAGAATAGAATAGAATAGAATAGAATAGAATAGAATAGAAAATATGGAATGGAATAGAACAGAATAATAGAATAGAATAGAACAGAATAGAAGATAGAAGATAGAATAGAATAGAATTACAGAATAGAATAGAATAAGATTTAGAATAGAATAGAATAGAATAGAGTAGAGTAGAGTAGAGTAGAATATAGTAGAGTAGAACAGAATAGAATTACAGAATAGAATAGAATAGAATAGAATAGAATAGAATAGAATAGAATAGAATAGAATAGAATAGAATAGAATAGAATAGAATAGAAAATATGGAATGGAATAGAACAGAATAATAGAATAGAATAGAACAGAATAGAAGATAGAAGATAGAAGATAGAATAGAATAGAATTACAGAATAGAATAGAATAAGATTTAGAATAGAATAGAATAGAATAGAATAGAATAGAATAGAATAGAATAGAATAGAATAGAATAGAATAGAATAGAATAGAGTAGAGTAGAGTAGAATATAGTAGAGTAGAATAGAATAGAATTACAGAATAGAATAGAATAGAATAGAATAGAATAGAATAGAATAGAATAGAATAGAATAGAATAGAATAGAATACTTGGAAGGGACCTTGGAGGTCTTCTAGTCCAGCCCCCTGCTCAAGCAAGAGAACTTATACCATCTCAGGTTGTATAAACAGAGGCATAGAATCAAAGTCAGGAGAAGTGTTAGTACTGCTCTATAAAGCCTTAGTAAGGCCACACCTGGAATCCTACATCCAGTTTTGGTCACCACATTACAAAAAAGATGTTGAGGCTTTGGAAAAAGTGCAAAGAGCAACTAAAATAATTAAAGGCCTGGAGACAAAAACATATCAAGAACAGATGTAGGAATTGGGTTTGGCCAGTCTAGAGAAAAGAAGGACGAGGGATGACATGATAGCAGTATTCCAGTATCTCAGGGGCTGCCCCAAAGAAGAGGGAGTCAAGCTCTTCTCCAAAGCTCCTGAAGGCAGGACAAGAAGAAATGGGTGGAAACTAACCAAGGAAAGAAGCAACCTGGAACTAAGGAGGAATTTCCTGATAGTGAGAACAATTAATCAGTGGAACAACCTGCCTCTAGAAGTTGTGAATGCTCCAACACTGGACGTTTTTAAGATGAAATTGGACTACCATTTGTCTGAAATGGTATAGGCTTTCCTGCCTGAGCAGGGGGTTGGACTAGATGACCTCCAAGGTCCCTTCCAACTCTGTGATTCTGTTCTGCTCCTACAGCCCCAGACCCTGAGAGAGCTGCTCCCCATCAGTCAGGGTCTCAGGTGGATTTCCAGCCAGACCTGAGGAATACAGAGAGAGAAATTATCTTGTAAAACCAGCCAGGAGACGGGGACGGCTTCATTAAGCCCCTCGTGCCGTATTTTCCACTGCACCCTGTTAAGATGGATTAAAGGAAAGCGATAACTGTCTGAGATTTCTCCGGCTCCAGGGGACAAAGACATATTAAGGGTATTAGCTTTTCTGTCAAGCTTGATGCTAATTCACTATTGGACTGATCAAGACTCAAGGGAGACTGCAACTCCTGGGTCCAGCCTCTCCCCCCCCCCCCAGGATGATGGATGTGGGTCACCAGGGAGACGGGATGCTTGGATAAAGCTGGGGGCACTTGGCCGGGTTGTGCAAACGATGCCCCTGGCTTTGTCATGGTTCTGAAGCCTGGGCCCACCTAGAGAACCAACCTAGAATTCAGGAGACATTTGCCGACAGTGAGAACAATTAATCGGTGGAATAGCTTACCTCCAGAGGTTGTGGGTGCTCCATCACTGGAGGTTTTAAAGAAGAGACTGCATGGCCATGGAATGGTATAGGGCAGGGGTGGGGAACCTTGGCTCTTTTATGACTGGTGGGCTTCAACTCCCAGAATGGGAGCCAGCATGGGGGAACTATGGCCCCCTCGTGACTCGTGGACTTCAACTCCCAGAATTCCTCAGCCAGCATGGGGGAACTATGGCCCCTTCATGACTGGTGGACTTCAACTCCCAGAATTCCTGAGCCAGCATGGGGGAACTATGGCCCTTCATGACTCGTGGACTTCAACTCCCAGAATTCCTGAGCCAGCATGGGGGAACTATGGCCCCCTCATGACTGGTGGACTTCAACTCCCAGAATTCCTGAGCCAGCATGGGGGAACTATGGCCCCCTCATGACTGGTGGACTTCAACTCCCAGAATTCCTGATCCAGCATGGGGGAACTATGGCCCTTCATGACTGGTGGACTTCAACTCCCAGAATTCCTGAGCCAGCATGTGGGAACTATGGTCCCCTCATGACTCGTGGACTTCAACTCCCAGAATTCCTGAGCCAACATGGGGAACTATGGCCCCCTCATGACTGGTGGACTTCAACTCCCAGAATTCCTGATCCAGCATGGGGGAACTATGGCCCCTTCATGACTTGTGGACTTCACCTCCCAGAATTCCTGAGCCAGCCAGGAATGTGTGTGTGTGTGTGTGTAAAATTCATAAAATGGCAAGAGGGGGACCACAATTATGCAACCCTAACCCTGCCCTTTTTCCACATGGGTAATTCCCAAATGCCTCCCCCTCTCCCAATTATGCGGTTGCATTCAGACAACCCATTTCAACCCATGTTCATCGCTTCCTGGAGCCAGGCCAATGACTCTCTCCGAAACTACCCAGTGTTTGCGCCACTCCAGAGCTGTGACAAATGAGCCTTAAAAAAGCTGAGCTGGTTGTGAGAATGCAGCACCAGTAACTCATGGTCAGGCAGGTAAATTGGACCGCGCATTGACTTCCTAGTTAAGCTGATTTATTGCTCACACCTATAAACAAGAATCTAGTTGACTAGCAGTCAGCAACGATTGGCGCTAATTAAGAGCCGGCAAAATTCAAGAGGAGTTGGAATCAGACCGTTTGTGGGAATGTAAGGATTCCGGGCTAATAACTCGCTTAACTCCACCACTCCCTGTCTCTGCCTGCTCTTCTCCTACACTCTTTGTGCGGACATGTGTCGTCTTCAGGAGACTGGCGGCAAAGCCATTTTTATTTCATTTCTTCCTAGTAGTCTGTTCTTCAGCCTGTTTGGGCTGAAGCTGAGGCCACTTGCCGGCCGGCAGAACCAGGCATGCCGATGAGATCCCGGGACCAATTTCTGACAATCCCAGCCGGGCCAAACGATTACCCCGCCAATGCTGGCTTGTCTATGTTGTTTAGTCAAGAGCAATTGCTATCTTAATTGCATATTCTCCAGATAACACCTACTGTAGTATTTATTTTAATTGGCTAATTGATTAATCATTCGGAAAGAAGATGGCTAATTAGCTGAAGGACTGGGAAGTGATTGGCAGCTCTTGGTTAGTTTTATGGTTTGAGGAATGGAAAAGGGGAGAGAGGGAAGCGCCCCAAAAAGGGAATCCTCCAAGCCTTACTACCAGCTTATGATTGCAGGGGGACAAGGACAGGCGGGCGGGGGGCTTGACCCATCCTCAACCCTAGCCGGTGGCTTAATCTGAAGTCAAACCAGATTCTGCCACTTTATAAAGCCTTAGTAAGGCCACACCTGGAATCCTGCATCCAGTTGTGACCCCCAAATTACAAAAAAGATGTTGAGACTTTGGGGAAAAAGTGCATAGAAGAGCAACTAAGATGATTAAAGGCCTGGAGACTAAAACATATAAAGAACAGCTGCAGGATTTGGGTTTGGCCAGTCTAGAGAAAAGAAAGACTGGGGGGGGGGCATGATAGCAGTATTCCAGTATTTGAGGGGCTGCCACAAAGAAGAGGGGGGATGTCACCCTATTTTCCAAAGTGCCGGAAGGCAGGACAAGAAGCAACGGATGGAAACTAACCAGGGAGAGACGCAATGTAGAACTAAGGAGGAATTTCCTGACAATGAGGATAATTAGCCAGTGGAACTACTTGCCTCCAGAAGTTGTGAGTGCTTCATCACTGGAGGCTTTTAAGAGGAGACTAGACCAGGGATAGACAACCTTGGCTCTTTTATGACTCGTGGACTTCAACTCCCAGAATTCCTGGGCCAACATGGGGGAACTATGGCCCCCTCATGACTCGTGGACTTCAACTCCCAGAATTCCTGAGCCAGCATGGGAGAACTATGGCCCCCTCATGACTCGTGGACTTCAACTCCCAGAATTCCTGAGCCAGCATGGGGGAACTATGCCCCCTCATAACTCGTGGACTTCAACTCCCAGAATTCCTGAGCCAGCATGGGGGAACTATGGCCCCCTCATGACTCGGGGACTTCAACTCCCAGAATTCCTGAGCCAGCCTGGCTCAGCTTGGAAACCTCTCCCTTTCCCCTCAGCATGGCTGGCTCAGGAATTCTGGGAGTTGAAGTCCACCAGTCATAAAAGAGCCAAGGTTGCCTACCCCTGCCCAAATGCCTGAATTTTGATCACGTGATCGTGAGGAAAAAATATTTAAATATTTAAACCAGGGGTCTTGAAACTTGGCCCTTTTATGACGTGGACGTCAACTCCCAGAATTCCTGAGCCAGCATGGGGGAACTATGGCCCCCTCATGACTCATGGACTTCAACTCCCAGAATTCCTGAGCCAGCAGGGGGAACTATGGCCCCCTCATGACTCATGGACTTCAACTCCCAGAATTCCTGGGCCAGCATGGGGGAACTATGGCCCCCTCATGACTCATGGACTTCAACTCCCAGAATTCCTGAGCCAGCAGGGGGAACTATGGCCCCCTCATGACTCGTGGACTTCAACTCCCAGAATTCCTGGGCCAGCATGGGGGAACTATGGCCCCCTCATGACTCGTGGACTTCAACTCCCAGAATTCCTGAGCCAGCATGGGGAAAACTATGGCCCCCTCATGACTGGTGGACTTCAACTCCCAGAATTCCTGAGCCAGCATGGGGAAAACTATGGCCCCCTCATGACTCATGGACTTCAACTCCCAGAATTCCTCAGCCAGCACGGGGGAACTATGGCCCCCTCATAACTTGTGGACTTCAACTCCCAGAATTCCTGAGCCAGTCTGGCTCAGCTTGGAAACCTCTCCCTTTCCCCTCAGCATGGCTGGCTCAGGAATTCTGGGAGTTGAAGTCCAGGAGTCATAAAAGAGCCAAGGTGGCCTACCCCTGGCATAGACAGTCATTTGTCTGAAAAGGGTATAAGGTCTCGTGCTCGAGACTAGAAGACCTCCAAAGTCCCTCCCCGTTCTATTCTGATTGATCGATTGAGTCTCCCAGCTCCGATGGCCCCCTAACGCCTCTTGCTTTCTCTTTGCAGCCTTTTTCACCGAGACTCCTCATGACATGACCGCCAGGGCTGGGGAGGACGTGGAGATGGCCTGTTCCTTCCGTGGGAGCAGCTCCCCTTCCTACTCGTTGGAGATCCAGTGGTGGTACGTGCGCACCCATAAGGACTGGACGGAGAAGGAGAACTGGGACACCAACCAGGTACTGCGGCCCCCGCCTGCCTCCCTCTTCCTATGTAGCTGGACCCTCCCCTGCTTCCACGAAGACCCTCTGGCTGAGAGGTCCATCCCCATCCCTCGTGGAGACAACAAGGGGCTGGGGTCAAGTCCCCCGTCTCACCGATGACCCAAATCACCCCGTTTTCCCTTGTCCCAAAGGTGCTTCTTTTTTCAGGAGGCAGCTGGACTTTCTTATTTTTAGTAATAGTAATAGTAGTAAAGTTGGAAGGGACCTTGGAGGTCATCTAGTCCAACCCCCTGCTCAGGCAGGAAACCCTACACCATTTCGGACAAATGGCTGTCCAGTCTCTTCTTAAAAACTTCCAGTGTTGGAGCATTTACTGCTTCTGGAGGCAGGTTGTTCCACTGGTTAATTGTTCTCACTGTCAGGAAGTTTCTCCTTAGTTCTAGGTTGCTTCTCTCCTTGATGAGTTTCCACCCGTTGCTTCTTGTCCTGCCTTCAGGCGCTTTGGAGAAGAGCTTGACTCCCTCTTCTTTGGGGCAGCCCCTGAGATACTGGAAGACTGCTATCATGTCCCCCCTTGTCCTTCTCTTCATTAAACTAGACATACCAATTCTAGCAACCGTTCCTTATATGTTTTAGCCTCCAGTCCCCTAATCCTCTTTGTTGCTCTTCTCTGTACTCTTTCTAGAGTCTCAACATCTTTTTTACATCGTGGTGACCAAAACTGGATGCAGCATTCCAAGTGTGGCCTTGCCAAGGCATTGTATAGTGGCATTAATACTTCACGTGATCTTGATTCTATCCCTCTGTTAATGCAGCCTAGCATTGTGTTGGCCTTTTTGGCAGCTGCAGCACACGGCTGGCTCCTATTTAGGTGATTGTCTACTAGGACTCCGAGGTCCCTCTCACAGTTACTACTATTGAGCATGGTGCCACCTATGCTGTACTTGTGCATTTGGTTTTTCTTGCCTAAATGTAGAACCTTGCTTTTTTCACTATTGAATTTCATTTTGTTAGTTAGTGCCCAGTGTTCAAGTCTGTCCAGATCCTCCTGTATCTTAAGCCTGTCTTTGAAGACGTTTCGCTTCTCACCCCAGAAGCTTCTTCCGCTCTGACCGGATGGTGGGGAAGCTTCAGAGCGGAAGAAGCTTCCTGGATGAGAAGCGAAATGTCTTCAAAGAAAAACCTAGAAAGCCTTGGGACAACCAGAACCTGGACAACGGAGGATCTCCAGAGACATGTCTTTCCCTTCCTTCGTTTTTTCCCACGCTCCCACGTTCGAGACTTGAGCGTTGTGCGATAGGGTGAGCTCCTGTTACTCGCTCCACCTCCTGCCCACTTAGCAGTTCCAAAGCATGTGGATGCAAGTAGATAAATAGTTCCCACTTTGGTGGGAGGTTAACAGCATTCTGTGACGTCATGCTGACCAGATGACCACAGAAACGTCTTCGGACAGTGAGGGCTCACAGTGGCCTTGAAACGGAGATGAGCATCGGCTGGCAACGACTAGTGGAGTAAAATCCGCAGGGACTCCTTTATCCTTTAGCACCCGAAGGCAGGACAAGAAGCAACGGATGGAAACTAACCAAGGAGAGAAGCAACCTGGAATTAAGGAGAAACTTCTTGACAGTTAGAACAATTAACCAGTGGAACAACCTGCCTCCAGAAGCGGTGAATGCTCCAACACTGGAAGTTTTCAAGAAGAGACTGGATAGCCATTTGTCCAAAATGGTATAGGGTTTCCTGCCTGAGCAGGGGGTTGGACTAGATGACCTCCAAGGTCCCTTCGGTCTATCTGAACACCTGGTCTACAAAGCAATCTATTTATTGCTTTTTAGCCCCAATCTTGGAGCGTTTTTTATCATACAAGCAGATACTACTGCAGCAAACTATTTTTGTGCCAAATTTAGATTTTGCCGACAAAGAGTTAAAGGGAGACTAGTATAGCTATTTTGAGCTATTTAGCTCTCATCAGCTAGTCATACCCTTCTGAGATTCGAACCCAGGTGTTCTGATAGACTGGTTTCACTGGAAAAACACTTACTATGTACCCTCTCTGGTTCAGCTGACAGAAGTGAGGAGAACCTGTGGCCTAGAGGTTAATACAGCTGCCTAACATGCAAGCTGCGTGTGTATGTGTGTGTGTGTGTGTGTGTGTATGTGTATGTATGTATGTATGTGTATATACATATATACATATGTAGGTCTTTGGTTATTCGGGTTTTCTCCCCCGTCAAATTGAAAGTGTCTTGGCGACGTTTCGACAAAGTCCCATTCGTCATCTTCAGACTGGTGTTTTGAGCTTCGTGCTTCGAGGAAGCACGAAGCTGAAAACACCAGTCTGAAGATGACGAATGGGACTTCGTGGAAACGTCGCCAAGACACTTCCAATTTGATGTGGGAGAAAACCTGAATAACTAAAGACCTACATACAAACACCCGCGAAAACCTCAGAAAACAAATATATACATATACATATATACACATATATATCTGTAAGCCTCCCAGAAGGGTAAGATAATTATAATTTTTATAAATAATTTTTATAACAGGGGGCGAAAGGAGACTCAGAAGGGACCCTCCCTAGTTTCTCAGCCTGTACAGGTGGTCCTCAACTTACAACCACAATACTGAGCCCAATATTTCTGTTGCTAAGTGGGACATATTTGTTAAGTGAATTGTGTCCCATTTTTACGACTTTTCTTTGCCCCATTTTACAAGTCACAGCTGTGAAGGGAATCCCTTGCAGTGCCTAAATGACCCTTCCAGAATCATAGAAGAACAGAGCCGGAAGGGACCTTGGAGGTCATCTAGTCCAACCCCCTGCCCAAGCAGGAGAATCTTACAGAATCATAGAAGAACAGAGCCGGAAGGGACCTTGGAGGTCATCTAGTCCAACCCCCTGCCCAAGCAGGAGAACCTTACAGAATCACAGAAGAACAGAGCCAGAAGGGACCTTGGAGGTCATCTAGTCCAACCCCCTGCCCAAGCAGGAGACCCCATACCATTTCAGACAAAGGGCCGGGCAATCTCTTCTTAAAAACCTCCCACAACTTCTGAAGGCAACCCATTCCACTAGTGTTTTTTTTCCCTCACGGTCAGGAAATTCCTCCTTAATTCCAGGTGGCTTCTCTCCTTGATTCGTTTCCATCTTGTCCTGCATTCTGGTGCCCATCCTCCCTGTCCAGGGAAGGACCTCTTCTAGGTGAGCCTCGGAAGAAGCCGACTCAGCCAGGCGAGTCCCAAGCAATAAATTTCCAGGCTTTTAGTCCGGCCTGAACATTGCTGGCTAAGCCTGTCTGGCTCCATTCGAGATGAAAGATGGATCCTTTTTATGAGTCTCCCATCATCCGGAAAAGGATCTCATCAGCCTGGTTTTATTTATTTTATTTTTTTCTCAGAGCCAGGAGAGCACCCCCGAAAGTGGTCAGCCTTGAGAAGCTGAAGATGGGTGGACTTCAACTCCCAGAATTCCCCAGCCAGCTTGGCTGGCTGGGGAATTCTGGGAGTTGAAGTCCTACCATCTTCACAGGGGTGGGGGGGAAGGGGGCCCAAAACTGCTTTAACCAAGAGCTGAAGCCAATTCTGCTCTGGAAGGACCCCCCCCAAGCCGCTCAGATGCTGGAGGCGGAGCCACTGAGGACCCTCAAATGGACGCCAGCCTCTCTGCGCATTGCCTGGCTCGTTTTTTTCTTCCTTGCTCCCCCAGGGCTGCACCCCCTCTTTCTGTTGGACTCAGCAGCCGTCCTCCTGCCTTGTTTGATGGCCTCCTTTCCTCCTCCGAGGCCTTGGCCTTTCCAGACTCCCCCCCTCCTCCTTTCCCCCTTCCCTTCCATTCCATAGAGCCCCCCCCCCCCCCCCGCCTTTTAGGTGTTCCCAAGTGGGGTCAGGAAACATCTGCCATAAAAAAAGTGAAACTCAGAGAGAACCAAGGACCTCACAGTCGTTGTCCTCGTCCTCCTCCTTCTTCTTTTTTCTTCCTCCTCCTCCTCCTTCCCCTCCTCTTTTTTCTCTTTCTCTTCCTTTCTTCCACCTCCTTTTTCCTCTTCTTCCTCCTCCTCCTCCTCTTTTCTCTTCCTTTTCCTCCTTCTCCTCCTTTCTTCTTCCTCCTTTTTTCCCCTCTTCCTCTTCCTTCTCCTCCTCCTCCTTCCCCTTTTTTCTTCCTCCTCCTTCTTCTCCTTCCCCTCCTCTTTTTTCTCTTTCTCTTCCTTTCTTCCACCTCCTTCTTTTTTCCTCTTCCTCCTCCTCCTCTTTTCTCTTCTTTTTCCTCCTTCTCCTCCTTTCTTCCTCCTCCTTTTTTCCTCTTCTCTTCCTTCCCCTCCTCCTCCTTCCCCTTTTTTCTTCCTCTTCCTCCTCCTCCTCCTTCCCCTGCTTTTTCCTCTTCCTCTTCCTCCTCCTCCTCCTTCTTCCCCTCCTCCTTTTTTCCTCTTCCTCTTCCTCTTCCTCCTCCTCCTTCCCCTTTTTTCTTCCTCTTCCTCCTCCTCCTCCTCCTTCCCCTGCTTTTTCCTCTTCCTCTTCCTCTTCCTCCTCCTCCTCCTCCTTCCCCTCCTCCTTTTTTCCTCTTCCTCTTCCTCCTCCTCCTCCTCCTTCCCCTTTTTTCTTCCTCTTCCTCCTCCTCCTCCTTCCCCTGCTTTTTCCTCTTCCTCCTCCTCCTTCCCCTCCTCCTCCCTTTTTCCTCTTCCTCTTCCTTCTCCTCCTCCTCCTCCTCCCTTTCCTTGCCCTGCTCTCCATCCTCTGCATCTCCGTGCTGAGCTGAGCGCTACCCTCCCCCCACTCAGCTAATCACGGGTGATATAATTGTGTTTTCTGCAGCTCCTCCCAGCCTTTCAGTCTTTTTTCCTTGCTGTCCCATCACCTGATGCTCGGAGCTCAGGAATCCCACCGAGATAGGAAATTGGGACCTGGTAAACGGCAGAATCTGTCGGAGGGGCTGAGGTTGTTTTCCTCCATTAATTTGACTGTTGCAGCTGCAAACACCCCCCCCCCCCAAAGTGGGTGAGGGCCAGGAGAAGGGCCAGCCCCACACTGCAGGAGCCCCTTTGCAGAATAGTCCCTCCTTGGGGAGGGCGGGGTCAGGATTTTCGATCATAAGTTGAGGATTACCAGTATTGGAAATGACAGATCGATCCCCGCCCAAAAATATTTTTAAAAAATGTCAGATGCTCCCACGTTCCTGGCTTATAAAGCCCAATCATTGGACGTAGCTACAGGACGGTTCTTCCTGACACACATGGACACCAAACAACACCAGTTCGACTGGGACCACACAAAAAATTATTGGTTGTGCCACCACACACCATGCACGGGAGTTTGTCAAAGCCTGTTATTCAACGAACGAGTCAATCAACAAACATATTGATCTGCAACCAGCCTACAAGTCTGTAAGGAGCCAGATCAATCCACTGAGCCATCGAGGAAGGCCATGACCCCCAGCTGACTCACATGACCTCCAGCCAGAGGGACCTCACCACCAGATGACCCTCACAGGGCCTGCGGCCAGTCGGTCACGTGACCAGCTGACCACACAAGACCTATAAAAGCCGAAGAGAACTGAAACAACTGAAGTTCAGCTGAAGTTTCACTGATGATGTTACCTGCCTTGTTGAGAACCAACACCACCGACAAAGTTCACCAACGCACCAGAGGGCAGGAGGAGAAGCAACGGTTGGAAACTAAATCAAGAAGAAAAGCAACCTGGAATTAAAGAGAAACTTCCTGACAGTGAGGACAATTAACCAGTGGAACAGCTTGCCACTAGAAATCATGGGTGCTCCCTCACTGGAGGTTTTTATGAAGCGACTGGACAGCCATTTGTCCAGAATGGTATAGAGACTCCAGCCTGAGCAGGGGGCTGGACTAGAAGACCTCCAAGGTCCATTCTGAGTCTATTATTCTATGTTTTACCTAATGGAGTCCACAACATACCTTTGTTGCCTAACTACAGAGTGGTGGGAGGATGTAATGGGACACTTGGTAGGTAGCCTGGCCCCGTGCCAGGTGAGGCTTTAGCGGTCACAACCAACACCTCAAACTGGACCCAGCACTCAATGCGGCTCTTCGCTCCCCATCCAGAAAAATTAAGCTAGACAAAGTCAAGATTGCCCAGTCAGCTAGCCAGTTTTCACCCTCGCCCAGTTTCTTTACTGAGGGGTGCTAAAAAGATCATGGCACCCTCTGAATCATTGATCTGGCAGCTCCTCCCCCCCCCAGATCGAGTTGAGCCATGGAAACATTGCAAAAAATGTCTGTGGAGTGTTGGAAGAAAAGTCTTCATCCTGGTTCATTCAAGCTGGGAATAAACATGGCAATTGCTTTGGGTAGAAGGTTGTAGTTTATTGGAGAGGAGAGCCAGACAGGAAGATGGTTCTAGCAGGAAAGAGAGTGAGCACATGTAGGGAGTGGGTTGTTATACCCTCTGGAGCCTTTTTGTTTGGAGTTGTTCCTGTGGCATGAACTTTGATCTGAGGCTGAGTGTGCTTTTCTGGTATTCTGATGGTGGTGGGTCAATCTTATTATGTCCAAAGGTTATATCCTGCCTCCCTGGGGCTGATGACTCTTAGAGTTTGGATGGGGTATGTAGATTTTAGGTCTTCGTCTTCTTAATCTCCTAGATCCCTGGATTTACACCTGCATCTCTACAGAGCTGGTTCCTGCTTGGGGAGAGAGGCCTGCAGCTATTAAGAAAAACTGGACATGCTTTCCTGGCGCTTTAAAATCCTTGGAGGAAATATATTTTTCGGCCCTTTTTAATATTTCCTTCTCTGTGGGGCTGACTTCCCACAGAAGAATTCTCCATCCGCCAGGTCATGTTTGTCCAATGGTGCTTTTCCAAGAGGCACCTGGACATAATAATAATAATAATAATAATAATAATAATAATAATAATAATAATAATAATAATAATAATAATAATAATAATGGATGTGGCAGTGCCTGGAGACAGCAGAACAGAGGAGAAAGAACTGGAGAAGATCACAGAATACAAAGACCTACAAATAGAAATAGAAAGACTGTGGCAAAAGCAAGCAAGGGTAGTACCAATAGTCATAGGCGCCTTGGGTGCAATCCCAAAACAACTGGAGCACCACTTGAACACCATCATTGGCATTGACAATTTCACCATCAGTCAATTGCAAAAGGCGGCCGTACTAGGAACGGCTTCCATCCTGCGACGAGATCTGTAATACCATCAAACATCCACATCTGCCTATCCCAAGTCCTGGGTAAGGACTCGATAGGTAGACAAAATGCCAAATCCAGTCTGAACATCTGGCTGACTGTGCGATGATCAATAATAATAATAATAATAAAAAAGTTGGAAGGGACCTTGGAGGTCCTCTAGCCCAACCCGCTGCTCAGGCAGGAAATCCTATACCATTTTGGACAAATGGCTGTCCAGTCTCTTTTTAAAAACCTCCAGGGATGGAGAAGGGAGGGAGGGAGGAAGGAAGGAAGGAAGGAAGAACAGATGGAAGGGACCTTGGAGGTCATCTAGTCCAACGCCCTGCTCAGGCAGGTAACCCTATACCATTTCAGACAAATGGCTGTCCAGTTTCTTCTTAAAAACTTCCAGTGTTGGAGCATTCACCGCTTCTGGAGGCAGGTGGTTCCACTGGCTAATTGTTCCTTATTTCCCTTTGAAGACATTTCGCCTCTCATCCCAGAAGCTTCTTCAGGTTCGGACTGGATCCCCCCCCCCCTCCATCCAGTCAGAACCTGGAGAAGCTTCTGGGATGAGAAGCGAAACCTCCTCAAAGAAAAACCATAAAGTCCCAAGTTGCCTCTTGAAAAAAAAAAAGCACTTTTGGGGTTGCAAAAAAATGGCTGGAAGCTCTGGGCTTTATCCTACTCATCCCCCCCCTCCCCTCCCCTCCCCGACTCTTCCCAACCCCTCTCAGTTTGCAGGATTTGAGCACCCCCCCCTCTGCCTCTCCCCTTAACCTCCGCTCTCCCTCCTGCATCCCCCGCCCTGCCCAGCCTTTAAAGGCCAAGGGGCGGAGGGGTTTGATGGGGTCTCCCCCTGCGCCCCCCGCCCGGCCGCCTTCTTTCTCCCAGCCGAACTAATAGCTTCTCTCTTCTCCTCTCCTCCCCCCTCTTCCTCCCTTCCGACAGCTAAAAGCTTCTCCACAGGAGGAAACCGGGAAGGACGCCACGAAAATAAGCGTGAGTTTCTTGGGGTTTTTTTTTTTTTTTTTGCATGTGTGTGTGTGTGTATGTGTGTGTGTTTCCCCCTCCCCATAATGACTTTTCTTGGGCCGGCTTTAAACCAGTGGTTCTCAACCTTTTTAATGCCGCGATCCCCAACCGGTCGTAAGTCGAGGACTGCTCAACCGGTCGTAAGTCGAGGACTACTCAACTGGTCGTAAGTCGAGGACTACTCAACTGGTGCAGCACCATTTGCAGAATGGGACTTTGGCGGGCTCCGCAGGGCAGAGACAGCCTGGACAATTCCTATTGGCTTTGGAAAGCCAATAGAATGAGACTCTATTCAAGAGAGTCTCTTCTATTGGCTTTCGAAAGCCAATAGAATAAAAGGGAGGAGCACAGCTAAGGAAAAGGGGGAAAAAAATGGCGGACTGCGTTGTTTGGCGACCCCCGTGAAATGGTCGTTCGACCCCAAATGACCCCGGTTGAGAACCACTGTTTTAAATCAAGGCGCCACAGCCGCTCGCTTGCCTCTCGGGCAACGTTGGGCACCGGGCTGCGGCCAAGATGTTGGGTTTGGGGGCGAGGGAGGGGGCGGGGAACAGGACAGGGAAGGGAAGGGGGGCTCTGGAGCTTCTGCGCCCCAAATTATCATCTGTTTCCAGCCAGCAGAGGGGGGCGGTCAGGCAGGAGGAGAGAAAAAAACTGCGGTTTTTCAGGAGAGACCCCCCCACACACACACTGGTCCTTCCTGGAAGCCCCCCGCCCTCTCTGCCCTCTCTCTCTGCCCACCTTTTCTCCTTGGAGGGGGCGCCCAATAGGACCCCCCCTCTTCTTCCCCTGCTCTCCCTCCTTCTGGCATCGCCCACCCAGACCTTGCCCCCCCCAGGAGGGGGGGTCCTCTCCCCCTGCAGCAAAGCGAGACCCCCTCCGGTGGACGCCTCGCCCTTGGAAGAGGAGTGGGCAGCCTCCGCCTACCTCCGCCTTGAGGAATGGCTCTTTTAAGCTTAAGTGATGGCACCGACGTTAATTCAGCTCATTGCTTCTGACGGGGAAGATTTACAGACTCCCGGGGGCGCGGGGACTGCCAGGCGGTGTTTCTCGCAGGGTGTCTAGGTGGGTGGGGGTCCTTGAGGGTCCTCCGCCCAGGTGGGTGGGGGTCCTTGAGGGTCCTCCGCCCTATTCGGTTGACGCCACCTTGACCTACGGCCTGGAGGCTGCCGAGGATGAAATGGGTGGGAAAGTGACGTTTTTCTTAGCATCTCTCTACCTACTTAGTAGCCCCAAACAGGCAGAATTCACTGTACAGGTGGGGAGGGGGTTTAGCATCCTCCCCTGGGGGGGGGGGGAATGCGAGGATCCCACGCCAAACTCTAGATTGCACCCTGGCTGTCTGTAAGCTGAGGGCGCCTCCCGGCCCAGGATGTGATTTCTTTCATGTCTAAACGATGCTGCTGCGCTTCAGTGATTAGATGGCCCAGACGCTGGTATTGGAAGATAGAGCTTTGTCACATTTATATTTTATTGCGTTGTTAACCCAGGTGAAATGTTAAGGAGGGGGGTCCTTGGTGCTCTCTGAGCTGGGCTGTTTTCTTGCAGACGTTTCATTCGCCCAAACTGGATAACATCGCCAGGGCTGGAAGGGAGTGGGGGTTTGCAGAGAGGAGGAGGAGGAGGAGGAGGAGGAGGAAGAGGAGGAGGAGGAGGAGGAGGAGGAGGAGGAGGAGAGGGAGGAAGAGGACTGGAGGGGTCCTTGATGCTCTCTGAGCTTGGATGTTTTCTTGCAGACGTTTCATGACCCAACTAGGTAACATCATCAGTGCTAGAAGGGAATGGGATGGGGTGGGGTGGGGTGGGGTGGGAAGGAGGAGGAGGAGGAGGAGGAGGACCGTGGGGTCCTTGATGCTCTCTGAGCTGGGGTGTTTTCTTGCAGACATTTCATGATCCAGATAGGTAACATCATTGGGGCTAGAAGAGAGTTGGGTTTGCGGAGAGGAGGAGGAGGAGGAGGACAGCTGGGGTCCTTGATACTCTCTGAGCTTGGATGTTTTCTTGCAGACATTTCATGACCCGACTAGGGAACATCATCAGTGCAAGAAGGGAGTGGGGTGGGGAGGAAGAGGAGGAGGAAGGGGGGAGGGGGGAGGAGGAGGACTGGAGGGGTCCTTGGTGCTCTCTGAGTTTGGATGTTTTCTTGCAGACGTTTCATTACCCAACTAGGTAACATCATCAGTGCTAGAAAAGAGTGGGGTTTGCAGAGGAGGAGGAGGAGGAGGAGGAGGAGGTGGTGGTGGTCATCCTTGATGGATCTCCAAGCTTGGATGTTTTATTGCAGACATTTCATGACCCAACTAAATGTTGATGGATTCTCAGTCATCCAGGCCATGACTGTCAAAGGATGCTTTTAAAAAAAGCAACTGGACTTTTTTTTTTTCCTTGAAGACGTTTTACTTCTCACCCAAGAAGCTTCTTCAGTTCTGACTGAATGGTGGGGAATGGATGGATTTATATCCCAACCTAGAACAAAGGAGACGCTTCCTGACAGTGAGAACCATTAACCAGTGGAATAGCTTTGCCTCCAGAAGTTGTGGGTGCTCCATCACTGGAGGTTTTAAAGAGGAGACTGGACAGTCACGTGTCTGAAATGGTATGTAGGGTCTCCTGCTTGAGCAGTGGGTTGGACTAGATGACCTTAAATATCCCTTCCAACTCCAAGGTCCCTTCCCACTCTGTTATTCTGTTATTCCTTGCAGCCATCTGGTCATTTGCACTCTCTCCGAGAGTCGTTGAGGCCACTGGAGGTTCATCTGTTCCTTCAGGGTCACCTGGGTGGTGCAAATGAGTGCGGAGCGCCGAAAGGACTTTTGTAAACAGGAGATAAGTGGTGTCACAGATAAACTTCCAAGTGGCCTCAACGACTCTCAGAGAGAGTGCAAATGACCAGATGATGGTAAGGGATATAAATCCTTCCGCCATTCAATCAGAACTGAAGAAGCTTCTGGGAGGAGAAGCGACACAGCTTCCAGGAAAAAGCAAAGGAAGTCCAATGGTCTTTTGGAAAAGCTAGGTAACATCCTGCTGCTTTCTGGCTGACACCTTCCCCCTTCCCTTCATCCCAACTTAAGTGGGGAGACCAAAGCAGTGGGGGGGGGAGGAGGTTTCTCTAGCACAGTGTTTCTCAACCTTGACAATTTTAAGGCATGTGGACTTCAACACCCAGAATTCCACAGCCAGCATTGCTGGCTGTGGAATTCTGGAAGTTGAAGTCCACATGCCTTAAAATTGTCAAGGTTGAGAAACGTTGCATAGTAGATTGGGGCAAGCAGGGGTGGGAGACGCCACATCCTCTGGCCTCCCTCCCCGACGCCTGCTGGAAGTCTCCAGGCTTCTGCTGTCGTGGTTCCGACAGATGAAACTCTTCAATGAACTTTGAGGCAAAGAATCTTTATTCGAGTAGCACAGCTTCGGCACTGACATAGTCGAAGCCAAAATCTGAATTCCCCTCCCCTGAGCACATAGTATCAAAGCACAATTCCCTCCTCCAGTTAACCATCATAAGTCACATTCTCCAATTAGTTTGAAATGCAGGCCTTCCCTCCATTACTCCATCCCGCCATTTCTTATCATCTCTTTTTTCAAAAACCTTGGTTCACACACCAGTTACAGTATTGTTAGGTTTAGCTAAACTCTCATGCACATTCCTCCTCCCTCCTCCCAGTATCCTCTAATTCAGTGGTTCTCAACCTTTTTAATGCCGTGACCCCCAACCAGTCGTAAGTCGAGGACTACTCAACCGGTCGTAAGTCGAGGACTACTCAACTGGTGCAGCACCGTTTGCAGAATGGGACTTTTGGCGGGCTCAGCAGGGCAGAGACAGCCTGGACAATTCCTATTGGCTTTTGAAAGCCAATAGAATTAGACTCTATTCAAGAGAGTCTATTCTATTGGCTTTCAAAAGCCAATAGAATAAAAGGGAGGAGCACAGCTAAGGAAAAGGGGGGAAAAAATGGCGGACTGCGTTGTTTGGCGACCCCCGCGAAATGGTCGTTCGACCCCAAATGGGGTCCCGACCCACAGGTTGAGAACCACTGCTCTAATTCTAATTCTAAAAGTAAAACACCAGAAGGAAAATGGCTGCAACTCCATATGTTATCAAAGGAAAAACATCTGATGTTAGCAGCGTTGACATCTGCAAAAGCTGAAAGTCCCCATCCCCATCAAGGGATCTTGGGGTGGGGGAGTGGGCAGATTTTAGCAGGTGGGGGCGAAATGAATTAGCCTGCAACACTCGACTTCACGCGGTTCCTCGGTCTGTGTGAACTGCCGGGCCCAGCAGACCCCAATTTGTGAGGTTTATTCCACGCGGAGCGACTTCAAGCAACAGTCAGCGCCCTTCCACCTCCAGCTTCTTTCATCCCCTCCCCATTATGGGGGGGAGGCCTGTGAAATGGCTCTTTCCAAGCCGCGAAGGCCTCTGATTGCAGCCTTTTCTGACTCAAAAGACCCGGCGGGATTCGTGGCTCCCGTGGCTCAGATGAAACGTGGCTTAAAGAAGGCCTGTTGAATTCCCGTGCGATCAGAGCAGGAGGGCGGGCTCTGAATGGAGCTTGGAAAGTGGGGGGTGGGTTGTTTTTCAACTCGGGGCGGATGGGTGGAGAAGAAATAGAAAGAGAGTTTCCAACACATACACACACACACACACACACACACATACACACACTCCACATTATATGGTGGGAGGTCATCGTTCCCGTTCTTTCTGTTCAGAATCTATTCGTTTATTCGGCATACATAGCGTGTCATACGCGCACTTGCAATAGACATTAACATTTCTACATGCTTTTACTACATGCTGCATTCCCCCCCCCCAAAATAAGATTGGATCTTATATTAATTTTGGCTCCAAAAGATGCATTTGAGGGCTTTTTTTCCACTTAGGTCTTATTTGGGGGGGAAATGTGGTACTGAACGGGTCCGTCTGGCTGACGATCTTAACTGGGGCTTATTTTTGGGATGGGGCTTATATTCCGAGCATCCTGAAAAATCACGCTAGGTGCAGGGGTAGGCAACCTCGGCTCTTTTATGACGCGTGGACTTCAACTCCCAGAATTCCTGAGTCAGCTCTGCTGACTCAGGAATTCTGGGAGTTAAAGTCCACGCGTCATAAAAGAGCCGAGGTTGCCTACCCCTGCGCTAGGGCTTATACTCCGGTTAGGTCTTATTTTCGGGAAAACACGGTACTACATCCTGTGCAAAAGAGACAATCAACAAGCCCAGAAGGATCACAATTCCTCCCCCACCAGCAAACAGCACCCAGACGAGCAGATTAACTCCAAGATTTACATCACTCCAACAAGCAAGAAGTAAAGCGTACCCCAATCCAGGAACTGTTAAATGAGTTAACTGTAAGCAGTCCAGCCAAAGAACCGCCAACATCACCCCACCCCCACCGACAGGGCAAGCCGCCAGGAGAGCAAAACCCCTCCTTACTAGCACTGATGATGTTACCTAGTTCAGTCATTAAAGGTCTGCAAGAAAACAAGCAAGCTCAGAGAGAGCCACAAACCTTCTCCTCTTCCTCCTCCTCCTCCTCCTCCTCCTCCTCTCCTCAAACCCCACTCCCTTCTTTCACTGATGATATTCCCTAGATGGGTCATGAAAACATCTGCAAGAAAACCAACAAGCTCAGAGAGCACCAAGGACCGCACAGTCATTCTTCCTCCTCCTGCTCCTCCTCTTCCTCTTCCGCAAACCCTTCTCCCTTCTAGCCCTGATGATGTTACCTAGATGGGTCATGAAAAATGTCGCAAGAAAACCAACAAGCTCAGAGAGCATCCACACTCCTCCTCCTCTTTCTCCTCCTCCTCCTCCTTCCACAAACCCCACTCGCTTCTAGTACTGATGATGTTCCCTAGATGGGTCATAAAAACATCTGCATTAAAACCACAGAGCTCAGGGAGCACCAAGGACCCCACAGTCCTCCTCCTCCTCCTCTTTCTCCTCTTCCTCCTCCTTCTCCTCCTCCTCCTCCTCACAAGCCCCACTCGCTTCTAGTACCGATGATTTTCCCTAGATGGGTCATGGGAACGTCTGCAAGAAAACCAACAAGCTCAGAGAGCACCAGGGACCCCTTCTGAAGTGCTTCCAATTGGCGCTCTTCCCACTCAAGCTGAACTCCAAGCAGATGCTGCCTTGGGCTCTCTGCTGTGGCTTTCGGGCCTGCCGGAGGCCCCTTTTAATTCAGGGAGGGGGGGCACCTCTTCTTTGCTTCAGCTCAGACGATGCCCGAAGCCTGTCGGTCTTGGCTTTTGCTCCTGCTGGATGCAGCCCCGTTCGTAACGGCAGGACCGATGCTCTCAAATAAATCAGGCCGGGCATTTCATGTTTCCTGGGGAGCTGGCTTCAGGGCCCAGCTGGGTCCACAGCTGCCACGGCTGCCGTGCCCGCTGACGAATCGCAGCCCGAGTCCCGTGCCCAGGCCCAGCCAGGGCAGCGCCAGAAATAAATTGCACGATGTGCCAAGGAGCCCTGCTTGGCTCGGCTCTTGCTCGGATGGATGCTGCTGCCTGTGCCGGGAACGCCACACGAACTCTGCCCCTGGCCCAGCAGGGTTGTGAGAACCCTGCCCGGATTGGGCCTCAGGCTTAGAGCCCCATTGGCAGGAGCAGACGGGATTAATTCACGGCCGATGCAAATTACACCATTTGCATAACACGTGCTGGGAGATGGGTTGCCCCTTGGGAGATTCAGGGAGCTGTGCTTGGTTTCTTACCAAATGAAGAACTGACGCCCCAGCTGGGTGGGGGGACCCTTCACCCCGTCTCTCTGGCGTTTCTTTGGTTCTCTGTCTGTGCTTCTGGGCCCTCTCTTTATTATGCTTACCGTATATTCCGGCGTATAAGATGACTTTTGAGAGCGTTGAAACAGGCGCCGAACTTGGGGGTCATCTTATACGCCGATCGTCTTATACGCTGGAAATAAGGTAGTTTCTGGTGTATAAGACGACTTTCTAGGCATGCGACTCGGCGTCGATCGTCTTATACGTCAGAAATAACGTAGTTTCCGGCGTATAAGACGACTTTCTAGGCATGCGACTCGGCGTCGATCATCTTATACTTCGGAAATAATGTAGTTTCCAGCGTATAAGATGACTTTCTAGGCATGCGACTCGGCGTCGATCATCTTATATGCCAGAAATAACGTAGTTTCCAGCGTATAAGACGATTTTCTAGGCATGTGACTCGGCGTCGATCATCTTATACTTTGGAAATACCGGTAGTTTCCGGTGTATGACGACTTTCTAGGCATGCGACTCAGCGTTGATCGTCTTATATGCCAGAAATAACGTAGTTTCCGGCGTATAAGACGACTTTCTAGGCATGTGACTCGGCGTCGATCATCTTATATGCCAGAAATAACGTAGTTTCCAGCGTATAAGATGACTTTCTAGGCATGCGACTCGGCGTCGATCATCTTATATGCCAGAAATAACATAGTTTCCAGCGTATAAGACGATTTTCTAGGCATGTGACTCGGCGTCGATCATCTTATACTTTGGAAATACCGGTAGTTTCCGGTGTATGACGACTTTCTAGGCATGCGACTCAGTGTTGATCGTCTTATATGCCAGAAATAACGTAGTTTCCGGCGTATAAGACGACTTTCTAGGCATGTGACTCGGCGTCAATCGTCTTATACTTTGGAAATACTGGCAGTTTCCGGTATATAAGACAACTTTCTAGGCATGCGACTCGGCGTCGATCGTCTTGCGACTCGGCATCGAACTCGGGGGTCGTCTTATACGCCGGGTCGCCCTATACGCCAGAATATACGGTACCTATAACCTATAGGTTATCCATTAGAACGTTCTCCTCCTCCCATTTGCCCACTACAACAATCGTGTGAGGTGGGCTGGCCTGAGAGAGAGGAACTGGCCCAAAGTCATGCCTAAGGCGGGACTAGAACTCACCATCTCCTGGGGATTGGGACAAAGTCACCCAACCAGCTTTCATGCCTAAGGCGGAACTAGAATTTACCGTCTCCTGGTGATTGGCCCAAAGTCACCCAGCTGGCTTTCATGCCTAAGGCGGGACTAGAACTCACGATCTCCTGGGGATTGGGACAAAATCACACAGCTTTTATGCCTAAGGCAGGACTAGAACTCACTGCTTCCTGGGGATTTGCCCAAAGTCACACAGCTTTCATGCTTAAGGTGGGACTAGAACTCACTGTCTCCTGATGATTGGGACAAAGTCACATAGCTTTCATGCTTAAGGCAGGATTAGAATGCATCGTCTCCTGGGGATTTGCCCATAGTCACCCAGTCAGCTTTCATGCGTAGGGCAGGACTAGAACTCACCATCCCCTGGTGATTGGCCCAAAGTCACCCAGCCTTCACGCCTAAGGCAGAACTAGAACTCACTGTCTCCTGGTGATTGGGACAAAGTCACTCAGCCGGCTTTCATGCTTAAGGCAGGACTAGAACTCAATCACCCAGCCAGATTTGAACTTAAGGCAGGACTTGAACTCACAACCCCTCACTTTCTAGCCTGGTGCCCAAATCACCAGTCCAAGCTAGCTCTAGTTATATTGGAATAGCGTTTTTCCTCTTATACATACTTAGAGAAGACAATTATTGTATTGCGTGGAATATTCTAGGGCAGTCTTCCCAAACCAGGGACCCTCCAAAAATCCCCTGAATTCCTGGCCAGCACAGTCCTTGGCACCACAGGGAATTTATGTTGGGATAGAAAGTCTTAGTAGAATTAGGGAATATAGAACAGCAGAGTTAGAAGGGACCTTGGAGGTCTTCTAGTCCAACCCCCTGCTCAGGCAGGAAACCCTATTACAGTGATGGCGAACCTTTTAGAGACCGAGTGCCCAAACTGCAACCCCAAACCCACTAATGTATCGCAAAGTGCCAACATGGCAATTTAATCTGAATACGGAGGTTTTAGTTTAGAAAAAACAACTCATACATTAATATCTTTTGTCTTAAAAGAAAAACGCAATAACAAAACTTTCAGTGATACAAACAACTTTTCACTGAAAGGTAAAAGTTTGCATTTCGCATGCTTTTGAACAATTCATGTGATTTTTGCTGTTGTATGCATGCTGAGAATTTGTCTAACCTTGGCTTATACTTTGTAAGTTTGAGAGCAACACATGCAGCACTCAGGTCATCTGTTAGTCTATTTTTGATGTCAGATTTGATATAATTCAAAGCTGAAAACAGTACGCTTGCTCCGGAGGCTTGTTTTGGCTAGGAAGGGGCTTAAGAAATGGCTTTTTCCTACGAAAACTTAGCCAAAGATTGAGGCGCGCATGCCCACAGAGAAGGCTCAGAGTGCCATCTCTGGCACACATGCCATAGGTTCGCCACCACTACCCTATTACATAGAAACCCTGTAACATAGATTTCAGCCTTGTTAAAGCATTGCCTAAATGTCACATTAGCTCTCCCTGTTATACAAGCCAGTCTCAGACCTTAGCGCATGTTTCTCCACCTTGGCAACCTGAAACTGGATGGACTTCAACTCCCAGAATTCCCCAGCCAAGTGTCTGAAAATGCCAGGGCCTCAGAGAAGGGAAGGGAGCTATCAATCAAGGCAAGAGAACCGTTGCTGAGTCCAGCCAAAAGAGGGCGCGGCTCTTGTAGAGCAAGGAAGAAAAATGAGCCAACACCCACAGAGACGGGCAAAAATTTTGGGGGTTCTACTACATCTCTTTTTTAAAGTAGTGTTTCTCATCCTTGACCACTTGACGATGGATGGGCTTTAATTCCCAGAATTTCCAGCCAGGAATTCCTGGGTTTTTTTCTCCCCCCCCCCCCCCGCAACCCCTAGAGAGGAGAGATTGCAGAGAAAAGGATTATAAGAGAGTAAGCAGATCACAATGGGGATACACATCAAAAGGAATGCATTACTGTAGTACCAGAGAATTCTGGGTGTTGAAGTCCATGCATGCTGGCTGAGGATTCTGGGAATAAGAGTCTACCCATCTTCAACTGGCCAATGCCGAGAAACATGATCTGAAGCAGCCAGTTTTGTGCCACGTGAAAGGTGAAGGAAATGGCTTTAAGATGTTTTCATGCTTCGGGATGGTGCTATCCAAAACGAGCATGGAAGGCGAGTGGTCCTCAATGGAACTGCATCTACATGGAGGGAAGTGTGTAGTGGCTCTGTTCTGGGTCCAGTGCTCTTCAACATCTTCATCAATGATTTGGACGAAGGGATAGATGGGGAACTCATCAAATTTGCAGACGACACCAAGCTGGCAGGAATAGCCAACACTCCAGAAGACAGGCTTAAGATACAGAAGGATCTGGACAGACTTGAACACTGGGCACTAACTAACAAAATGAAATTCAATAGTGAAAAAAGCAAGGTTCTACATTTAGGCAAGAAAAACCAAATGCACAAGTACAGCATAGATGGCACCATGCTCAATAGTAGTAACTGTGAGAGGGACCTCGGACTCCTAGTAGACAATCACCTAAATATGAGCCAGCAGTGTGCTGCAGCTGCCAAAAAGGCCAACACAGTGCTAGGCTGCATTAACAGAGGGATAGAATCAAGATCACATGAAGTATTAATACCACTCTACAATGCCTTGGCAAGGCCACACTTGGAATACTGCATCCAGTTTTGGTTACCACGATGTAAAAAAGATGTTGAGACTCTGCAAAGAGTGCAGAGAAGAGCAACAAAGATGATCAGGGGACTGGAGGCTAAAACATGTAAGGAACGGTTGCTAGAATTGGGAATGTCTAGTTTAACGAAGAGAAGGACAAGGGGGGACATGATAGCAGTATTCCAATATCTCAGGGGCTGCCATAAAGAAGAGGGAATTAAGCTATTTTCCAAAGCCCCTGAAGGCAGGACAAGAAGCAACGGGTGGAAACTAATCAAGGAGAGAAGCAACCTAGAACTAAGGAGAAACTTCCTGACAGTGAGAACAATTAACCAGTGGAACAACCTGCCTCCAGAAGCAGTAAATGCTCCAACACTGGAAGTTTTTAAGAAGAGACTGGACAGCCATTTGTCCGAAATGGTGTAGGGTTTCCTGCCTGAGCAGGGGGTTGGACTAGATGACCTCCAAGGTCCCTTCCAACTTTACTACTATTACTATTACTTTTAGGCCAGAAAAATTTGCTCCCGGGGCCCATGAACTTTAAGGACTTTCTCCTAATTCTGAGAAGAAAAACAGGCTGCTGAGATCCTTTTCCAGATGGGAAACTCATAAAAGCGATCCATCTTTCATCTTGATGGAGCCAGACAGGCTTAGCCAGCAATGTTCAGGCTGGATTAAAAAACTGAAAAATTTATTTCTCAGGACTCGTCTGGCTGAATCTGCCTTTTCTGAGGCTCGCCTGGAAAAGATTCTTCCCAGAATGAGGATGATGGACCCTGATTAGGCATTGTGGGAGAGAGGTGCGTTAATCGATGGGCTCCAAAGATCAGAACGAGTCAAGAAATTAATTCTTCTAGGCCAGTGTTTTTCAATCATGGCCACGTGAAGATGGGTGGACTTCAACGCCCAGAATTCACCAGCCAGCCATGCCTATTTGGTTCTCCTGCCCCCCTAGAGATCGCAGAAAAAGGGATTACAAGAGAATAGGTAGGCTAAAATGGAGATACGCATCAAAAGGAATGCATTAGTGCCAGGGAATTCTGGATGTCGAAATCCATGCATGCTGTCTAGGGCTCTTGGGGTACTGAAGTCCGTGCAGGCTGGCTGGGGAATTCTGGGAGTTGAAGTCCATCCATCTTCAAGTGGCCAAGATTGAAAAAGATTGCGCTAAGGTCTGAGGCTGGCTAATCCGAGAAGGAAAATTAATGCAACATCTAGGAAACCCATTGTGGCCGAATCCTAGCTCTTTCGCAAGCATCACAGTTTGTATCCCGGTTACCTTCTCTTCCCCTTTTCCTTCCCAGAGAAACTCTCGGGAACAGAGTCAGGCAGTCAACTAATTAGCTAAGAAAATACACGTTTCACCTGCCCTCTCCAGGCTCCCTCCATGCTCTGCTCCAGCGAGGAGGGGCCGGGAAAGCGTTTGCAATTATTTCTCTGCTCATTTCAGCAGAGATTTTTGCCCAGGATAAATATAGAAGAATATTTTAAGAACGCTTCGCTTCTGACATGATGTTATTTTAATACCAGCTAATCAGGCCCAGATTCTTGTGACGCAATCCTGCTCTGTTGCAGCAAGGCTTGAGAAACACGGATTTCGACTCCCAGAATTCCTCCTCGGGGCCCTTCAGACCAAAGGGAGGCACCCAAATCAACAGTTCAAGTTGTCCTCAATTCATGAGCGTAACTGAGAAAGGCAATTCGGTTGCTAAGTGGGTCACTGCATGACCGTGCCTGCTTTTACAACAGGGGTCTTCCAACGTGGCCTTTTGATGACTGGTGGACTTCAACTCCCAGAATTCCTCAGTCAGGCATGCGTGTTGATCGCGTGACCATGGGGATGCTGCAATGGTCGTAAGCGTGGGAAAATGGTCATAAGTCACTTTTTTCAGTGCTTCTGTAACTTTGATCGGTCATTAAACGAATGGACGACCTGTATGGCGCAGTGGTTACAGTGCAGTACTGCAGGCTACTTCTTCTGACTGCTGACTGCCACCAGTTGGGCAGTTCGATCCTGACCGGCTCAAGGTTGACTCAGCCTTCCGTCCTTCCGAGGTCGGTAAAATGAGGACCCAGATTGTTGGGGAGGGGGGCAACAGGCTGACTCTGTAAACCGCTCAGAGAGGGCTGGAAAGGACTGTGAAGCGATAGATAAGTCTAAGGGCTATTGCCCTTCCTTCCTCCCTCCCTCCGTCTCTCCCTTTTCCTTCCTTCCCTCCTTCCTCTCTTTTCCTTCCTTCCTTCCTCCCTCTCTCCATTTTCCTTTCTTCCTTCCCTCCCTCCCTCCCTCCCTTCCCTCCTTCCTCTCTTTTCCTTCCTTCCTTCCTTCCTTCCTTCCTTCCTTCCTTTTTCTCTCCCTTTTCCTTCCTTCCTTCCTTCCCTCCTTCCTCTCCTTTCCTTCCTTCCTTCCTCCCTCTCCCTTTTCATTCCTTCCCTCCTCCCTCTCTCCCTTTTCCTTTCTTCCTTCCCTCCCTCCCTCCCTTCCCTCCTTCCTCTCTTTTCCTTCCTTCCTTCCTTCCTTCCTTCCTTCCTTCCTTCCTTCCTTTTTCTCTCCCTTTTCCTTCCTTCCTTTCTTCCCTCCTTCCTCTCCTTTCCTTCCTTCCTTCCTCCCTCTCCCTTTTCATTCCTTCCCTCCTCCCTCTCTCCCTTTTCCTTTCTTCCTTCCCTCCCTCCCTCCCTTCCCTCCTTCCTCTCTTTTCCTTCCTTCCTTCTTTCCTTTTTCTCTCCCTTTTCCTTCCTTCCTTTCTTCCCTCCTTCCTCTCCTTTCCTTCCTTCCTTCCTCCCTCTCCCTTTTCATTCCTTCCCTCCTCCCTCTCTCCCTTTTCATTCCTTCCCTCGTCCCTCTTTTCCTTCCTTCCTTCCTTCCTCTCTCCCTTTTCCTTTCTTCCTTCCCTCCCTCCCTCCCTTCCTCTTTTCCTTCCTTCCTTCCTTCCTTCCTTCCTTTTTCTCTCCCTTTTCCTTCCTTCCTTTCTTCCCTCCTTCCTCTCCTTTCCTTCCTTCCTTCCTTCCTCCCTCTCCCTTTTCATTCCTTCCCTCCTCCCTCTCTTCCTTTTCCTTTCTTCCTTCCCTCCCCCTCCCTCCCTCCCTTCCTTCCTCCCACCCTCTCTTTTCCTTCCTTCCTTCCTTCCTTCCTTCCTTCCTTCCTTCCTCCCTCTCTCCCTTTTCCTTCCTTCCTTCCTTCCCTCTCAGTGGATAGAATGCAGTATTGCAGGCCGATTCTGCCCACAGCCTGTAGTTCGATCCTGACTGGTTCAAGGCTGACTCAGCCTTCCGTCCTTCCGAGGTCGGTAAAATGAGGACCCAGATTGTTGGGGAGGGGGGCAACAGGCTGACTCTGTAAACCGCTCAGAGAGGGCTGGAAAGGACTGTGAAGCGGTAGATAAGTCTAAGGGCTATTGCCCTTCCTTCCTCCCTCCCTCCGTCTCTCCCTTTTCCTTCCTTCCCTCCTTCCTCTCTTTTCCTTCCTTCCTTCCTCCCTCTCTCCATTTTCCTTTCTTCCTTCCCTCCCTCCCTCCCTCCCTTCCCTCCTTCCTCTCTTTTCCTTCCTTCCTTCCTTCCTTCCTTCCTTCCTTCCTTTTTCTCTCCCTTTTCCTTCCTTCCTTCCTTCCCTCCTTCCTCTCCTTTCCTTCCTTCCTTCCTCCCTCTCCCTTTTCATTCCTTCCCTCCTCCCTCTCTCCCTTTTCCTTTCTTCCTTCCCTCCCTCCCTCCCTTCCCTCCTTCCTCTCTTTTCCTTCCTTCCTTCCTTCCTTCCTTCCTTCCTTCCTTCCTTCCTTCCTTTTTCTCTCCCTTTTCCTTCCTTCCTTTCTTCCCTCCTTCCTCTCCTTTCCTTCCTTCCTTCCTCCCTCTCCCTTTTCATTCCTTCCCTCCTCCCTCTCTCCCTTTTCCTTTCTTCCTTCCCTCCCTCCCTCCCTTCCCTCCTTCCTCTCTTTTCCTTCCTTCCTTCTTTCCTTTTTCTCTCCCTTTTCCTTCCTTCCTTTCTTCCCTCCTTCCTCTCCTTTCCTTCCTTCCTTCCTCCCTCTCCCTTTTCATTCCTTCCCTCCTCCCTCTCTCCCTTTTCATTCCTTCCCTCGTCCCTCTTTTCCTTCCTTCCTTCCTTCCTCTCTCCCTTTTCCTTTCTTCCTTCCCTCCCTCCCTCCCTTCCTCTTTTCCTTCCTTCCTTCCTTCCTTCCTTCCTTTTCCTTTCTTCCTTCCCTCCCTCCCTCCCTTCCTCTTTTCCTTCCTTCCTTCCTTCCTTCCTTCCTTTTTCTCTCCCTTTTCCTTCCTTCCTTTCTTCCCTCCTTCCTCTCCTTTCCTTCCTTCCTTCCTTCCTCCCTCTCCCTTTTCATTCCTTCCCTCCTCCCTCTCTCCCTTTTCCTTTCTTCCTTCCCTCCCCCTCCCTCCCTCCCTTCCTTCCTCCCACCCTCTCTTTTCCTTCCTTCCTTCCTTCCTTCCTTCCTTCCTTCCTTCCTTCCTTCCTCCCTCTCTCCCTTTTCCTTCCTTCCTTCCTTCCCTCTCAGTGGATAGAATGCAGTATTGCAGGCCGATTCTGCCCACAGCCTGTAGTTCGATCCTGACTGGTTCAAGGCTGACTCAGCCTTCCGTCCTTCCGAGGTCGGTAAAATGAGGACCCAGATTGTTGGGGAGGGGGGCAACAGGCTGACTCTGTAAACCGCTCAGAGAGGGCTGGAAAGGACTGTGAAGCGGTAGATAAGTCTAAGGGCTAAGTGCCATTCTGTAAGTGTGTTTGTGACGTGGACCCACCTGGCGATGAGCACGGAGGCAGAACCAGTTTTTGGAGGGGCTTAAAAGCCCCCCATGTTCTGCATGGGAAGCCAGACCCGGTTTCCAGGAGAGCGTTGGATCTCCAGATTGGGGGAAGGATCCACCCCCCCCCCCGTAGGCTGAGCGCTGCGCATCCATGCGCGGGAAAGCCATCTGCAGCCGCAGCCATTTCCCCCCTCCGAGGGGTTCAAGCGCCGGTGATTCGGAAATGTGGCTGCACCCGGGAGACCCCCCTCCAGGGCCATCTTGAGGAGAGGAGCCCATCAATCCTTGCCAGGGGTGGAATTAACTTTTGTACCCATTTACTTGGAAAAGGACTCTGGTGTCCCCTAAAGAACAATTTTGAGCCCTCAATGATTGACAAGAGAAGGGCTGTCAGTCTGCAGAGGCTGTAAAAAAGAAGCAGAGAACAGATTTTCGGCTGAAAGGAGAGCTGGGAACTGACCAGGCCAGCTTCCTAAGACGCCCCTATGGCAGAAGGGTCTCCATCCGAGTAATCTAGCTATTCATGGGGCAAATGGCAGTTTGGGGAAGGGGGCAGCTCCTTTGGCACACAGAGATCCTATACCAGGGGTAGGCCACCTTGGCTCTTTTATGACTTGTGGACTTCAACTCCCAGAATTCCTGAGCTAGCATGGGGGAACTATGGCCCCTTTTATGACTCGTGGACTTCAACTCCCAGAATTCCTGAGCCTGCATGGGGGAACTATGACCCCCTCATGACTGGTGGACTTCAACTCCCAGAATTCCTGAGCCAGCATGGGGGAACTATGGCCCCCTCATGACTGGTGGACTTCAACTCCCAGAATTCCAGAGCCAGCATGGCTCAGCTTGGAAACCTCTCCCTTTCCCCCCAGCATGGCTGGCTCAGGAATTCTGGGAGTTGAAGTCCACAAGTCATAAAAGAGCCAAGGTTGCCTACCCCTGTCCTATACCATTCCGGACTTTCTTTGGGCTTGATGGCATGGATACACATGATCATAAAAGAGTACTAGAGTAACAAAACAGAATAAAAGAGTTGAAAGGAACCCTGGAGGTCCTCCAGTCCAACCCCATCCCACACAGCCAAGCAGAAGATCCCATATGATTTCAGACAAATGGCTGTCCAGTCTCTCCTTAAGATCCTCCAGTATTGGAGCATCCACAACTCCAGAAGGCAAGTCTTTCCAATGGTTAATCGTTCCCCATTATCAGGAAGTTTCTCCTTAGTTCTAGGTTGCTTCTCTCCCTGATCAGTTTCCATCCATTGCTTTTTGTCCTGCCTTCTGGTGCTTTGGAGAATAGCTTGACTCCCTCTTCTTTGGGGCAGCCCCTGAGATACTGGAAGGCTGCTATCCTGTCCCCCATCACCCTTCTCTTCATTAAACTAGACCTTCCCAATTCTTGCAACCGTTCTTCATATGTTTTAGCCTCCAGTCCTCTGATCATCTTTGTTGCTCTTCTCTGTATTCTTTCTAGAGTCTCAACATCTTTTTTTTACATCTTGGTGACCAAAACTGGATGCCGTATTCCAAGTGTGGCCTTACCAAGGCCTTGTAAAGTGGCATTAATACTTCACTTGATCTTGATTCTATCCCTCTGTTAATGCAGCCCAGCACTGTGTTGGCCTTTTTGGCAGCTGCAGCACACGGCTGGCTCCTATTTAAGGGATTGTCCACTAGGACTCCGAGATCCCTCTCACAGTTGCTACTATTGAGCAAGGTACCATCTATACCATGGGTAGGCAACCTTGGCTCTTTTATGACATGGACTTCAACTCCCAGAATTCCTGAGCCAGCATGGGGGAACTATGGCCCCCTCATGATTCGTGGACTTCAACTCTCAGAATTCCTGAGCCAGCATGGGGGAACTATGGCCCCCCTCCTGACTGGTGGACTTCAACTCCCAGAATTCCTGAGCCAGCCCTGCTGAGGGGAAAGGGAGAGGTTTCCAACCTGAGCCATGCTGGCTGAGGAATTCTGGGAGTTGAAGTCCACGAGTCATAAAAGAGCGCAGGTTGCCTACCCCTGACCTATACTATACTGTGCATTTGATTTTTCCTGCCTAAGTGTAAAACCTTATTTTTCTCACCACTGAATTTCATTTTGCCAGATAGGGTCCAGTCTTCAAGTCTGTCCAAGTCCTTCTGGATCATGACCCTAACCCTTTTAAAGTGTTGCCATTTAGGCCATCTTAAGAGGTAAGGACTTCGACTCCCAGAATTCCCCAACCGGCTACCATCTGCCAGCTGGGGCAGTCCTTTCCAGCTTGGAGAAGTCCAAGACTTCAGCAGGACTGCTGGTGTTGGGAAACAGATTTGGGAGTGGGGGGGGGAGACAGAACCCCCAAGGATGGCTTGGCCATTCCCAAAAGGCAGGGCCACTCTTCCGGCTCTCTCTCCAGATATTCTCCCCAGTGTCTCTTTTCCGAGCCTCTTCCAGCCGTCCTTCCTCTTCCTCCTTCGTTCTTGGTAGGAACGGGCTTGCATTTGCCCATGACCTTGGCCCACTCTTTAAACAAGAGAACATCTCAGCCTCCAGAAAGGCAGTGGGGGGCCCTTCCCCACCCGCTGCGCTTATGGGGAAGGGAGGCAGTGGCTTCAGGGCGGGTAATAAACCTGATTTATTGACCCGGCCCCAGAACAGCATCTGCAGCTAGTGAGCAGTCTTAAATTTCATTAGGTGATAAATTCCAACAGCCAAACCATTTGCTAGGAAAGCTAATTAGCTGGCGTGAGCCACAGACGCATTGACTTCATGGCCCTGCCAGGGGGAGAGGCTGCCCCCTCCCCAGGGTCTTCTTGATGGATAGGGACTGGGGGAGAGGGAAAGGGGGCCAAAGGGAGAGCTAGGGGAGGGGGCAAAGGCTGGGTGGGGGGCTGTCTCTGGCTTTCTCTGTCCTTTTCTTCAGTTCATTGACATCATCATCATCATCATCATCATCATCAAGTTGGAAGGGACCTTGGAGGTCATCTAGTCCAACCCCCTGCTCAGGTAGGAGACCCTATACCAGCGATGGCGAACCTTTTAGAGACCGAGTGCCCAAACTGCAACCCAAAACCCACTTATGCATCGTCGGGTGCTGGGTGGGCGTGGCCCTTTGGGTGGGTGTGGCCCATTGGATGGGCGTGGCTTCAGCGATAACGGCAGAGTGTCTGGATTAAAAAGTTCAATCAATCAATTCCAATTTTGCGAGATCTTTTTTTTCCTGCAAGAAGTTGGAATTGATTGAACCTTTTTTTTTTTTGCACACGGCGGCGGAGGCCTAAAGTGAAAAGGTTTTATAAAACCCAGCTGAAGGCCTAGGACGGGGGGGGGGGGACGGCTCGTGTGCCTGCGGAGAGGGCTCTGCGTGCCACCTGTGGCACGCATGCCATAGGTTTGCCACCACGGCCCTATACCGTTCCAGACCAATGGCTGTCCAGTCTCTTCTTAAAAACTTCCAGTGTTGGAGCATTCGCCGCTTCTGGAGGCAGGTAGTTCCACTGGTTAATTGTTCTAACTGTTGTTCTCTGGACCTGTCTAGAAACTGTGGGAGGTTTTTAAGAAGAGACTGGACGACCCATTTGTTCCAAATGGCGTAGTAGGGTCTCCTGTTTGGGTAGGGGGGGTTAGACTAGAAGACCTCTAGGGCCCCTTCCAACTCTGTCCTGCTGTCATTCTGAATAGCTTGCCTCCAGAAGTTGTGGGTGCGCCATCACTGGAGGTTTCAAAGAAGAGCTTGGAGAGCCAATGGTCCGGAGTAGTAGCAGGTCTCCTGCTGGAGCAGGGGGTTGGACTAGAAGACCTCCGAGGTCCCTTCCACCCCTATTATTCTGTGTGCTAAGCTGACCGCTGTTGGTCCAGTGTTGGCATACATTGCATAGAAAACTTTGACTTTCTCACGTAATAGAGGCTTCTGTGTGCGTGTCTTCAGACTGCAGTCAGGAAACCATCCATATGGGTACTGTTATGTCCTGAACTTGACTGAAGCAGGTACAGGGAACTGCACTGAGACCCGGGCAGACCATGTGGCCTGCCAAGCTAGACTTACTGTCTAGGACAGTGGCTCTCAACTTTTTTAATGCCGTGACCCCCCAACAAGTCGTAAGTCGAGGACTACTCAACCGGTCGTAAGTCGAGGACTACTCAACTGGTGCAGCCCCGTTTGCAGAATGGGACTTTTGGCGGGCTCAGCAGGGCAGAGACAGCCTGGACAATTCCTATTGGCTTTGGAAAGCCAATAGAATTAGACTCTATTCAAGAGCGTCGATTCTATTGGCTTTCAAAAGCCAATAGAATCAAAGGGAGTAGCACAGCTAAGGAAAAGGGGGGGAAAAATGGCGGACTGCGTTGTTTGGCGACCCCCGTGAAATGGTCGTTCGACCCCAAATAGGGTCCCGACCCACAGGTGGAGAACCACTGGTCTAGGAGCTATTGCGCATGTGTTTGGGCAGGAGAATACGTTGCATTCATTGGCTGACAACGCCCTAAGCTGTATGTATAAATAGGGCTGCAGTCGTTTTGTTCTGAGTTCTGTTTAGCTGCAAATAAAGGAGTACCTGTTTGTTACTCCTCCCTCGTTCAATGCCTACCAATGCAAGAAACAGAACAGGTACCACTTTTGTTTTGGGTTTGTGTGTGTATGTGTGTGTGTCTTGCAAACAGCCCCAAATTGGCAGCTAGAAGAGATAAGCATCACAGGCTGCATCTCTGCCACAAAGGATATCAGCTGTAGACCAAAAGTGGACCTATGTGCCTTTTTCTCTGCTCTGACACCCCCCCCCCACATGCACACATACCTGGAACATACAGAGCTGGTGCGGTCTGCAAGGTGGTTGTTTTTGCGCAAGGATGCCAATTCTGTGTATGTTGGCAGCAATGCTGTGCGTGAGGGTACATTGCAAGCAAGCAAGCCTGGATCTGGAGAGATGCTTGTTTGACTGATTGTACGTTGTTTGTTTTTTTTAATGATGTGTGCGAATCCCCCACCTAGGACTGATGATCTTAAAAATCAGCCCTGCTCATTCCCTGGTAAATTGCTTCCCCCCCCTTGTGTGTGTGTGTTTGTGTGTGTGTGTGTGTGTGTGTGTGTGATGGGGATCCATAAATATCACTTTGCAAAAGAGAGAAAAAGAAGGTGACACAATTCTTGGCAAAGTCACAAACTTGCTAAGTGAGAAATGGGGATCCCGCTCCTTCCAAGGGCCTTAGAAGCCGCCTGCAAAAATGATGATTATTATTTTTTGCTTGGCATTTGCCAAGTGCAACAGCCCAGGGTGCCTGCTGTGTCTTCAACAACAGGGCGACTCTCCCCCTCTCCTATTTTCCCAACAATAACCCTGTGAGATGGGCCCGGCTGGCCCAAAGTCACCCAACGGTTTTCACGGCTAAGGCAGAACTAGAACTCACCGTCTCCTGGTGATTGGGCCAAAGTCACCCAGCTGGCTTTCGTGCCTAGTTTGTAGCTTGGCACCTTAGCCGCTCGACTAGAGCCAACAGGGTCTCCTTAGGATCATAGAATAGGGATGGGAGGGACCTTGGAGGTCATCTATCCCAGCCCCTACCCAGGGAAGCCTTCTCTCTCTCTCTCTCTCTCTCTCTCTCTCTCTCTCTCTCACACACACACACACACACACACACAAACAGACACACCTCTTCTGCTCTGCTTTCTCTACCCCCAAGTGGCAAAAGTGACAGGCAGCTCTATTATTTTCAATTTCTTGGCTGCCCATCTCACTGCACGGTGACATCCAAGCCCAGCAAGCCAGAGGGTGGGGTGGGGGAGCCCGCCTTAGGATTATAGCAAAGTGGTGGAGGGGAACTTCAGAGGTCATCTATCCCACCCACCCACATGTCCCTGGCGTGCGCGTGCACGTGCGCACACACACACACATACACACACACACACAATCCTTCTGCTCTACTCTCTGTGTCCACAGGTGGTGAGGGTGACAGGCAGCAACCTCTCCCAACATCTTCTTTCAGTCTAGAAGAAGCCGGGGTTCTGGACATTCAAGTGGTCATCCAAACGGGCATCATCATCATCATCATCATTGTTGTTGTTGTTGTTGTTATTTATTCAATTTCTCTGTAGCCCATCTCACTGCATCCAAGCCCAGCAAGCCAGAAGGTGGGGTGGGGAAAGAGCCTGCCTCAGGGTCATTGCAAAGTGATGGAGGGGAACCTCAGAGGTCATCTATCCCACCCACCCACTGGTGCCTGGTGCGCACGCGCGCACACACACACACACACACACACACACACACACACACACACGACCCTTCTGTTCTGCTCTCTGTGCCCGCAGGCAGTGAAGGTGGAGGGCAGCAACCTCCCCCAACATCTTCTCTCAGTCTAGAAGAAGCCGGGATTCTGGGCATTCAAGTGGTCATCCAAACGGACATCATCATCATCGTCGTCGTTGTTGTTATTTATTCAATTTCTTTGTCGCCCATCTCACTGCATCCGAGCCCAGCAAGCCAGAGGGTGGGGCGGGGGAGGAGCCCGCCTTAGGGTCACCGCAGAGCGGCGGAGGGGAACCTCGGAGGTCATCTATCCCAACCCACCCCCGACCCTTCTGCTCTGCTTTCTCTCTCCCCCCCCTCCAGGTGGTGAAGGTGGCGGGCAGCAACATCTCGCACAAGCTGCGCCTCTCCCGGGTCAAGCCGGCCGACGAAGGGACGTACGAGTGCCGCGTGATCGACTTCAGCGACCGGCCGGCGCGGCACCACAAGGTCAAGGCGTACCTGCGGGTGGAAGCCGAGGACAGCGCCCCCTCCGCCCACGGCCGCCCCCTGCAGGACACCCAGCTGCTGCTCCTGGCCACTGGGCAGACCCCCGAACGCGGCAGGCCGGCCGCCCCCCGGCCGCCCCACCCGCCCCGCCTGGCCAAGGAGCTCAAGAAGCGCTCGCTGGACGAAGCCCCCGCCTGCGCCCGCTAGAGACCCCCCACCCACCCATCCACGCCCACCCCCAGCGCCGGAGTCCGGACCGGACCGCCTGAGTCGCGCTGGCTGCCGCGCCCCCCCCCCCAAGGAGAAGGTCTCCAGCTCCGCGACCCCTCCCCGCCCGGCCGCCCTGGACTGGGGTGTGGGGTCGTCTCCCACCCACCCCTCCTAGACCCTGCTATCCACGAACTTGGTGCGGAGGATTGCTCGCAACTGGACTCGCTTGTAAATAGCCCCCAGCTGCACCCCCAACTGCACCCCCCCGTCCCCAGTGGGCAAGGGGGTCCCGCTGAAGTTGGGGGAGCCCAACAGGAAGCCAGAGACGGCGAGGGGGGGGTGAGTGGGTGGGAATTTGGGGAGGGGGATATCTGGGGTCTGGGGAAGGCACCCCACCACACCCACACACACCCACACACACCCAGACACACACACACACACACACAGACAGACAGACAGACCCGCCTCCTCTTCCGCAGGACGGGGAACTTGACCTCGGCTGCATTCACACAACACGCAAGTTGGTGTCCGGCTTCCTTAGGATTTCCGTCGCTCCGTGTCTTGTGCGCGCACCCGCCCCGTGGAGGGAGATGAGGGGTGGTGGTGGTGGATGGTCCCCGGTGTATTTTGTTCGTCCCACTTTGCGGGAGGGGAGGGGGGTTAGCATGTCGTGTGAACTCAGCCCTAGAGCCTCCGCGCTGGAGCTTCCGAATTGCTTGTGCTTCTTCTTTTCTTTCTTTCTTTACAAAAAACAAACACACAAAAAAGGAATTACTGCTTCTTCCCTTCTTCTTCTTCTGATTATTAATATACCTGTGACGTGTTTCTGTTGCACTCTTGGGCCAAAAGAGAGAGAGAAATAAAAATTTAAAAAAAAAAACAGCGGGACAAACAAGTGGGGGCTGGGTGGGGGGGGGGTCTCAAATTTCCAGGACTGCTTTGTATTCGGAGGGTTTATTTATTCATTTTTACAAAACAGTTTCCGAAGCTTTTCTTGCCTGGGGTTTGGGGTTCGCTTCTACTTGGGGGGGGGGCTGCAAAACCTTGGGACCCACCCTTTTAGAAAGGATGCAATCTGAGGACCCCCCTCCCCTTCCCACACGTATTTCTTGGGGTGGAAAAGAGGATTGAGGGTGTGCGGTTGATTCCACACACACACACACATCCGCTTTAAGGAAGTCCTTCTTTCCTTGGGATTCTTTGGCCTGGCTTCCTGGGGGCTCTTTCCTGCAACTGGGGAGGGGGGGGGGCAGAGAAGGCAGGCTTCATTGGCAACCAGGACGGGCAGACCCCTGAAGAGACAATCATTGTTGGTTTGATTCTATCAGCCCCCTCTTCCTTCTGCATCCTTTGTACGTATTTATATTGGGGTATGTCTACATCAGAGTTTCTGGACTCAGCAGCTTTAAGACGGGTGGACTTCAACTCCCAGAATTCCACCCGTCTTAAAGCTATGCTGGCGTAAAGCTAGTCTGGCTGGGGAATTCTGGGAGTTGAAGTCCACCCATCTTAAAGCTATGCTGGCTTAAAGCTAGTCTGGCTGGGGAATTCTGGGAGCTGAAGTCCACCATCTTAAGGCTGCTGAGGTCGAGAAACTCTGATTTAATGGCAGCTGTTTCTCCAGGCAGGTAGAATTGGAGTCAGAGGCAGATAGACAAGCCAGCCAGGAGGTCTACCTTAGTGGCCAAGAGAGAGACTTGTCACCCCAAGGGAGTCCCAAAATGCTGCATTGGCTGTTAAGCATGGAAGCTGGCAAGGGTAGGGGGGGAGAGGGAGGGGGCGGGCAGGCTACGGAGCACCCTGGCACTGTGTGAAGTAGTTTGTGACCAGCTGAAGTGAATAAACAATCTTTTAAGTGGAGGTTGCCTTGTGGTCTCCTTTCTCATTAAACCGCCAAACCACTCGCCTCTCTCCCTTTGGGAGCCCAGCAAACCAATGCCACACACACACACACCGCCCCAGTTGCAGAGGCAGGGCAGTGGAGTCTGGGAGAGTTCTGGACATGGCCAGGGACCGTCGTTCCTTTGGTACTCGGTTTATGACCATTTGTTTAGCGACCGTTCAAAGTCACAGCAGCAGGAGTGACTTCTCACCGGTGCTCGCGTTTAATGACTATCATACACGGGATCAAAATCCAGGCGCCTGGCAACTGGCGTGTATTTATGACAACCACAGGGGTCACGTGATTGCCAGGTGTGACCTTCCCAGCTGGCTTCCCAGAGGCCAAAAAAATAGAATAATTGAGCTGGAAGGGACTTTGGAGGTCTTCTAGTCCAACCCCCCCAATGCAGGAAGCCGGTTTCGCTTAACGACTGCACGATTCACTTCATTGCCGTGACTCGCTTAACCACCATGGCATAACGGTGATAAAATCAGGCGTGGCTCACTTAACGACCGCCTTGTTGAGCAACAGAGATGTCTAGTCTCAGTTGTGGTCGTAAGTCGAGAACTCCCTGTAACTCACCCGTCGGTCGGGGAAAGAACAAGACTGGCATGTTTCCGTACGTTCTGAATCGATGATTTTCAACCTCGGCAACTTGAAAAGGGATGGCGTCAACTCCCAGAATTCGCTAGCCAGCATGCATGGGTATCAATTCCCCAAATTCCCTGGCGCTCATGCATTCCTTTTCATGCACATCCCCATTGTGGCCTGCTTACTCTCTTGTAATCTCCCTCTCTCTTGGGATAAGAGAGAGAGAGAGGGAGAGAACCCCCCCCCCCGCATGGTTAATTGGAGACTTCTGGGAGTTGAAGTCCACCTTTATTCAAGATGTCAAGGCTGAGAAACGCTGAGCTAATTCAATTGTTGGGGCAAATGTCATTTTTCAATATCCTAACAGGAGGAACCTTTCCAGTAAATTCTTCAGCTGTGCCCTCCATCATTCCCGGCCAGGCCAGATGGGACTGACAGCAGTGGGGCTTAAGCCACCCCCCCCCCACTGGAGAGGGTCCTTCAGTCCCCAAATGCAGCACCAGACTTAATGGCCAAAGTGGCACCAGACATGTGGTGACACTGCACAAATAACCCAACTTGGGGGATCCATTTCATGCAACCAGGATAAAATAGCAGAGGGGGTCCACCAGGGAGGGGGCAAGGGGCATGGTGAGGGTCCCACTGGCATCCCGTGACGATGGTTATGGTGCAAGCAACGTCTTGATTCTCCGCTCTGGGCTCCTTTGGCCCCTGAAGGCTGAGACCCCCCCCTTAAGTCCAACTCCTGCTCTCCATCTTTTATTTATTAACATTCCCCCCCCTTTCTTTCTCAGCCCCCGCCTTCCAGGCAGCGGACAAGAGATAAGCACCGTAAAACAAAAATCAATGCAGCCAGCAAAACTAATAAAAGTGGGAAAGAGAAAAAACAAAACACCCAACCTCATGGATATTAAAAAAAGAAAATACATCCATTGATATCCCTAAGCAAACATAAATTAGAAGCCTGCCTGGACACAAAATGGGGTTTGTTTGTTTTTGGAGGGGGGGAAGGGGTGTCTTTCTGGAAGATGGAGAAGGAGGGGAGAGGGCTAGAAAAAACATCAGGAATCTCACTGCATTTGGGTTAATTACATCCCCTCCCCAGGCCAGACACAAGTCGGTCCTAGAGACGAATGAAAAGAAGCGACACAATAGCCAGTGTTCCAATATTTGAGGGGCTGCCACAAAGCAGAGGGGGTCCCCCCCTTCTCTGAAGCCCCCGAAGAAGGCAGGACGAGAAGCAACGGATGGACACTCACCAAGGAGAGAAGCAACCTGGAATTAAGGAGAAACTTCCTGACAGTGAGGACAATTAACCAGTGGAACAACCTGCCACCAGAAGTTGTGGATGGAGGATTTTTTTTTTTAAAGAGATTGGACAACTATTTATCCAGAATGGCACAGGGTCTCATGCTTGAGCAGAGGGCTGGAGTAGAAGACCTCCAAGGCCCCTTCCAACTCTGATATTGTGCTATAGTTCACCGTTTGTCAAACAGGAATTATTCCAACTACCTCCACATACCCATACACACGACAAGAGTACAATGAGCCGAGGTGGCGCAGCAGTTAGGGTGCAGTACTGCAGGCCACTTTAGCTGACTGTGTTCAGCAGGTCAGCGGTTCAAATCTCACCGGCTCAAGGTTGACTCAGCCTTCCATCCTTCCGGGGTAGGTAAAATGAGGACCCAGATTGTTGGGGGCAATGTAAATATATATATATATATACATTGCTTACTGGTGTACACCGCTTAGAGAGTGCTCGCACTTAAAGCGGTATATAAGTCTCATAAATAAATAAATAAATAAATAAATAAATAAATAAATGGATGGATGGATGGATGGATGGATGGATGGATGGATGGATGGATGGATGGATTGCGTGGATGACTTTGGGGGAAACGGATGCTCCCAATGGTAGGAGAAGAGAGGACGTAGCCCAAAGCTGCAAAATAGGTAAAGATACTCCGTAACTTCTCAGGCTGTAAAAGAGACGTGGGAGATTTGTACTTTCAGATTTGCAACTATTTTGTTAAGGCAGCCTTTATAAAAAAAAAATTGAATTAGCTCGTCTAGTCCTGTTTCCTCCCAGGGTTGGCATCGATCTTGCAAGTCTGAAAATGGTCGTTGCTGCTGCTTGTAACTGCTTGATCCACTAGGGTGGATCCTGGTCAGGTACAGAAGAGACCAGGATCCCACGTGACGTTCCAGTTAAAACTGATTTATTCCTTCCGGTGCCTAGCTAGGCACGAGAATCTGGATCAGGAGTCTTCAAACTTGGCCCTTTGATGACTTGTGGACTTCAACTCCCAGAATGCCTGGCTGAGGAATTCTGGGAGTTGAAGTCCACAAGTCATCAAAGGGCCAAGTTTGAAGAGCCCTGATCTAGACTACTTTGGTGTTAGATAGGGGTCAATGGAATTCAAAAAAGATTAGACTTAGTTTGCAGCTACATAGGGATTCTAGGCTGATTCCTCTCTTGACTCCGACCCCAGGTTTGCCACACTTTCTAAATTTTATCCTCTGAGCGTTCAGCGACTCCTCCCTCTCTTCTCTGGTTGTTTCCTAAGCACATCTTTTCCTCCTCCCCCAAGGTCATCCACACAGCCCTTTACACACAGGTAGTCCCCCCCAGGTTGGGCGCTGGCCCAAATCACCAGTGACAGAGCTTACACTACACGCTCTTCCCTGGAACCCTAGATCTCAGGGCAAAACGTCCCTCCGGTCACTGACTCAAGACCCTGCCGAGTGGTTTGCGCAACAGCCCTGCAGAGGAGACTTGGTGCTGTTCTCTAAAGAACCGCAGTGGTGCAGTGCTTAGAACGCAGCATCGCAGGCTAACTCACTGCTCACTGCCAGCAGTTCGATCCTGACGGGGCTCCGTGTAGATTCAGCCTTCCAAGGTGGGGGAAACAAGGACCCAGATTGTTGGGGAGGGGGGCAACAGGCTGACTCTGTAAACCCCTCAGAGAGGGTTGGAAAGGACTGTGAAGCGGTATATAAGTCTAAGTCAGTGATGACGAACCTTTTAGAGACCAAGTGCCCAAAACCCGCCCCCCGCCCCGCTCTGCCTGCTCCGCCCCCGACCACCCTGTGCCCCGCCTGCTCACAGGGTCACCCACTGTCTCCATGGCCCGCTGTAGATCACCCAGGAGGCCCTGCAGTGCCATGGCAGCCATGCCCTCCGCTTGCACCCGGCAACATCATCTGCACAAGATGGGGCGCGAGGGCCGGCTGCCATGTCCTTGGGTGCGCTGCTCTGTGCGGGCCGCGCCCAGGGACGGCTCTGCTCCGGGGAGGTGAGGAGGGGTCGCGTGGGGAGGCAGGGCTGGGGAGACAGCATGCGTGCCCACAGAGAGGGCTCTGAGTGCCGCCTCTGGCACGCGTGCCGTAGGTTCGCCACCCCTGGTCTAAGTACTCTTGCTATTTTCTCAGCTCCTTGCTTAGCGTAGTGATCAGGATTCCCTACTGCTTCTCTCCCGGATATCGATCCGCTCTGATCCTGTGTCGCTGTCTGAGACCAGCCAGGCCAGACAGAATAATCAGAAGCTGGCAGATGCCCTGAAGCCGGGTGTCTACAATTCCTGCCCACCGTCAGAGCAGGCAGCCAGAGAATTCATTTCCACTGCAGCTAATCGCTAATCGCTCCAGGGGGGGAAAGCCGCTTTTCTTGGCTAATGAGAACACAATTCACAGCTCACCTCCTAAGCGACAATGGAATCTGGTTTAGCAGGCTGGGCGATCACATCCTGAAGAGCTGAGCGCCCGGCGCTACAGCTCCAAAATCACAGACAGGTAATGAGGGGCTGATAGGGGGAAAAAAAAAAACCTCCTTTACTAGATCCACCCAAAAGATTAGAGAGGGATGGACATTTGAACTGGAACAGCCCTGGGAAAGGATCCCCCACCCCACCCTCTCTGGATTCTCTGGGCCTCGCAGAGATTCTGTCCCCCCCCCCCGCCACCGAACATGTTGGCATAGGGCAGTCGGTGGTGGTGGAGAGAGAGAGAGAGAGAGTGTGTGTGTGTGTGACTGTGCCTTGCTAGTTGCCAACATGGAGCTCTGCCAGAGGCTGATAAACAGAACCATTTGGGGAAAGGATGGGATAGGAAGGGATGAGATGGGAATAGATGAAGAGAGGGGAGGGATGGGATGGGATGAGAAGGGAATAGATGAAGAAGGAAAGGGAAGGGAAGGAAGCGGAGGGGGAGGGGAGGGAGGGGGAGGGATGAGAAGGGAATAGAGGAAGAATGGAAGGGAAGGGTTGAGAATGGAATAGATGGAGAAGGGAAGGGAGAGGATGGGAGGGATGAGAAGGGAATAGATGAAGGGAGGGAAGGGAAGGAAGCAAAAGGGGAGGGGAGGGAAGGAATGAGAAGGGAATAGAGGAAGAATGGAAGGGAAGAGAATGGAATAGATGGAGAAGGGGAGAGGAGGGGAGGGAAGGGATGAGAAGGGAATAGATGAAGGGAAGGGAGGGAAAGGGGAGGGATGAGATGGGAATAGATGAAGAAGGGAAGGGAAGGAAGCAAAAAGGGAGGGAAGGGAGGGGGAGGGAAGAGGTGAAAAGGGAATAGATGGAAGAATGGAATGGAAGGGATGGGATGGAATGAAATGAGAAGGGAATAGATGAAGGAGGGGAATAGATGAAGGGAAGGGAAGGGAGAAGGGAGGGAAGAGAATAGATGAAGAAGGCAAGGGAGGGAAGGGAGAGGGAAGGGAATAAATGAAGAAAGGAATAGAAGTGTTGAGAAGGGAATAGATGGAGAAGGGAAGGGAGAGGAAGAAAGGAGAGGGTAGAGGCAAGGGAAGGGTAGGGTAGGGTAGGAGGGAGAAACAGATCTGGAGGAGATCTGGGGGAAAGGAAAGAAAGAGTTGGCTAGCCTGTGGAACTCACGGCCACCAGGGTTCCAACTCCCCACCTCGGAAGGCTTTCAAAATGACCGATTCCCAGAGAATCCGGCCGGGGGGGTGGCCGACAGACCCATCCATATCTCTCTTCCACCTCCAGAGTCCTGCTTTGGAACCCATTGGGTGAAAACCCACTGGGGGGGGGAGAGAGAGGAGCTACCTGGGTTGCGGGACCCCCCCCCACTACATTTGCCCAGGGAGAAGCAGGGCGCAGGACCAGAGGTGCCTCATTTGGGGGTCCAGGGGAGGCCCTTCTCCCCCCCCCACTTGTGGGCAGCCCCAAGGCCTTTCCTCCCACCACGGACCTTTTCACTCTCCCTCCTCGCCCCCCCCCCTAGAATAGGGCAAGGCAGGCAGGCAGGCAGGCCCGGGAGGAGTGGGGGTCTCCCCAGATCTCCTGGCTCCTAAGAGGCCCAGACAAACGTACAGAGCATCACGTCTCTCGCCCACCCACCCGCCAGCGACCGTACAACGGGATACAAGGTTAAATGGCGCAGAACCCTGTAAGTAGCCCGATTGTCTTGTCACAAATGAAATACGCACCACGGCAGCTCCAGGTTGGGGAGGGGAGAGGAGGGGGGGGGGTTTCTATTCAGGCAGAATCTGGAGCCCTGAGCATCCTTTTCCCACGCATCTCCGCGCCAACAGACCTACGGCGGGCGCCTTCCTTCCCGGTTCCTGCTAGGCCTTTTGTCAAAAAGAATGGGGAGGGGGCCAGCCGGTCCAAGGGGTCGGTGGGGAGAAGATGGGGAGCTGCCACACACCACTACGGTCTTTATCTCTTCCCTCCCCTCCTTTAGGGAACAGCCAGACAGGAGATGCAAGCAAATTGCGCTTTGTTGCGGGTCTGCCCTCCCCTCCGATTCTGCCTTTCCAAAGGGAGGAAGTAAAAGCTCTCGGACCCCCCCCCATGCAGGAAGTCCTCAACTTACAACGGTTCATTTAGTGACCGTTCAACGTTACAACGGCACTGCAAAAAATCAACTGATGGCCACTTAAACCACCCTCGCGGCGTCCCCACGGTCACAGGATCGAAATCCAGATGCTTGGCAACTGCTTCGCATTTACGACGGTCACTGTGTCCGGGGTGTGCGCGCGGGGGTGTGACGTGATCCCCTTTTGCGACCAAAGCCAATGGGGGAAGACAGATTTCACTTAACAACCGGGTGACTTAACAGCTGCGGTGATTCGCTTAAAACAACCGAGGCAGTGAAAGTTGTAAAACGGGGCAAAACTGACGTCACCAACATACATTTTGGGCTCAATTGTGGCCGTATGTTGAGGACTACCTGTGCTGTGTGGGTGGGTAGCGGGTCAGTCAAAGCACCGGAGGGTTTCAAAGGATCCTATTGATCCAATTGGTCACTTAAAACAGGGCTTTTCAACCAGTGGGATGGGTACCATCTGTGGTCCATTGGCACCTGGCAGGTGGGACGCGACCATCCTAGAAAAGGGGTAGCGGGGGAGGGGAATGAGCTGAACCGGTGGCAGCACCGCACAAGCCTGAGCGAGACGGCTGGAGCTGCAGGGCTGTCAGGGCTCAGCGGAAGCGCCAGGATCAGCACCAGACTCCAGCTGGAACTCAGCCCTGATCCTGGTGCTTCTGCTGAGTCCTGAAGAAGCGCGGATCAGCTGGAATGTTGCAGCCTCTCCAGGGTCTTGTGATTTACATTCAGATGCTTAGCAACTGATTCATATTTATGACGGTCACAGTCTCAGGGTCATGTGTAGTGACCAAAACTTCTGCAACCACCCAGCAGATGGGGGGGGGGAATAAAGACCAAACACCCCCACCCCACCACCGCTGCCAATCCTCAACAGAAAAGCTCACAACCATGAAAACCTCAGACAGGAGGAAGAGCGCGGGCGGGTGGGCAGGCAGGTGTCTTGCTTGGCTATGGCTTGGGAGGCACTTTTTTCAGTGCCATTGTCACTTTGAACAGTCACTAAGCGAATTGTTGTAAGTCAAGGACTACTTGTACTTTATCCCTTTTTTTCCTTTTTTTTGGTCATCAAGTTTTTGACCCCTTGCTAGGCGACTGGTGGTCCTCGGATGTTGCCATATCCTCAAAGTGGTACAATGGGTGAAAAGGTTGAAAAGCCGTCTTAAAAGAGGAGCTGCTTCAGGGATCCCCAATGGGCGGCTGTTCATTGCAATGGACAGTAACCAGGAACACTGACCCAGGGTGCAGCTATGGAGGGGAGGGGTCTTTGTGTGTGTCTCCCCCCCCCCCGACGCTCCTGGAGTCTCCCAGGGAGGTCTCCTTATTAGCAAGCCTTGGAATTGGTCTTTCACAGGCATGAGAAGACCCCAGACTCTGCCTCTGGAAACCCATTGGCTGGCAATGGAGGGGTTGGGGGGGGGGGCTTCAGCAGCCCCATGACTACCCCCCCCATGGGGCTCCCCAAACGGAAGGCCAATTGGCAATGGGTGGAAACTAATCAAGGAGAGAAGCAACCTAGAACTAAGGAGGAATTTCCTGACACTTAGAACAATTAACCAGTGGAACTACCTGCCTCCAGAAGCGGTGAATGCTCCAACACTGGAGGTTTTTAAGAAGAGACTGGACAGCCACTTGTCCGAAATGGTATAGGGTTTCCTGCCTAAGCAAGGGGTTGGACTAGATGACCTCCAAGTTCCCTTCCAACTTTATTATTACTACTACTACTACTACTACTACACATTAGACAATGTATACTGGGAAGGAGCCCATTAAATAGGTGACTTGAACGTGGCTGGTCGCCGAAGGGTGATGGTGGCGATGGGTGTGTGTGTGTGTGTGTGTTATTATTTCATTTTTATTTCACGATCTTTAAAATTATTTTTATTTTTCCTACGTTGCGTTTTCGCTGCCTGTAAGCTGGGAGCGAGTAGGGGACTATATAAATTTTCTCAAATAGAAAAATAAGTCAGAAGCAGTAAGGAACCGATTCCCCCCCCCCCCTTCCATGTTCCCTGGGAAGCTGCAGGCAGGGCCTATGTGGTGCCTGGTGGTGAAGAAGCGGGAAGGGGTGTGTGTGTGCGTGTGTACGCGCGCACAAGTGTGCTGGGCAGACACAAGGCTCCCAAGTGCTTCATTATCACCTCGGCTTTATTACAGGCAGAGCAAATTGCTTTTGTGTGAAGCTACGCAAGGGTCAGGGGAGGCAAACGGCATTTGCACGGCTGCCTGCTTAATTCCCGGCTGGTGCTTTGCATAATTATTAAGTTTGCTCTCTTTGCAACGGGCGACGGTCCAGGACGGAGGCCGCCAAGTTTCAGGACACCCGTGGCGGGGGGCTGAGCTCAAAGGTTGGCACTGGGGCAAAAACAGGGCAGGAAGTTTGGGGTCTTCTGCTCCTCCACCTGCCTCTTAATCCATAGGGCAAACCAGGAAACGGAGCTGGCTGGGATCATGGGACTCCAATCTGGGTGGGCCCAGCCAGGATTAGCACCAGGTCTCTCTTTTGTGGCTTCCGTTAGACCAGACGCAGGGGTAGGCAACCTTGGCTCTTTTATGACTCATGGACTTCAACTCCCAGAATTCCTGAGCCAGCATGGGGGACCTATCGCCTCCTTTATGACTCGTGGACTTCAACTCCCAGAATTCCTGAGCCAGCCATGCTGAGGGGAAAGGGAGAGGTTTCCAAACTGAGCCAGGCTGGCTCAGGAATTCTGGGAGTTGAAGTCCACCAGTCATGAGGGGGCCATAGTTTCCCCATGCTGGCTCAGGAATTCTGGGAGTGGAAGTCCACCAGTCATAAAAGAGCCAAGGTTGCCTACTCCTGATCTAGGCACAGGGGTGGGGAACTATGGCCCCCTCATGACTGGTGGACTTCAACTCCCAGAATTCCTGAGCCAGCATGGGGGAACTATGGCCCCCTCATGACTCGTGGACTTCAACTCCCAGAATTCCTGAGCCGGCCTGGCTCAGCTTGGAAACCTCTCCCTTTCCCCTCAGCATGGCTGGCTCAGGAATTCTGGGAGTTGAAGTCCATGAGTTATAAAAGAGCCAAGGTTGCCTATCCCTGGACCAGAGAATCAAAGGGCAAAATGCAGCCGGCCAGAAATTCACCGGCAAAGCAGTTCCGGGTATCGTCTGCTTAGCAGCCCGCGCGATTCAGGTTCTAGGTGCCCCAAAGTTTGCTTCTTTTTATTTTTTGCACCAGGCCAAATTCGCTGGACCTGCGTAGGTCAGCTGGGAGGGTCCTCCTGCGGATCCTTGGAAATCTGGAAGGTGGCCTTCTCCGTGGTGACCCCGGGCCTAGGCAACAATCGCCCGCTGAAGTCAAGAGAGCCAAGCAATTCTTTTTAAAAGAGCCTCTGGAGGAGAGAGAGGAGAGGTCCGGCTGCAGGCAGTTGCTTCTCTCTTGAGGGTGGAAAGGATTGCTCGTGGTACCCCCGGGGTCTTCGACCTAGACAACAAAGGAAAGATAGATACGGACAGAAGGAAGAGAGGGAGACAGGAATGAAGGGCGGACGGACGGACTTGGGTTAGGGACATAAACTTATTTCTCAACACTCTACAAGGCCTTGGTAAGGCCACACTTGGAATCCTGCATCCAGTTTTGGTCACCACGATGTAAAAAAGAGGTTGAGACTCTAGTCCAGCGGTTCTCAACCTTTCTAATGCCGCGACCCCATAATACAGTTCCCCATGTTGTGGTGACCCCCAACCACTTATACATCACCGGGTGCCAGGGGCGTGGCCAAAGAAAAGGGGGAAAAAATGGCGGACTGCGTTGTTTGGCGACCCCCGTGAAATGGTCGTTCGACCCCAAATGGGGTCCCGACCCTCAGGTTGAGAACCACTGCTCTAGAAAGAGTGCAGAGAAGAGCAACAAAGATGATCAGGGGACTGGAGGCTAAAACATATAAGGAACGGTTGATAGAATTGGGTATGTCTAGTTAAACGAAGAGAAGGATGAGGGGGGACATGATAGCAGCCTTCCAGTATCTCAGGGGCTTCCCCAAAGAAGAGGGAGTCAAGCTATTCTCCAAAGCGCCTGAAGGCAGGACAAGAAGCAACGGATGGAAACTCATCAAGGAGAGAAGCAACCTGGAACTAAGGAGAATCTTCCTGACAGGTAGAACAATTAACCAGTGGAACTACCTGCCTCCAGAAGCGGTGAATGCTCCAACACTGGAAGTGTTTAAGAAGAGACTGGACAGCCATTTGTCCGAAATGGTGTAAGGTTTCCTGCCTGAGCAGGGGGTTGGACTAGATGACCTCCAAGGTCCCTTCCAACTTTACTACTACTACTACTACTATTATTAACATAGTTCAGGACCCGTTGTCACTCCTCCAGTTAAGGGAGGAGTAGTCTTTTAAGACTTGTGGGCTACAACTCTCAGAATTCCCTGACACTAATGCATTCCTTTTCAAGTGTAGCTCCATTGTGGCCTGCTTACTCTCTTGTAATCCTTTCTTCTCTCTGCTCTAGGGAGTGGGAGGGAAAAAAAAAAACCCAACAGGCACGGCTGCCGGAGGAATTTTGGGAGTCGAAGTCCACAAAGCTATCAGGTTTGGAGACCTCTGGTCTAGATGTTACATTTCTATTCATAGCTTAAGGTTACGTTGTTTACCAAATGTAGCCAGCTACTGGCTCTCTTTCTGCTTCTGATAATCTAGAACCGTGTTTTCTCTACCTGGGACACTTGAAGATGGGTGGACTTCAACTCCCAGAATTCCCCAGCTAGCCATGCCGGGTTTTTTTTTCCTTTCTGAGCCCCTTGAGCAGAGAGATTGCAGAGGAAGGGATTACAAGAGAGTAAGCAGGCCACAATGGGACTGCACGTGAAAAGGAATGCATTGGTGCCAGGGGAATTCTGGGAGCTGAAATCCACATGTCTTCAACCGGCCAAGGTTGAGAAACATTGATCAAGACTCTGAAGCTAAATCAAGTTCTCTGCTGCTGACTTCTGCCAACCCACAGGTACGTCTGCATGTTCTGCAGCCGTAGAACACGAATGCCCTCACCTGCCAGGTGCAGAATTTAAAAGTGACATCTGAATGGCCACCAGACAGCTCTTCCAACAAGGGCTAAAAGGGGATGGAAAGCTAGAATAACAACTGGAATAACTGATGATGTTCTCTAGTTGGGTGAAAACCATCCAGCTCAGAGAACAGCAAGGACCCCACTGTCTTCCCTCTTTCTCTTTCTCTTCCTTCTCCTCCTCCTCTCTGCAAACCCCCCTCCCTTCTAGCACTGAAGATGTTCCCTAGTTGGGTCATGAAACTTCTGCAGGAAAACATCTAAGCTCAGAGAACAGCAAGGGTGGTTCATTTCAGCCCTGAGCTACACATATTCTCCTACATCAGGGCTTTTCAACCAGTGGGACGGGTAGCATCTGTGGTCCATTGGCACCTGGCAGGTGGTACACGACCGTCCTAGATGGTCGTGTACGCACAAGCCTGAGTGAGAGACGGCTGGAGCTGCAGGGCTGTCAGGGCTCAGGGGAAGCGCCAGGATCAGTGCCAGGCTCCAGCTGGAGCTCGGCGCTGATCCTGGTGCTTCTGCTGAGACCTGAAGAAGCACCAATCAGCTGGAAAGCAGCACTGATCCTGGCACTTTTTCTGAGCCCAGAAGAAGGACCAATCAGCTGGAGCTCGGCACTGATCCTGGCACTTTTGCTGAGACCCGAATAAGCACCAATCAGCTGGAAAGCAGCACTGATCCTGGCGCTTCTGCTGAGCCCTGAAGACGCACCAATCAGCTGGAGCTCGGCACTGATCCTGGCGCTTCTGCTGAGCCCTGAAGAAGTGCCGATCAGCTGGAATGTTGCAGCCTCTCCAGGGTCTTGTGATTTACATTCAGAGGCTTGGCAACTGATTCATATTTATGACGGTCACAGTGTCCCAGGGTCATGTGAAGTGACCAAAACCTGATGCAACCACCCAGCAGACAGGGGGGAATAAAAACCAAACACCCCCACTCCACCCCTGCTGCCAATCCTCAACAAAAATGCTCACAACAATGAAAACCTCGGACAGGAGGAAGAGCGCGGCCGGGCGGGCAGGCAGGTGTCTTGCTTGGCTGTGTCTTGGGGGGCACTTTTTTCAGGGCCATTGTCACTTCGAACAGTCACTAAGCGAACTGTTGTAAGTCGAGGACTACCTGTACTTTATCCCTTTTTTTCCTTTTTTTGGTCATCAAGTTTTTGACCCCTTGCTAGGCGACGGGTGGTCCTCGGATACTGCCATATCCTCAAAGTGGTACAATGGGTGAAAAGGTTGAAAAGCCCTGTCCTACATTGCTTAACATTGCATAGTCCCAACATCCTTCAAGCACGACTGCTCAGGATGGTGGTGTGGGGAGGAAGGGGGATCTTCCCCAGTTCTTCTCTGCCAGTTCAAGGGGGGGGGCACCCCACCTTCCCGTCCCCTCCCACCCAGAGGGGCCCCCGTCCAAGCCTCCTACCTCCACAGTGGGAGTGCGCCCGGCCGCGCCTTCCTCGCCCTCAACCGCCCAGCTGGTCCAAGAGACTCTGCACGTTGTCCGAGAACTCGTTTCGCGTCTTCTCGCCCCCCGCCAGTTTCACAGGGCGCAAGCAGGGGTGGGGGGGCTCCAGGTTTCTGGGGCACCAGACATTGCAGAGGAAGAACCAGATGGCATCCGGGTCAACCTCCATCAGGCGAAGGAAAACACTGCAAAAAGCGGAAGGAGAGTAAAGGGCTGCGGATGGCAAGCAAGGGCCAGGGCCCAGCTCCAACACGTGAGGAATCCTCTTTTCTGGTTTCTGGGCCTTTTGGCGACGTTTCGACGAAGTCCCATTCGTCATCTTCAGGCTGGTGTTTTCAGCTTCGTGCTTCGAACTGACACCCACCATGAAGATGAGGCACGACCACGAACGCGAAGCCAAAAAATAGCAAGGCAGCCCACCATCTTAAACCCCCTTGCAACTCAGACTAACCTAAGCACAACAAAGCCCCCACCCAAACAGAACACTCCCCCATCCAGAGCACAGCCAACCCCCCATCCAATCAGAGCACAGCCAACCTCCCATCCAATCAGAGCACAGCCAAACCCCTAACCAATCAGAACACACCTCCACCCAATCAGAACACAGCCAAGCTCCCACCCAATCAGTTCATACCCCCACTGGCAGTTAAAAGGAAGAAACAGCTAAGACCACACATTGCTCCTCGAAGCACGAAGCTGAAAACACTAGCCTGAAGATGACGAATGGGACTTCGTCGAAACGTCGCCAAGACACTTCCAATTTGACGCGGGAGAAAACCCAAATAACCAAAGACCGACCGACCGACCTACCTACCTACCTACCTACCTACCTACCTATATATATATATATGTAGGTCTTTGGTTGTTCGGGTTTTCTCTGCTGCTCGAGGCACGAAGCTGAAAGCACCAGCCTGAAGATGACGAATGGGACTTCGTCGAAACGTCGCCAAGACACTTCCAATTTTACGTGGGAGAAAACCCGAACAACCAAAGACCTACATACAAATACCCGCGAAAACCTCAGAAAACATATATATATATATATATATATATATATATATATATATATATATAATTTGCTGATGCTTTATTTAAACTTATATCTGTGTATCAGTGATTGCACGACTCAGTAGGCGCCACACGCCAAATAGAAATTTGTTCTCGAAACATGCTAAGCTTAATTTTTGGTGTAGCTCCGTATCTTGTGCAAATCCAACACGTATTATTAAGTTTATGAGTCCATGTCTTAGGACAGGGGTGGTGAACCTATGGCACGGGTGCCAGAGGCGGCACTCAGAACCCTCTCTGTGGGCATGCGCATAGTCCCCCAAGTCCTAGGCCTTCAGCTGGGTTTTATAAAACCTTTTCGTTTTAGGCCTCTGCCGCTGTGTACACACAAAAAAGGTTCAATCAGTCAATTTCAACTTCTCGCGGGAAAAAAAAAGATCTTGCAAAGTTGGAATTGATTGATTGAAGTTTTTAGTCCCACCCAGTCTGCCGTTACCACCGCAGCCATGCCCAGCCAATGGGCCACACCCAGCCAGCACCCAACAATGCATGTGGGTTTTGGGTTGCAGTTTGGCCACTCGGTCTCTCAAAGGTTCGCCATCACTGTCTTAGGAGGTCAATTTCCAAAATGGGTTATCCATTCACCCACCCAAGGGCGCGTCCAAACAGGGTCTGGTGGCTTAAGGAACTTTGATTTTTAGCTTCAGTTCTTCAGCTCTGACTTTTCTCCAAGATCCTTTTTGATAGCCATGGAACAGAGCAAGCCAAGCCTACTAACCAGCATTTCCTTCCAGGGCATCCTTTCCCAAACGGCCCTGCAGCCTCTGTTCAACGCCTCCCGTACGGAGAAGTGCTCTACTCCGTAATTTAAAGACTGCTGTCACTTGGATGGCACCCATTAAATCAAAGACAAGATTTCCTCAAACTGGACTTCCCGGAGGCTCAGGCAAGAGTCATTTATCCCTCTTCCCCTCCTCTTTTCTAAGTGAAAAGGAACTTGAAAGGATTTTTAAGCTGCACATGAATGAAGGAGCACGTAGCGTAGAGGAAAGTAAGGTGGGTGTAAATTAGAGAAGGATGAAGGGAGACGAAACTCTCCAATGTCTGTAAATCTACTAGTTGGCTAAGACCATAGTAGAATGGAAGCAAGCACAATTCACTAAAAAGTACTGTAAGAATATACAGCACTTAAGATCCTTTCTCTCTCTTCCTTCCTGTCCCTTTTTTCCTCCTTTCCTCCCTCCTTCCTTCCCTCCCTTCCCATTTGTTTTCCTTCCTTCTCCTTCTCCTTCCTTCCCAATCCTAACCCACTCCTTCCTTCCTTTTCTCCCTCCCTCTCTCCCAATCCTAACTCCTTCCTTCCTTCCTTCCTTCCTTCCTTCCTTCCTTCCTTCCTTCCTTCCTTCCTTTCTTCTTCTGCCTCCCTCTCTCCCAATCCTAACTCCTTCCTTCCTTCCTTCCTTCCTTCCTTCCTTCCTTCCTTCCTTCTTTCCTTCCTTCCTTCCGTTCTTGTCTCTTTTTCTATTCTCTCCCAGCCTGGAGGAAAGAAGTGGAGAATAGAGCTGCCTGGATAGGGAAGCATTTTCAAACCATGAAAATGGCTTTATGGATTTCTTGGTGTAGAGGAAGGGCTGATTTATAAAAAGGGACACCACCCAATGTCGCCATGGCAAACCAAGCCAAGCCTTTCCATCTCCCAACTTTTCTCTGAAGCGGGACCGGGCGAAACCCCCCAGCAGAGGGGGAAGAACTGAAAAACAACAGGTGAAGAAGGACAGATCGCGGTGGAGAAAATTCACTGAGGTGGCCGGCAGGCGTCAAAAACAACCCGAATGATCCATCAACCCTCAACTGCTCTTATCCTAGGACACCTGCTTTAAATTGGGCTGCTTCTTGTGATCCTGCCAGGTAAAATTTCCTTCCTTTCTTTAAATTGATTGGGAGAATTTGGGGAGCACGGACGATGTTTCCTTGTCAGGCTGCCACAGCCCAATCGATGCAACTGCCGGATGGAAATTTGTCCGGAGCTGCTTTGCAATCCTGACACACGAGGCTGAACGCTCTGCTCTGCTCCGGACCCAATTCTACCTGGCTGCTCTGTGTACATATGCATCTCGTATCCAGACAGTGCTCGGCTTACGACCACAGCTGAGCCCAAAACCTCTGTTGCTAAGTGAGTTTTGCCCCATCTCTGGCCGCGAGTGAATCACTGCAGCTGCATGTCTAGTTTAATGAAAAGAAGGAATGGTGTGTGTGTGACATGACAGCAGCCTTCCAGTATTTGAGGGGCTGCCACAAAGAAGAGGGGGTCCACCTGGAAACCTCTGAAGCTTAAAAAAGAGAAACTCGACTGGGTTTCGCTCGCCATCTTTCTTTACAAATAAGGACTCTGGCTGTTTCCAAGCAACCTGTGTTTCCATGGCGAAAGAATCCGGGGTGAACCCAGCCTGCACTTCTGGCCGGCTTTGTTCGGTTAAGCCAGTGGTTCTCAACCTTTTTAATGCTGCGACCCCCAACCGGTCGTAAGTCGAGGACTACTCAATCGGTCGTAAGTCGAGGACTACTCAACTGGTGCAGCACCGTTTGCAGACTGGGACTTTTGGCGGGCTCAGCAGGGCAGAGACAGCCTGGAGAATTCCTATTGGCTTTTGAAAGCCAATAGAATTGGATTCTATTCAAGAGAGTCTATTCTATTGGCTTTCAAAAGCCAATAGAATAAAAGGGAGGAGCACAGCTAAGGAAAAGGGGGGGGGGAAAATGGCAGACTGCGTTGTTTGGCGACCCCCGTGAAATGGTCGTTCGACCCCAAATGGGGTCCCGACCCACAGGTTGAGAACCACTGGGTTAAGCGTTGTCGATTCCAGCGCACCTTTGCTTAGCCAGGCGCTGGGGCTCGCTCAGACCCACCAAGGCGGAAAGAGACCCGATGTACGGTTGGAAGGTGGGGAGAGGAGGAGAGGAAGGTCTGCTGGCATCTTTCAGACGCTTTTGCGGTAACCGCTTGGGAATTAGGGAGGGGGATCATCTTCGGAGATGAGATGGCCGGTTCCAGCCTGACTCCAAGGTCGCTGCCTCTTGAGGAGGACCTGCTATCTGCCCAGCACCTCAGCATTCCCAAAACATCTTGGCGGTCTTCTCTCTCTCCTCTCTTTTCTTCCCTCTCATCCCTCTTCAGATACAATTCAGGGGTCATGTCCAAGCAAGTCCTCTCGCTAAATTTCCCTATCTGTATTATATATAATAAGATTGATTTTCTATTACGTTAATACTTCTGTTTATCTGACCTTCTCGGTATATACTTCTATAAATATTTATACGACCTCCGGTTATTCAATACTGCAGTGTTTCCCAAACTTGACAATTTTAAGGCATGTGGACTTCAACTCCCAGAATTGTGGAATTCTGGGAGTTGAAGTCCACATGCCTTAAAATTGTCAAGTTTGGGAAACACTGCAATACTGTGTCGCCTGAGTCTCCCTCCTTATCGCCTCCTTTTTCTTCCATCTAAATTGGTGTTAACTATCTTTTAACCATATTCTCTTTTCAGCCAATCATAAAAAAATCCCCAGATTTTAGAGTACTGTGTCTTGTTTTTAATTGTCATTGTTCGTCTATTCATTTCTGCACATTCCAGTAAGGAGCGGAGAAAGAAGTAGGAAGGTTGGAGGAGAAGAGGAGGAGAAGTGGGGAGAAATGGGAGAGGAGGGATGAAGGAAAGAGGGGAGGAGAGGAAGAAGAGGGAAGTAGGGAAGAAAGAGAAGAAAGGGAGAAAGAAGGTAGAGAAGAAAGAGTATGAGCGAGGATGCAGTGAAAGGGGAAATGGGCGAGCAACACCAAATTTATGTGTATGTGTTTATTTTATTTTATTAAAAGTATCTGATAGATAAGAATGTAAAAAGAATGTATGTTAACACATGATAAATATCGCGGTATATGTACGGGGAGAGTTGGGAAAAATAAAAAAGTTTAAATAGAAAAAACAACAACATCTTTGCGGCATTGCACTGGCTGATGAATGCTGGGAAAGATGGAGGGCAATAGAAGAATGGGACGATGGAGAAGGAGGGGGCTGGATGGAGTCACTGAAGCAGGAGGTGTGAGCTTCAATGGACTCCAGAAGATGGCGGAGGACAGGAAGGCCTGGAGGAACGTGGTCCATTTATTTATGAGACTTATATACCGCTTTAAGTGCAAGCACTCTCTAAGCGGTGTACACCAGTAAGCAATGTATATATATATATATATATATATTTACATTGTCCCCAACAATCTGGGTCCTCATTTTACCTACCCCGGAAGGATGGAAAGCTGAGTCAACCTTGAGCCGGTGAGATTTGAACCGTTGACCTGCTGAACAGTCAGCTAAAGTGGCCTCTAACTGCTGCGTCATGCTGCGTCGTGTCGCGATGGGTCGGACACGACTTCGGAACTAACAACAACATTGGCTGATGGTGGACTGGTTTTGGCGGGGGGAGGCTGGGTTGGGGGGGGGGAAACGAAATTGCTTCACACTTTGCGTGGGGCCTCCAGATTCCACTTGACTTTCCTGCATCCACTTTCTTTTTCTTTGATGGACCTCGGTGGAGTCAAAGAGTTTGGCTTTCCTGGGGCGACCGGCCAGGGCAGGTCCTCCCACCCAGGCTGAACGGGGGGGCAGGGGCGACAGCAGGCAGGCAGGGGCATCAATTGGTCCAGGCAGATCCCCGATATCTCCGAGGGGATCAGGCAGGCTGGCAGGGCAATCGGCACGATTGGCTCCACCAGAAGAATCCGGGGGGGGGGCAGACAGGTAGTTCTCGACTTACAACCGTTTGTTTACTGACCGTTCAAAATTCCAATGGCACTGAAAAAAGGGGAGCGCCCCTGATGGCGCAGCGGTTACAGAATGCAGGACGGCAGGCTTCCTCCGTGGACTGCCGGCTGCCAGCACTTTGGCAGTTCGATTCTGACCGGCTCAAGGTCGACGCAGCCTTCCATCCTTCCGAGGTCGGTAAAATGAGGACCCAGGTTTTTGAGGGGGGAGGGGAATAGGCTGGCTTTGTAAACCATTTAGAGAGGGTTGTAAAGCACTGTGAAGCGGTATATAAGTTTAAGGGTTATTGCTAAGTGTGGAGGGAGGGAGGGAGGGAGGGAGGAAGAAAGAAGAGGGAGGGAGGGAGGAAGGAGAGGGAGGGAGGAAGGAAGGAGAGGGAGGGAGGAAGGGAGGAAGGAAGAAGAGGGAGGGAGGAAGGAAGGAAGGAGAGGGAGGGAGGAAGGAAGGAGAGGGAGAGAGGAAGGAGAGGGAGGGAGGGAGGAAGGAAGGAAGGAAGGAGAGGGAGGGAGGAAGGGAGGAAGGGAGGAAGGAAGGAGAGGGAAGGAGGGAGGAAGGAAGGAGAGGGAAGGAGGGAGGGAGGAAGGAGACGGAAGGAGGGAGGAAGGACGGACCCCGGTGGCACAATGGTTCAAATGCAGCATTGCAGGCTGACTCACTGCCCACTGCCGGGAGTTCGATCCTGACCAGTTCAAAATCGACTCAGCCTTTCGTCCTTCCGAGGTCGGTAAAATGAGGACCCAGACTTTTTGAGGGGGGGGGGCAACAGGCTGACTCTATAAACCGCTTAGAGAGGGCCGTGAAGCCCTGTGAAGCGGTAGATAAGCCTAAGGGCTAATGCTATTTAACGAATGGTGCAGCCCGCCCCCCCCCCACAGCCCTGTCATCAAAACTCAGAGCTTCGGCACCTAGCAGGCAAAGTCCTTGCCTTACGACCAGAATTGAGGGTGGAGTTACGCTGGCTGAGGAATTCTGGGAGCTGGAGTCCACAATTTTTAAAGCAGCCAGGTTTGGAGACCCAGACCCTGGGACTTTTTTTTTTTTTTCATTTCTGCTCTGGGCCTTGGACTGCTCGCCTGAGCGCCCCAGAACCAACGTGTCTCCATCTTGGCGGATTTGGGGGTATGTAGTTCCCTGAATTTCCCATGGCTGGTTGGAGTTAACAGGGCGACCTAAATGTTTTTTTGATCTAGGAAAGGACCTGCCAGGGAACAGATCGGCCCTGCACGAGAGGGGATCTGCAGAGGCCAGAGAGTGAGCAGCCACCCAAGACCGACTGGAAATCTGCTCCGATTGCAGCCTTGAGGCTCTCTGTGCAGCCTGAGGGCACACCTGTTTTACGTGTGGGCACATCTGCATTACCTGCAGGGGGCACACCTCTTACCTGCAGGGGCACACCTGTTCTACCTGCAGGGGCTGCACCTGTCTTACCAGTGGGATGCACCTGTCTCACCTGCGGGGCCACACCTGTCTCACCTGTGGGGCCACACCTGTCTCACCTGCGGGGCACACCTGTCTTACTTGTGGGGCACACCTGTCCTACCTGTGGAGGGACACCTGTCTTACCTGTGGGGCCCACCTGTCTTACCTGCAGGACACACCTGTCTCACCTGCGGGGGCCACACCTGTCTCACCGGCAGGCACATCTGTCTCACCTGCGGGGGCACACCTGTCTCAGCTGCAGTGCATACCTGTCTTACCTGCAGGGGGCACACCTGTCTTACCTGCGAGCCCCTTCCTGTAGTCTCACAGGCTGCCTGGCGCTGAGGTAGGGCAGGCAGGCATCCACCACCGTGTTCAGGTCATTCTCGCCTGCAGAGACAGTTAAGATGGGTGGCTCAGAGGGGGGAGCGCTCAGCCACAGCCCCCTCCCACCTGCCCCCCCATCTCCCCAACCTGTGGGCCATGGCCCACCACTGAATCGTGGCCTACTTGCATGAGTGGTTGGCTGTTGCGTGCACATGCATGAGCATCACAGGTGCTCTCAGGCTCACTCGCGCAAGCAACGGGGTGGTCATGCGTGTGTACGCACCTTCCTGCATGCCTGCCCCTCCCACAAAAAACGGGGAGGTCAATCTAGAGCAGAGGTCCCCAACCGTGGCAACTTTAAGACCTCTGGACTTCAACTCCCAGAATTCCTCAGCCAGCTTGGAGACCCCTGATCTAGGGGACCTGCTCTCCCCTAAAGCAGAGGCCCCCAACTTTTTGGGCACCAGGGACCGGTTCCTTGGAGAAAAGTTTTTCCATGGACCGGAGGGTGCGTGGTTTTGTGTGCTGCCTGCATCCCACAGAGAGGGCTTTGCTTGTTTGTGCATTCTGGTTACTGGCAGGTCGTGGCCCGCTATTGGTCCACGGACTGGGGATTGGGGACCCCTGCTCTAAAGCAACAGCACGAACTACGGTAGGCCAGCGCAGAAACCTCAGCCTGGAACAATGCCAGGAGCGTTGTGTGGTGCTCCTGGTACTCACCCAGATCCAGCGCCTGGCAGAGGGAGCCGAGGCCCTGCAGCACTGCCAGCTGCAGCTTGAAGGCCAGGCTGTGGCCGTAGACGGGCCCGGCGTGGGCGCTGGTGGGGGCCTGGGCGGCGAGGGAGGCAGCCAGCTTGGGCAAGACGTCTTTGCAGAAACGGCTCCTCAGGAAGTCCCCACTGCAGGATCCCAGAGTGCACAGCACCTGCGGAGAAGCCCACCGGGTGGTCACTCACCCCCCCCCCCGAGACAGGACCCACCTGCTGAACTAAAGGAGAGAGCCCTTTGCCAGGGTGCCAGGGTGATTCACTTCCTGTTCCCTGGGCTTGTTTCTCCTTTCTCCCAGGGAGAGAGGAGGAGAGAGGAGAGAGAGAGAGAGAGAGAGAGAGAGAGAGAGAGGAGAGAGAGAGGAGAGAGAAGGAGAGAGAGAGAGGAGGAGAGAGGAGGAGAGAGAAAGAGAGAGAGAGAGAGAAAGGAGGAGGAGGAGAGAGGAGAGAGAGAGGAGAGACAGAGAGAGAGAGAAGGAGAGAGAGAGAGACCGAGAGAGGAAGGGACAGAGACACAGAATGGGAGAGAGGAGACAGAGAGACACACAGAGAGAGAGGAGGAGAGAGAGAGAGAGAGAGAGATAGGAGGAGGAGGAGAGAGAAGGAGAGAGACAGAGAAGGAGACAGAGGAGAGAGAGAGAGAGAGAGAGAGACAGAGGAGGAGAGAGACAGAGGAGAGAGGAAGGGACAGAGACACAAAGAGGGAGAGAGGAGACAGAGAGACACACAGAGAGAGAGGAGGAGAGAGGAAAGAGACAGAGAGAGAGAGAGAGGAGAGAGAGGAGAGAAGGAGAGAGAGAGAGAGAGAGAGAAGAGAGAGGAGAGAAACACAGGGAGGAGAGAGGAAGGGACAGAGACACAGAGAGGGAGAGAGACAGAGAGACACAGAGAAAAGAGAGGAGGATAGAGGAAAGAGACAGAGAGAGAGAGAGAGAGAGGAGAGGGGGGGAGAGAGAGAGAGAGAGGGAGGGACGGAGGGAGAGTGAGTTCTCCCTGAGGCTGGGCTCCAGCAGAATTTCAAAAGCTCAGAAGACTAAACCTTCCAACATTATTATTATCATTATTATTATTATTAATCATTGCAGTCAGCCAGATGTTCAGACTGAATTTGGCATTTTTGTCTACCTATCGAGTCCTTACTTATTATTATTATTATATAAAACCTTTATTGTCATTTTTTTACTGTGGGCACAATGGCACACATCAAAAATGAAATTAGTTGCCCGCTCTCAAAGAAAAACACATACATGACACACACCTATACATATTATGTACAACATATGTATAGACCCATACACCTACATATACATAACAAATAAATATTAAATACTGTCCACATTATTATTATTATTATTTGTCAATGCTGCAAATACTGTATATTCTTGCTTTGACAATATGCAAAACTGTCTGGTATTTACTGGGTTAATACATAGTTTAGAGTGGGGGGGGGTAAAAAAGGGGGGGGGAAGAGGAAGTAAACTTTTGACCTTCACACTAATTGGATAATGTGACTTGTGACTGCAAGATAAGGGAGGGGTTTAGCAAGAAAAGTTTGATGCCAGCAAGAGGAAGTCAGATTCTGGCATTAAAACGTCCATGATGGTGACCGGCAATTTGTAGCTCTGTAATAAAGACTTTAGGAAACATGACTGAAAGTTCTTTGAAGTGCTTCATTAGTTGGAACCTTGACATTATTATTATTATTATTGTTATTATTATGTTATTGTTTTTATTAACCTCTGGTCCCCGTGACCGACCCAGATGGGATCCTGCAGCCTTAGGATGGGACGCGTAGTTTCGCCTTACCTTAAAGGCTCTGAGAACAGCCAAGGGGTCGTCGTTGATCAAGCGGCACACGAGAGCAGGCCACGCCCGATGGGCCAGTGGAAGGAGAACGTCTTCATGTGGACCAAGGACCATCAGACACAGTTCCAGGACATCGAGGGCCTATCAGGAGAAGCCCCAGAGTCAGAGGATACGCGTGCCAGGATTAAGGGAGGCGAGCGATGATGTTGGGGAAACAGAGGACTGGGTCTCTCCTTCGTAATGTACAAATATGTGCCTCGGGGTTGAAATGTGGGTTCCTCAGTGGCCTCTGAGATGGGTTGCTTTCTAACGGACATTTCATGATCCAACTAGGGAACATCATCAGTGCTAGAAGGGAGAGGGGTTGGCCTTCTGTCTCCCTTCTAGCACTGACAGTGTTCCCTAGTTGGATCATGAAATGTCCGTAAGAAATCAACCAAGTTCAGAGAGCACCAAGGACCCCATAAGTCCTCCTCCTCCTCCATTCCACAAACTCCACTCCTTTTTAGCATTGATGATGTTCCCTACTTGGGTCATGAAATGCTTGCAGTAGGAAAAGCTCAGAGAGCACTAAGGACCCCACAGTCTTCCTCTCTGCAAACCCAACTCTAGCACTGATGATGCTACCTAGTTGGGTCATGAAACATCTGCAAGAAAACAACCAAGTTCAGAGAGCACCAAGGACCCCACAGTTGTCGTCGTTGTCCTCCTCCTCCTCCTCCTCCTCCTCTCCTTTTCCTCTTTGCACACCCTCCCTTCCTTCTAGCATTGATGATGTTCCCTAGTTGGGCAATGAAACATCTGCAAGGAAACAACCAAGTTCAGAGAGCACCAAGGAAAACCACAGTTCCTCCTCCTCCTCTTCCTCCTCCTCCTCCTCTCCTTTTCCTCTCTGCACACCCTCCCTTCCTTCTAGCACTGATGATGCTACCTAGTTGGGTCATGAAACATCTGCAAGAAAACCACCCAGCTCAGAGAGCACCAAGGACGCCACAACTTATAATGCGCTCGGTCCTTATGGACAGTAAGAGGTTTAAGCAAAGGCCGAAGCAAGAAGGAAGAGGGAGAGTCATGTCATGCCTCAGTTGGAGGCTTTGGAGCGGATAACTGTCCTTCTCCTCCGCCTCCAGGCCAGTGAGAACCTTCTGCAGCAGGAAAAGAGGAACACAGCTCTATGAGGGGCTTCCTTGCCAAGGACAGTCGGACTCGGCTTGGCGTAAGGGTAGCTTCAGTGTTCTGCTCAAGACTGCCTCCTCCTTTCCAAGGTCAGGTTCTCCTGAGCCTGACAAGAACATGCCCCCCTGTGGACCAGGATTCTGATAGCTCTGAGGATGATTGGTTAAAAGGTACATAGGCTGAGATGGAAGAATTAACATTCAGGCCTCAGCCCTGCTCTGGGGTTGTGGAAAGTCCCATAGGAAACCACAAGCATCTGGGTCAGGGGTGAGCAAGCTTGGCTCTTTTAGGACCCGTGGACTTCAACTCCCAGAATTCCTGAGGCAGCATGGGGGAATTCTGGTCCCCTGACTCATGGACTTCAACTCCCAGAATTCCTGGGCCAGCATGGGGGAACTCTGGCCCCCTCATGACTGGTGGACTTCAACTCCCAGAATTCCTGAGGCAGCATGGGGGAACTCTGGTCCCCTCATGACTCGTGGACTTCAACTCCCAGAATTCCTGGGCCAGCATGGGGGAACTACGGCCCCCTCAGGACTCGTGGACTTCAACTCCCAGAATTCCTCAGCCAGCATGGGGGAACTATGGCCCCTCATGACTCGTGGACTTCAACTCCCAGAATTCCTGAGCCAGCATGGGGAACTACGACCCCCTTTATGACGGATGGACTTCAACTCCCAGAATTCCTGAGGCAGCATGGGGGAACTACGGCCCCCTCATGACTCGTGGACTTCAACTCCCAGAATTCCTGAGCCAGCATGGGGAACTACGACTCCCTTTATGACGGATGGACTTCAACTCCCAAAATTCCTCAGCCAGCATGGGGGAACTATGGCCCCTCATGACTCGTGGACTTCAACTCCCAGAATTCCTGAGCCAGCATGGGGAACTACGACCTCCTTTATGACGGATGGACCAATTCCCAGAATTCCTGAGCCAGCATGGGGAAACTACGGTTCCCCCATAGTCCAAAGTTTCAGATACACCTGTGATCTATGCATGATTCTCACCGTCTGCATAAACCAGATAATAACACAAAGTACTATTCTTATTTAGTAATTCTACAGTAGCTTAGAATATTAAGCATTAAATTTAAATATTAAAGGAAAACCGAAACGGGGAAAAGCTTATGAGGTCATTGATTGGCTACAAGATTGAATGTTTAAAAACAAATAAGATTTGAACTCAAGATATTGCTATGAGTCGAAACAAAGAAAAATTTTAGTTAAGTAAAACTTAAGAAGTAAAATACTAATAATTAAATTTGTATATTGGTTTGTGGTATAATAATAATAATAATAGTAATAATAATAAAGTTGGAAGGGACCTTGGAGGTCATCTAGTCCAACCCCCTGCTTAGGCAGTTCAGACAAATGGCTGTCCAGTCTCTTTTTAAAAACTTCCAGTGTTGGAGCATTCACCGCTTCTGGAGGCACGTAATTCCACTGGTTAATTGTTCTCACTGTCAGGAAGTTTCTCCTTAGTTCTAGGTTGCTTCTCTCCTTGATGAGTTTCCACCCGTTGCTTCCTGTCCTGCCTTCAGGGGCTTTGGAGAATAGCTTGACTCCCTCTTCCTTGGGGCAGCCCCTGAGATACTGGAAGACTGCTATCATGTCCCCCCTCGTCCTTCTCTTCGTTAAACTAGACATACCCAATTCTAACAACCGTTCCTTATATGTTTTAGCCTCCAGTCCCCTAATCATCTTTGTTGCTCTTCTCTGCACTCTTTCTAGAGTCTCAACATCTTTTTTACATCGTGGTGACCAAAACTGGATGCATACTAACAGGTTAAAAATAATATTAAGTCTCAAATATGAGATAGGAGACATAAAGAGGGGAGGAAAGGAGGAAATACTAAGTGTGGAAATAAAAGAAATCTCGGCCTCCCTTACCTTCAGCTGCACCGCAAGGCTCTTGCTGGGGAGTAGGTGGACGGCCCTCTCCAGGACACCCTTAGCCATCTGAGCCTGCAAGGGCAATGGCTTCTCTGCCTCTGGAGCCTCTTCCGGTGCTCCGGGCCGCCCGACAGAATCCTCTGGGGAGGCAAGAGGCCACAGCTGGGGGCACAGCCGGTGGGGCGGAAGGGAAGTTTGCTTGTCCAGCTTTGCCAATAGCTGTGTGAGCGTTGCCCATCCTCCTGTCCAGCCACAGACCTTTCTGGATCTACCAACCTTCCTCCTCTTCCTCCTCGACATCCCCCTCTGCAATCTGCTTCTGCTTCACGTAGGCCGAAAAGAACTCTTCCATTTCTGCTGCGGTGGGCAGGTGGGTCGGCCTCTGTGCCGGCCGGCAGGAAGGACCACGGTCCGGCTCGTGGTGGGCTGGCCGCTCCGGCCCAAACCAGGAAACTGCCAAGAGGAAGAAAATGCATTTGGGCCTAGTTGGATCAAAGATGGGATGGGCAGCAGTGAGAATTTCAGACCAACCTCTACTTCGTCCACATCAGAATAACATAGTTATAACAATAATAATAATAAATATACTGGAGCACCACTTGAACACCATTGGCATTGACAAATTCGCCATTAGTCAATTGCAAAAGGCGGCCTTACTAGGAACTGCTTCCATCCTGCGACGATACCTGTAATACCATCAAACATCCACATCTGCTTATCCCAGGTCCTGGGTAAGGACTCGATAGGTAGACAAAATGCCAAATCCAGTCTGAACATCTGGCTGGATGGGATCATAAAATAGAGAAAGTCATAGAAAATGATAAAATTAAACTGCTCTAGGATTTCAGAATTCAAACAGACAAGCACCTGCAACATAACACCCCCGACTTAACAATTGTCGATAAGAAAGACAAAAAAGTCTGGATAGTGGACGTGGCATTGCCTGGAGACAGCAGAATAGAAGAGAAAGAACTGGAGAAGATAACAAAATACAAAGACCTACAAATAGAAATAGAAAGACTGTGGCAAAGGCAAACAAGGGTAGTACCAATAGTCATAGGCTCCTTGGGTGCAATTCCAAAACAACTGGAGCACCACTTGAACACCATTGGCATTGACAAATTCGCTATTAGTCAATTGCAAAAGGCAGCCTTATTAGGAACTGCTCCCATCCTGCGACGATACCTGTAATACCATCAAACCTCCACATCTGCCTATCCCAGGTCCTGGGTAAGGACTCGATAGGTAGACAAAATGCCAAATCCAGTCTGAACATCTGGCTGACTGTGCGATGATCCATAATAATAATAATAATAATAATAATAATAATAATAATAATAATAATAATAATAATAATAATAATAATAATAATAATGATGTTGGAAGGGACCTTGGAGATCTTCTAGTCCAACCCCTGCTCAAGCAGGAAACCCCAACCTTGGCAACGTTTAAGACCTGTGGACTTCAACTCCCAGAATTCCCCAGCTAGCCCTGCAGGGCTGGCTGGGGAATTCTGGGAGTTGAAGTCCACAGGTCTTAAAAGTAGCCAAGGTTGGGGACCCCTGCCCTACACCATTGGTTTTCCAATCTTTTCTTTAAAAAAAACTCCAGTGATGAAGCACCAACTTCTGGATGCAAGCTGTTCCCCAGGCTGATTGTTCTAAACGTCAGGAAATTTTAGTTCTAGGTTGCTTCTGTGCTTGGTTAGTTTCCATCCACTGAAACTTTCAATTCTGTTTAAACTCTAAAGTGACCCTAAAAGCCATTTATGCCAGCGGGGCTTAGAAGGCGTCAAGAAGTATGAACCAGAGACTTGACCTCTTCCAACAAACATTCCTTTGCCGAATCCTAAAGATTTGCTATTTTGACCATATTGCTGTACTAACCAAAAAGTGCATCGAAAGACTTTCTCCTGCAACCTACATAACATTGTCACATGTAGAAGCCTCCAACTTGCAGGTTCTATTCTCTGCATGGAGAACAACTGAATCCCCAATGAGGTGGATCCCCGGTGACAAACACCCCAGAAGACAAGCTCAGGGTCCAAAAAGATCTTGACAAACTGGAACAATGGGCCCTGTCCAACAAAATGACTTTTAATGCGGAGAAAAGCAAAGTCTTACATTTAGGCAGGAAAAACCAAAGGTATAAAAGTACAGATTGGGTGAGACCTGGCTCAAAAAACAGCCACTGTGAGAGGGACCTTGGGGTCCTAGTGGACAATCACTTGACCACGAGCCAGCCGTGTGCAGCAGCAGCAGCCAAAAAAGCTAACGCAATCCTGGGTTGTATAAACAGAGGCATAGAATCAAGATCACGCAAAGTATTAGTACCGCTTTATAAAACCCCAGTGAGGCCACACCTGGAATACTGCAGACAATTTTGGTCACCATATCACAAGAAAGATGTTGAGAGTTTGGAAAAAATCCAGAGAAGAGCAACTAAGATGATCCAAGGCCTGGAGACTAAAACATACGAAGAACGGCTGCAGGATCTGGGTTTGGCTAGTCTAAAGAAAAGAATAAATAGGGGAGACATGATAGCCATGTTTCAGTATTTGAGGGGCTGCCACAAAGAAGGGGGGGTCATGTTATTCTCCAAAGCACCAGAGGGAAGGACGACAAACAATGGTTGGAAACTGATCAAAGAGAGAAGCAACCTGGAATTAAGGAGAAACTTCCTAACAGTGAGGACAATTAACCAATGAAATAGCTGTGCCTTCAGAAATCGTGGGCATCACTGGAGGTATAGGTTTTCCTGCTTAAGCAGGGGGCTGGACTAGAAGACCTCCAAGGTCCCTTCCAGCTCTATTCTATTCTATTCTATTCTATTATTCTATTCTATTCTATTATTCTATTCTATTCTATTCTATCCTATTCTATTCTATTATTCTATTCTATTCCATTTAATAATAATAATAATAATAATAAAGTTGGAAGGGACCTTGGAGGTCATCTAGGCCAACTCCCTCCTCAGGCAGGAAACCCTATACCATTTCAATCAAATGGCTGTCCAGTCTCTTCTTAAAAACTTCCAGTGTTGGAGCATTCACCGCTTCTGGAAGCAGGTTGTTCCACTGGTTAATTGTTCTAACTATTCTATTCTACAATCTGTCTATTCTATTCTATTCTATTCTATTCTATTCTATTCTATTCTATTCTATTCTATTCTATTCTGTTCTGTTCTGTTCTGTTCTGTTCTGTTCTGTTCTGTTCTATTCTATTCTACTCTATTCTTTCCATTCCATTCTAAAACACATTTAAATAGCATTAGCACTAGCCCTTAGACTTATCTACCGCTTCACAGTGCTTTCCAGCCATCTCTAAGCGGTTTACAGAGTCAGCCTATGGCCTCCATCAATCTGGGTCCTGATTTTATCGACTTCGGAAGGATGCAAGGCTGAGTCAACCTTGAGCTGGTCAGGATCGAACTGCTGGCCGTGAGCAGAGTCAGTTAGCCTGCACTGCTGCATTCTAACCGCTGGCCCACCGTGGATCTAAATATTTTTAAAAAACTCTAAACATCACATGGGGAGACACTGAAGTATTTGCTCAAGAACCGAAAAGGCTGGAGATCCCTTGCAGCGGGATGCACTACGTAGCATGGGAAGATCTAAATCAGTGGTTCTCAACCTTTTTAATGCCGCGACCCCCCAACCGGTCGTAAATCGAGGACTGCTCAACCGTTCGTAAGTCGAGGACTACTCAACTGGTGCAGCACCATTTGCAGAATGGGACTTTTGGCGGGCCCAGCAGGGCAGAGACAGCCCGGACAATTCCTATTGGCTTTTGAAAGCCAATAGAATTGGACTCTATTCAAGAGAGTCTATTCTATTGGCTTTCAAAAGCCAATAGAATAAAAGGGAGTAGTAGAAAAGGGGGAAAAAAATGGCGGACTGCGTTGTTTAGCGACCCCCGTGAAATGGTCGTTCGACCCCAAATGGGGTCCTGACCCGCAGGTTGAGAACCACTGATCTAAATCGAAGTACCGTAAGTCAGTCTGGTGAAAACAGAGATTTGGGGAAGGGAAGCTGCTGATTTTCTCCCGCAGTGAAGCCACTGCTTTTTGTCTGCCCTGCAGCTCTGCGAGTAAAGCCGGAAGTGGAAGGAAGTCCCCTCAATTTAATTTGCTCCCGTTTCAAAAGCTAAAGAGGAGAATTGGTGATTAAAAACCACCTTGAACATCCGCCTTGAGTGATGGCTGCAAGGACCAAGGTCAGATATAAAGTGGGGGGGGGGAACAGAGACATTAGAAGAACAGACACTGCCCCTGTCTTAGAGTGTCTTGCTCCAGAGGGGAGGCGGCCCCCCAATCTTCTGGGCTTCCTGCACATCAACATTGGGCTCTGCCAACTGGCAGGGGGGTCCAAGAATGGCGTGCAGCCTTGTGTGTGGGGGGGGGCGGGAAGGGGTTGGTGACTTCAGTGTGATCCTTCTGCCTTGTTAAATTGTGTTTCTTTTTATGTGACTTATCTAATATCTAAGGTCCAATGAGAAGGAAGGCCTCCCCGGAGAAGAGCCTGATGCTGGGAAAGATGGAGGGCGAGAGAAGAAGGGGACGACAGAGAAGGAGGGGGCTGGAGAGAGTCCCTGAAGCAGTAGGAGTGAACTTCAACGGACTCCAGAAGATGGTGGAGGACAGGAAGGCCTGGAGCAGTGTTTCTCAACCTTGACCATTTTAAGGCATGTGGACTTCAACTCCCAGAATTCCACAGCCAGCATTGCTGGCTGTGGAATTCTGGGAGTTGAAGTCCACATGCCTTAAAATGGTCAAGGTTGAGAAACATTGGCCCTGGAGGCACGTGGTCCATGGGGTCGCGATGGGTCGGACACGACTTCGCAACAACGAAGGTCCACTATCTAAGGGGCTGCCACAAAGAAGTGAGATCAATCTATTCTCCAATGGCCCTGAAGGCTGAACAAGCAGCAACGGATGGAAACTAATCAAAGAGAGAACAAACCTAGAAATAAGGAGGAATTTCCTGACAGGGAGAACAATTAATTAGTGGAATTGAATGGCCTGCCTCCAGACAGTGTGGGTGCTTCAACAATGAAGCACCCACCGAAGGACTTTAAGAAGAGATTGGACAGCCATTGGTCTGGAATGGTCTAGGGCACAGGTCCCCAATCGTTTGGGCACCAGGGACTGGTTCTGCGGAGAGAGGGTGTAGTTTTGTGTGCTGCCTGTATCTCGCGGATGGGGCTTTGCTTGTTTGTGCACCCCCCCCCCCCGGTTCAGGGTCTCCTGCCTGAGCAGGGGGTTGGACTAGAAGGCCTCTAAGATCCCTTCCAACTTTGTTATTGTTTTTATTTGAAAAACTGCCCAGTTACGTGAGGTGGGTGGTGTAGAACAGCAGTCCGCAACTTCTCCACCTGGGAGGCCCGGCACAGGGGTGTGTGAGTGGCAGGTGCGCACACGCGCGCGCACAGCTCCATTGGTGTGAGCAGCACACCTGTGTGTGCATCTTCCACTTATCCGATTGGAGCTTTGTGTGTGAGTGGAAGGTGCTGGCGTGCACACAAAGCTCCACTCACACATTAATGTTTTAATTTTGAGAGAGGAACTGCTCGGGCATTCCCCCTGGACCGCCTCAAGAGGGAGGAGGAGAAGGTGAGAAGTAAGTAGGAAGGTGGAGGTGAAGGAGGAGAGGGGGTGAGTGAAGAAAAAGAGGGAAAGAGGTAAGTTGGTTTGGGGTGGGACGCAGTTTGGGGGGAAAGGGGCAGGCAAGACCGAATGTGGCGTGTATCAATTTGTTTTGTTTTTTATCTGAAGTATTTGTAAGATCGTTATGTATTGTAAAATTGAAAATAAAAATTTTTGCAAGAAAAAAAAAAGCTCCACTCGCACGAGCACCCTGTGAAGTTCCATTTATGCAAATGGAGCTTCACGTGTGACCACAAGCACCCTCCACTCGTGTGAGTGGAGCTTCACACGTGCACACTTGCCCGTCGCTCGCGCGGTCTGGCTACAAACGCACCACGGCCCAGGGGTTCGGGACCCCTGGGGTAGAAATTTGATCATTAAAATAAATCATTAAAAATGCCTAGGTGGGTCAAGCTCATTTCTGCCAAGAAACAAACCTGCGCTTAGAATACAAAGACTGTCAGGCCGGACAAAAAGGTGGACGATGGATACACAGCCCCCTCTCTCTCGCACACACGCGTAGCCTGAAGCTTGTAGTCAGCAGCTGCTCGTTTTCTGGTCTAGTGCAGATGACGATAATAATAATTTTACGTGCCATCTGACTCTCAGGGACTCTGGGCAGTTTGCAAAATGGGAAAGCATTCAAGGAAACGGCACACACAAAAAAGAACAACGATGGGAGAGAGAACAAATCCAGATGGGAACAAAGAGAAAGAAGCAAAGAGGGCTTCAGTCACACTTGCACACAGCCAGGGGTTTCGGGGCTGTGAAAGTTGGACCCTAAGAAAGGCTGAGCGCCAAAGAACGGAGGCCTTTGAACTCTGGTGCTGGAGAAGACTCCTGCGAGTCCCCTGGACTGCAAGGCGATCTAACCGGTCAGTCCTGGAGGAGATCAACCCTGACTGCTCTTTAGAAGGCCAGATCCTGAAGTTGAAAGTCAAGTCCTTTGGCCACCTAATGAGAAGGAAGGACTCACTGGAGAAGGGCCTAATGCTGGGAAAGATGGAGGGCAAGAGAAGAAGGGGATGACAGAGAAGGAGGAGGCTGGAGGCTGAAGCAGGAGCCGTGAGCTTCAGTGGACTCCAGAAGATGGTAGAGGACAAGAAGGCCTGGAGGAACGTGGTCCATGGGGTCGCAATGGGTCGGACACGACTTCGCAACTAACAACAACATCTTCTTGGATGAGAAGTGAAATATTTTCAAGGAAAAGAAAAAAACCATGAAAGTCCAGTTCCTTTTGGAAAAAGCACATTTGGGACTCTCGTTTTTCCTGTTGATTCAAACCTTACATTGGGGGGGGGGCGCGACCTCTCCCAGGTGAGGAGGGATGTTGTATCAGAAAGCCAGACTGTGACAGAGAAGGTATGCTTCCTCACTCTCAAAAGGCAACATTTAATTGAGGGAACCTAGACCACAGCCCCCCCCTCCCTGTCCAAATATACCAGACAGGTAAAATCAGTCGGTAGACAGGCAGTCCGTCAAGTAACCGGGTCTTATGCCATACAAGCCTTGATTGGTGGTGACCAGCGTCTTGAATTCCACCTGGAAGCCAACTAGGTTAAGTAACCCCTTTCTCTGTTCTCCAGCCAGAGTTTCATTAATTAAGATGGGCAGCCATACACTGTGATTAACAAATGAACAAAGTCTTTAGCTCAGTGGTTCTCAACCTGTGGGTTGGGACCCCATTTGGGGTCGAACGACCATTTCACGGGGGTCGCCAAACAACGCAGTCCGCCATTTTTCCCCCCTTTTCCTTAGCTGTGCTACTCCCTTTTATTCTATTGGCTTTTGAAAGCCAATAGAATGGACTCTCTTGAATAGAGTCTAATTCTATTGGCTTTCCAAAGCCAATAGGAATTGTCCAGGCTGTCTCTGCCCTGCTGAGCCCGCCAAAAGTGCCATTCTGCAAACGGTGCTGCACCAGTTGAGTAGTCCTCGACTTACGACCGGTTGGGGGTCGCAGCATTAAAAAGGTTGAGAACCACTGCTTTAGCTCATGTTAAAGAAACACAATGGCTATATTCACACCACACGCAACCTCCAACCAACAAACCAATTTCCAAGAATCTGAGAAATGATCAGTAAGTAAAAGAGGCTCTCTTAACTCAGACTAAGCCATGAGGTAGCCAACTCCATCTGAGTCGTGTGTGTGTGTGTGTGTGTGTGTGTGTGTGTGTGTTCAAGCCAGTTTCTGACTCCTGAACAAGTCCCAATGGGTTTTCTTGAAAAAGGTTTTTGCAACTGGTTGGTTCTTGCCCGCCTTCCAGGATGGAGGGAAAGTAACTGCGACAAAAATCAGGCTTGTCACATGCTATATTTTTTCTATCCTGCTCTATGGAGTAGAGAGTCGGTCTCTGACAGAAGGCCACCGGAAGAGACTAGAAGCATCTGAAATGTGGATTTACAGGTGGCTGTTATGTATAAGCTGGGTGGACAAGATCAGAAATGAGGAGGTGTTAAGCCACCTGGGAAAGCCAAGGGAAATCATCAAAACAATTAAAAAACAAAAATTAGAATATTTCGGACATGTGATGCGACACCCAGAAAAATATGGCCTGCTCCATTTCATCCTCCAGGGAAAGATGGAAGGCAAACGAGGTCCAGGCAGAAGAAGAACATTGCGGTTTCAAAATCTAAGGGACTGGTTGGGACAAAACTCAGCAGCATTTTTTTGTGCGGCAGCTGATAAAAACAGGATCGCCAACGTCCGATAACGGATAGGGCACAAGAAGAAGAAGGACTGCGACAAGATCACAAACTGGCTTCAGGCCTAAGGGAAAAACGTAGGAGACTCCCAGCCTCTGGTTTTCTAACCTGACCCTTAACCACTACACCGGGGGTGTCCAACCTTGGCAACTTTGAGACCTATGAACTTCAACTCAACTTGAACTCCGATGCTGGTTGGAAAATTCGGGGCGCTGAACTCCACAAGTCTTAAAGTTGCCGAAGTTGGACACCTCTGCACGACGCCAATCTAGCTCTCTTAACCTGGTCTAGTCTCTTCTAAACCCAGTCAGACATAAAAGCAGGCTTAGCTGCTCCTTTGGTTTATCGCTGCCCTTCCCAATACCCTCCAGAGCAGCGGTTCTCAGCCTGTGGGTCGGGACCCCATTTGGGGTCGAACGACCATTTCACGGGGGTCGCCAAACAACGCAGTCCGCCATTTTTTCCCCTTTTTCCTTAGCTGTGCTACTCCCTTTTATTCTATTGGCTTTTGAAAGCCAATAGAATAGGCTCTCTTGAATAGAGTCTAATTCTATTGCCTTTCAAAAGCCAATAGGAATTGTCCAGGCTGTGTCTGCCCTGCTGAGCCCGCCAAAAGTCCCAGTCTGCAAACGGTGCAGCGAAGGTGAGCTGTCTGGAAGTTTCCACCCCTCCCTGCTGAGCAACTACTAAAAATGTAAGTAGAGGGCCAGGGGTGGGAGGTGGGAGGCCGGCGGGCGCAGGGAGGGTTGCTGGCGCACGTGGGGCCCGGCGGGGGCCTTACCTCCCTTGGGCTGCTGGGCCAGCTGGTGGCCCAGCCGGTGGTTGGCCTGCTCTGTCGCTGCCCCTTGCCAGCTACACCTCGGCTGGCGCAGGGGGCGACACCATGCATGCGCGGCGCTCCCAGGCAGGGAAAGTCCTCGACTTACAACCGGTTGGGTAGTCCTTGACTTACGACCGGTTGGGTAGTCCTCAACTTATGACCGGTTGGGGTCGCAGCATTAAAAAGGTTGAGAACCACTGCTCCAGAGGTAAGTGTCTATGGGCAGCCATCCAGGTCCTGGTTGTCCCAAAGGTGCTTCTTTTTTCAGGAGGCATCTGGACTTCCTTGTTTTTCCTTTGAAGACATTTCGCTTCTCATCCCAGAAGCTTCTTCAGGTTCTGACTGGATGGTGGAGAAGGGAAGGATTTATACTCCTTGCAGACAGCCGGTCTTTTGCCTTCTTTCAGAGTCATTAAGACCACTTGGAGGTTTGTCTCTATTTGCACCGCTCAGGGGACCCTGAGGACACAGATAAGCCTCCAAGTGGCCTCAAGTACTGTCCAACAGAAGGCAAAAGACCAGCTGCCTGCAAGGAGTATAAATCCTTCCATTTCCCACCATCCAGTCAGAACCTGAAGAAGCTTCTGGGATGAGAAGCAAAACGTCTATAAAGAAACACAAGAAAGTTCAGTTGCCTCCTGGAAAAAAAAAAAAAAAAAAAAAAAAAAACACCTTTGGGACATCCAGAAGTGGGTGGATGCCAGCACGGACTCATGTAGGGAGTCCTCAACTTACGACCACAACAGAGCTCAAAAGTTTAGCTGTAAATGGCTGCAGTCATAAGTCGAGTTACCATTATGACCGGACTCAAATTTTATGACTGTTTTTAAACACAGTCGTTACACACGCAGTCATGAAGGCAAACCACATGGCTGTAACTCCAAATCCAGCTTGCCCAATGGGCATTTTTGTCAGAAAAGGGCAAAAACATTTAAAAGTGCAGTTAGGTGGCCCCAGGGTGCTGCGACCGGTTGCCAATGCTAGCCGGCTGCCAAGCACTCAAAATACGATCACGTGGCCAAGTGTGTGTGTGTGTGTGTGTGTGTGTGTGTGTGTGTGTGTGTGTGATGTGGAAGTCAAAATTCTGAGGACTGGTGGCAGGTCCTGGTGGCAAGTAATTTTTTAAATTGGTGATGAACTTTAAACATTAACCTTAAGCCAGGGGTCCCCAATCCCCGGTACCGGACCGCGGCATGCAAACAAGCAAAGCCCCCTCCGTGGGATGCAGGCAGCACACAAAACCACACACCCTCCGGTCCGTGGAAAAACCTCTCTCCAAGGAACTGGTCCCTGGTGCCCAAAAGGTTGGGGGCCTCTGCCTTAAGCAACCAGTTGCAAATTGAGGACTACCTGTGTTGGCTGGGGAACATAGGAATTGAAGTCCAACAGACCCGGAGGCGAACAGGGCTGGAAATGTGAGTTTATTACCTTAAGGCAGTGTTTCCCAAACTTGACAATTTTAAGGCATGAGGACTTCAACTCCCAGAATTCCACAGCCAGCGTTGCTGGCTGTGGAATTCTGGGAGTTGAAGTCCTCATGCCTTAAAATTGTCAAGTTTGGGAAACACTGCCTTAAGGGTAAAACCAGCAGCAAGTTTTGAGGCTCCGGCATTCCAAAAACCCTCCCCAACCTTTCATTCGTAGTTTACCTAGTGACGCCATCAGGGTCCGGAGAGCCCCCAGGAAGGACGGTGCCCGTTCGCTGTGGCACTGATCCAACCTGGACAAAACATCTCCCACCAGGTCCTCCACCAAGGGGGCCACCCGGGCGTCCGAGTGTCGGAGCATGGCCTCCAGCACCCGCAAGGCCTGGGCCTCCTCGGCTGGGTGCCTGAGACGCAAGGAAACCTCGTTCACCAAGTAATCGGCGTTCTGCCTGAGCAGCTCAGGGATGGAGACGTAGCCGCAGGCCCAGCAGATGCCGGCCAGGGTCCCCTTGGCAGTCTGGCTGACCAGGAGCGTGCTGTCGCCGGCCTTTTCCAGGACGGGGTACAAAGCGGAGAGCAACAGGAAACGGAAGTCTTTCCCCAGGGCAGAGGCAAAGCTGCCGATCCCTTCCAGCTGAACACAGATCTGCCAAATGTTGCTGTTCATACAGCGGATGCTGGGGCTGGATCCCAGGGACGGCAGAGGTCCCCGAGATGCTTCGTACGCCACAGCAAGAGGTCTGGAATCTGCGGGTTCAGCCCAAGATTCTCGGCCCTCCGAGCTGGTGACCAAACGCCAGTTTCCCGAGTCCACGTATTCTTCAAGTACAGAAGTGACGATCCCCAGAAGATCCTCTGAGCTCAGCGAAGCATCCTGCGCCTCCTGCCCTGCAGCTCCAGCGATCAGTTCGTTGAGAACCATCGCAGCTTGCTTCCGGTACACAGCGGATTCCCTGTACAGGTCCATGAAGTGATCCACCAGCAGGTAGAGATTCCCGTGGCTGCCCAGAGCCCGGCAAATCTGCTGCAGGAGAGAGAAAATCCGCTCATCTGTGAAGAAGCGGAAGTACTTTCTCTGCAGGCCGGCCGGCAAGGGCAGCTGAAAGGCTTCCGGGGCGCCACTCTTCTCCTCCACTACCTTCACGTCCTTCACCTCCAGCTCCAGGACTTGCATCAGGGCCTTGGACAGACGCCGGAGGTGGGAGGCCGAGTTGAGAACCAGGCTCACCTTCGGGCCCAAGAGCTTCAGGTAGCCAAGGACCAGGTTTAAGGTGGCCGTCTTGCCTTGGTCGTTCTGGGAAGTCATTAAGCGAGGCAGAGACGTGGCCAGAGAGTGGAGATCCTCAGATAGGATGTCGGCCAGGCGCTTGTTCCCGGCCACACACTCCTGTGCGGCAATATCCTCCAAGGCCCTCTCACTCTCTTGCTGGACCTCGGCGCTCTCATCGTTCACCAGGCCAACTAAGGCTTTCAACAACTGGCCGGCCGAGTCCACCAAAGAGCGCCCACAGGTCGTCAGGAGGAGGTGAGCCATGTCCACCAGCTCCCGTCGCACTTTCCAGTGAGGATGGACAGACCCGGATCCAACCACCTTCTTGATAAGGATGGAGAGTTTGGAGGCGGTGTTTCTCGCCCAGTCCGAGTCTCGGTGGACCCCGAGGGCCTGTATTTTACTCTGTTCCGAGGCTGGTTTCTTCCTCTGCTCTGGGATCTGTGCTAGCTGCTCATCGGCCATCACCAGACTGACGGCCCTAGGGAAGAGCCTGATGGCCAAGACCACCACGGTGTGACCTTGCTTCACATCTCCTGTGATAACCTTGGAGAGAGCAATGGAGACACCAGGGAGGAAAGAGGCAAAGAGATCCCCGCATTGCCTCATCTCCTCTTTCTCCAGGGACTGGTGACCCTGTGGGCAGTCACACTGCAGAAGGAGAGCCTGCAGACACTGCAAGGCGGCCATCTTAACCTGCCTGGCCTTTTCCTGTTCGGCCAGGCCCAAAAGCAGGGACACAGCAAAGCCCAGCTGGGGAAGGCTGGAAGGCTGGTAGAGAGACAGGAGGACATCTCCGTAAGCGGAGTGGAGCAAGGCAAGCAGCGCCTGGACCACGTCTTGCTTCAGTTCCTCCGACAACCGGGCCAGCTGGGGTGGGCTGGAGGGGGATGCCAGGCAGACGCAGAGTTCGGAGAACAGCTCCAGGAGGAGATCCGCCTTCTTCACGCAGGTGGCCGAGAGCACAAAGCCGACGCACTGCACCACGCTTCGGACCACACCTTCCCGCTTTGGCCCAGGGGTCTTGAGGGCGAATCTCAAAGGGAAAAGGACGTATTCCTGGAGCTCCTGCAGGGCCGAGTCGCTGACCGCCCGCAGCTGTGAGCGGAGGCGCTCCACGTTCTCCACCGTCTGGGCCTTGGTCAGCTGGACGCAGGCGGGGCGGAGGGCTCCGAAAGCCTCCTGGGGGGTGTCGAAAATGGCCATGGCTGCCGCTGCCCCGCTCTCATCTTCCTTCGGCGTCCATCCTGCCAGCAAGAGGAAAAAAAGGATATTTTTATTGATTTCAGTTACATCCCGCCTTTATTTTATTTTAAATAAATAACTCAAGGCAGTGAACATACCTAATAGGGGGAGTCCTCGACTTATAACCATTCGTTTAGTGACCACTGAAAGTTACAACGGCACTGAAAAAAGTGACTTATGGTAGGCTTCACACTCAGGGTCACGTGATCAAACTTCGGACGCTTGGCAAACTGACTCGTATTTATGATGGTCGCCGTGTCCCCCTGGGATCACGTGATTCCCCCCTTGTGACTTTCCCAGCTGGCGTCCGACAAGCAAAGCCAATGGGGGGGGGAGGAGCCAGATTCGGTTAACGACCGTATGATTCACTTAACAACTGCAGCGATTCATGCATCCATCGTGGCAAAAAAGGTCACCAAACGGGGCCGAAACTTACTTAACAACCACCTTACTTAGCAACGGCCTCAATGGTGGTCGTAAGTGGAGGACGACTTGTACTCCTCCTCTTTTCCTCACAACAACCCTGTGAGGTGGGCCGGGAGGAGAGGGAGGGGGACTAGGCCCAAAGTGACGCCGCCGGCTTTCCTGCCCGGGGCAGGATTCGAACTCCGAACTTCTACTCTTAAGCACCCCGTACCGGGGCTGCCTCCTCAGACTCCCCCACGGGTCCTTCCTAGGCCCTAGCTCCGACCCAGAGCCCGGGGACCCTCCTGGGAGAGCCCCCCCCCAGGCCCGGTAGGGGCAGCCGGGCAGCGCCCTCAGCGGAGAACAATCCTACGCCTCGCTCGGGCCTCCTGAGGGGGAGACGCGCCCCCTTACCTTCCTCCCCGACGCTCAAGGCGCCTGCGCGAGCGGCCGCGCATGCCCGGAGGCGTCGCTCGGGCAGCCAGCGCGAGCGCGCGGTACGAACCGCGCAGGCGCGTCCTTTCCCGGAGCGGACCGCGCAGGCGTGGCTCTCGGCGCCCGCGAGCTCCCGCGGTCACTTGGCAACTCGGCGTGCCGGCGCCCCCCCCTCCTCCTCCTGCTCCTGCTCCGACGCTTGACCCCCTCCGGCGACCCGTAGCATGCCGCCCCCTGACCCTCGGCGGCGCCGGGGTGAAAGGGCGGGCGGCCATTTTGTGGCGGTTGGTCGCCCCTGAGGCCGGGGCCCGGTCCAGCCAGGCCGGGGCGGGCGAGTCTCAGCGGCGGCGGCGGGTCCCGCCATGTCGTCGTTCTCGGAGTCGGCGCTGGAGCGGAAGCTGTCGGAGCTGAGCAACTCTCAGCAGAGCGTGCAGACGCTGAGCCTGTGGCTCATCCACCACCGCAAGCACGCCGGGCCCATCGTCGTCGTCTGGCACCGCGAGCTCCGCAAGGGTGAGAGAGCCGCCGGGGGAGGCCAGCGAGCCGCAACCGCCGCGTAAGAGGGCCGCGAGCCAGCCCCCTCCACCACCACCGGCCCCATCATCCCCAGGCCGGGCTGCAGGGGAGCCGCGCGCCCTCCCGGCTGGTCTCGGAGGTGGGGGCCGAGGGCGGTGGCGGGGAGGGGGCTAAGGGGGGGAAGAGGCCCCCAGAGGCTTATTTGAGGGGGGGGTCTCCGAAAGGCTTCATCTCGATGGGGTCTCGGAGCTCGTCCCCGGGGAGAATCCGCTTGCCTGGGCCTGGTCCAGCAGTCCTCGTCTTACAACGCTTCACTTAGTGACCTACCTAAAGTTACCCTGTGGCTGAAAAGAGCGACATGAGCGATCCTCGCACTTACGACCGTCGCAGACTTCCCACCCTCACGTGGCCCAACGCTTGGCGACCGACTCGCTTTATGACAGTCACCCGATCCTCTTTTTCTGACCAATGGGGGAAGCCGGATTCACTCAATAATCCCCTGTTGCTCGCTTAACGACTGCGGCGGTTCACGTAACCGCAACACTCACTTTAGGACGGTCACAGTGACCCGGAGGATCCCCTCTGGTGAGGCCAGATGTGCTTAACAGCCTGTGGCTAACAGCTGGGGTGGTTTGCTTAGCAACCTCGGTAAGCGAGCTTGCAAAAAATGGGGCAAAGCTCCCTTAACCGCTGTCTCACTTAGCGACAGAAATTTGGGGCTCTGTTGCGGTCGTAAGTTGAGGACTGCCGGTAACACACAACGAGCGAGTCGGGTCTCCTTGGTGGCTTCAGTTCCCAAGAATCTCCTGGATGTCTATGACAGGTAGGCAAACCTTGGTTCTTTTATGACTTGTGGACTTCAACTCCCAGAATTCTTGAGCCAGCTATGCTGGCTCAGGAATTCTGGGAGTTGAAGTCCACGAGTCATAAAAGAGCCAAGGTTGCGTCCCCCTGGTCTATGGAGATTCAGCCTCTGGTTGTCCCAAAGGTGCTTTTTTTTTTTTTTTCAGGAGGCAACTGGACTTTTTTGTTTTTTCTTTGAAGACCTTTCGCTTCTCATCCCAGAAGCTTCCTCAGGTTCTGACTGGATGGTGGGAAAGGGAAGGATTTATACTCCTTGCAAAGAGCTGGTCTTTTGCCTTCTTTCAGAGAATCCTTGAGGCCATTTGGAGGCTGTGTTCTCAGGGTCAGCTGAGTGGTGCAAATGGGGGTGGAGCCTTCTGGGCTTCAGGTTGTCTTCTGACCTGGGTCCCTTCACGGTTGGAGACGGGCGCAGGATGATGGGATGAGTTTGTGTTGTCTGCATCTCCAACTGAAACGCAAATGGTTCCTGTAGCCTGCAATGTTTTCTGGACATCTGTTCATGCTCCCGCACCCTTCGAAGGGGGTCCATCCCCAAGTGCGTGGCTATATATCCGTGGAGGTTCTCAGTCACCCAGGTCCTTGTTGTCCCCAAGGGGCTTTTTCAAGAAGCAACTGGACTTTTTGTTTTTCTTTGAAGACGTTTTGCTTCTCATCCCAGAAGCTTCTTCAGCTCTGACGGATGGTGGGGAAGGGAAGGATTTATACTCCTTGCAGACAGCTGGTCCTTTGCCTGCTTTTAGAGTCGTTGAGACCACTTGGAGGTTTGTCTGTATTTGCACCACACAGGTGATCTTGAGGACACATCCAAGAAGCTTCTTCAGTTCTGACTCGATGGTGGGGAACGGAAGGGACCCAGGGCAGAAGATGTCCTGTAGCCAAGGAGTCTCCACATCCATTTGCACCACTCAGGTGACCCTGAGGACACGGATAAACCTCCAGGTGGCCTCAACGACTCTCTAAAACAGTGGTGGCGAAGCTATGGCACGGGTGCCAGAGGCAGCACTCAGAGCCCTCTCTGTGGGCACATGTGTCACCCCCCCCCTTTTCGCTTTAGGCCTCCGCCGTCGTGTGCAAAAAAAAAGAGGTTCAATCAATCAGTCAATTTCAACTTCTCGCGGGGAAAAAAAAGATCTTGCAAAGTTGGAATTGATTGAAAACTTTTTAGTTCCACCCAGTGTGCCGTTACCACCGCAGCCACGCCCACCCAATGGGCCACGCCCACCCAATGGGCCACACCCACTCAGCACCCGACGATGCATAAGTAGGTTTTGCGTTGCAGTTTGGGCACTCGGACTCTAAAAGGTTCGCCATCACTGCCCTAAAAGAAGGCAAATGAGCAGCTGTCTGCAAGGAGTATAAATCCTCCCATTCCCCACCATTCGGTCAGAACCTGAAGAAGCCTCTGGGATGAGAAGTGAAACGTCTTCAAAAGAAAAACAAGAAAGTCCAGTTGCATTGTGAAAAAGCTCCTTTGGGACAGTCAAGAGTGACGTGATGGCACGATCAATCAAAGTCAAGACTTTGAGAAGTTCATATCGTTGGGAAAAGTGGAAGGAAAGAGAAGAGGAAGGTGACCAGTGTGAGAAGAATAATTTGGGGTTCCAGTTTGAGTCGGGGTTGCTCAGTAAGAAATGCAAATCAAATCCTGACAGCTGTGAGGAAAGGAGAAATAATTTATTCCCAAAAGCAAAGGGGGCAGTGTCAGGCAAATGGGGTACAGAGACAAGGGGAGTTTGTCCTAAATGTGGAACAATATATGTGCTGATTCTAGGGTGACCCTTGAGGGGCATGGGTGTATTGAGGTTTATTTTTGTGAACATTCGGTCCCGCGGGGAGACCAATTTAATTAACTCTTTGTGTTTACACAAAGTATGTGGATTAGGTCTGGGTAAACTTGTTTGAGGAAGTTTGAGTGAAAGATTTTCCTCTGTTTGCTATGATGACTTGATTAACTTAGTTTCAGCTTGACTGTCGGTTAGCTAACAGAGACGCTGATTCTCAGTCTATCGTAGATTATGTTATTGGGTTAACGAAAGCTGGGAAGAAGCATAAAGAACAAAATGTAGTTCGATATAAAAATTTCCTACACCAGCCAGCAAGTGGATGGATTCAGGGCTGTTGGGGGCCCCATTGGAAGAGCTGGAGAACCAAGCTGGGGGCGGATTGTCTTGGGTCAGGGGTGGGCAACTCCAGCAACGTTATGACCCGTGGACTTCAACTCCCAGAATTCCTGGCCGTCGAAGACCACAGTTTGTAAAGTTGCCGTGTTTCCCCACCTCTGATCTATGTGGTCACTCAGAGTCAGCACAGACCTGGTGGCAGCTAATTGGTAAGCCAAAAACGGAGCAAGAAATCAGAATAGAATAGAGCTGGAAGGGACCTTGGAGGTCTTCTAGTCCAGCCCCCTGCTTAAGCAGGAAACCCCATACCATTTCAGACAAGTGACTGTCTAGCCCAGGGGTAGGCCACCTCGGCTCTTTTATGACTCATGGACTTCAACTCCCAGAATTCCTGAGCCAGCTGCCTACCCCTGGTCTAGCCCAGTGTTTCCCAAACTTGACCATTTTAAGGCATGTGGACTTCAACGCCCAGAATTCCACAGCCAGCGTTGCTGGCTGTGGAATTCTGGGAGTTGAAGTCCTCATGCCTTAAAATGGTCAAGGTTGGGAAACACTGGTCTAGCCCCTTCTTAAAAATCTCCAGTGATGGAGCGCCCACAATTTCTGGAGGCAACTTCTATTCCACTGGTTAATTGTCTTCTTTGTCAGGAAGTTTCTCCTTAATTCCAGGTTGCTTCTCGCCTTGATTAGTTTCCATCTGTTGGTTCTTGTCCTGCCTTCAGGTGCTTTGCAGGATAGCTTGACCGCTTCCTCTTCTTTGTGGCAGCCCTTCAAACACTGGAAGACTGCTATCATGTCTCCCTTATTTCTTCTTTTCTGTAGACTAAATCGGGACCCTAAACCAAAAGATAGGGATACCTTAGGAGGGGGTGGAAGAGAACATGGTAAGTTGAAGTCCACCAGTCATCAAAGGGCCACGTTTGAAGACCCCTGGGCTAGCCACTCAAAGTGATTCAATCATCTTTAAGAACCCCAGTAGGCCATTTGTTCTGAGGCCTGGGGGGAAATCCAACTTTTCATAGTTTTGAAGAACCCTTTTAAGTAAAGCAACTTTCCGCTGTGCAAGTTGAAGCACCCAAAGGCAGTTAGTTCCCTGTGTCCCGCCCGAGGCCATTTTGTCTGGGATAGGATTTTGCCATAGGAAGGGGGTTGGACTAGAAGACCTCTGAGGTCCCTTTCAGCCCGAGGGTTCGCTTGCATTCCAACAACAATTGCCAGGGATTGTGTCCCCAGTAAAGAGGGGGGGGGGGAAACGTGCTACTGAAATGAACCTTGTGGAAGAAAAAATATACTGGACAGCCATATTGTCTGAAATGGTATAGGGTTTCCTGCCTGAGCAGGGGGTTGGACTAGATGACCTCCAAGGTCCCTTCCAACTTTATTATTATTATTATTATTATTATTATTATTTTGGATCATCGCACAGTCAGCCAGATGTTCAGACTGGATTTGGCATTTTGTCTACCTATCCAGTCCTTACCCAGGATCCTGGGATAGGCAGATGTGGATGTTTGATAGTATTACAGATATCGTCGCAGGATGGAAGCAGTTCCTAGTAAGGCCGCCTTTTGCAATTGACTAATAGTGAATTTGTCAATGCCAATGGTGTTCAAGTGGTGCTCCAGTTGTTTTGGAATTGCACCCAAGGAGCCTATGACTATTGGTACCACCCTTGCTTGCCTTTGCCACAGTCTTTCTATTTGTAGGTCTTTGTATTTTGTTATCTTCTCCAGTTCTTTCTCGTCTATTCTGCTGTCTCCAGGCACTGCCACATCCACTATCCAGATTTTTTTGTCTTTCTTATCGACAATTGTTAAGTCTGGGGTGTTATATTGCAGGTGCTTGTCTGTTTGAATTCTGAAGTCCCAGAGCAGTTTAATTTTATCATTTTCTATGACTTTCTCTATTTTATGATCCCACCAGTTTTTGCTTACAGGCAAATGATATTTTTTGCATATCTTCCAATGCACCATTGTTGTTGTTGTTGTTGTTATTATTATTATTATTATTATTATTATTATTACTTATGTTAAAATGCCATGATAGTTTTGATATTTTTCCTTTTGAAAGTAAATTAAGAATATTTATATGCGTTTAGGCCTCAAAGAAACTATCGTACGAGGATGTTTTAGTTTGTAGAGAGTGGATTATTTTTCCCTTTTTGTTTTGCCTGATTGTTTTGTTTGTGTAAGCATATTTGTTGGCTGCCACAATAAAAAATGACTCTCGGTGGGTGAGATAGGAAAGTCAATAGGAAACAACCTCTCCCCACGCAAAACAGCAGCAACATTGCAAGAATAAAGAATAAAGGCAAAAAACAACTCAAATTACGGGAAGTCTCTCTGGAAACAGCCTGGTTTTTAGAAGCTTGCACAAAATCAGTAGAGCTTTCCAGCCTGCCTGCTTGCACGTATATGGGAATAATACGGATATACGGAAATCTATATTTTTATTTAAAGAGTCTCAGAAATGAAGGGAGCAGAAGAACCGGTTCTGTTGAGGAATAAAGAGTGAAGTGTGAGATTTTTCAGCAGTGCTACAGTCGGGACAAATGTAGATGAATCAAAACAGCTTTGAAAGCTCCAGTACGATACACAGAGACACACGTACCTAATAAAGGGGAATATTTTAGCTCAGAGTTGAAATGATGGGTCCTTAGTGCTCTCTGAGTTTTCTTGTTTTCTTGCAGACGTTTCATGACCCAAATTAGGTAACAGCATCAGGCTGATGACCTAACCCAGTTTGGGTCATGAAACATCTGCAAGAAAAACGCCAAGCTCAGAGAGCACCCAGGACCCCACAGTTGTCATCATTGTCTTCCTCCTCCTCCTCCATCACCACTTCCTCATTCTTCCCTTCTTCCTCCTCCTCCTACCCTATGCCAACCCCACTCCCTTCTAGCACTGATAATGTTCCCTAGCTGGGTCATGAAACGTCTGCGAGAAAACCAGCCAGCCCAGAGACCATCAAGCACCCCACATCTTCTTCCTCCTCCTCCTCCTCCATCATCACCACCTCCTCCTTCCTCCCTTCTTCCTCCTCCTCCTACCCTATGCCAACCTCACTCTCTTCTAGCACTGATAATGTTCCCTAGCTGGGTCATGAAACGTCTGCGAGAAAACCAGCCAGCTCAGAGAGCACCCGGGACCCCTCATATTCTGTAACTGTCTACACCAGACCATGGTTTGGCTATCCTTGGTCAGTGGCAGATGCACCCGTGAACGTGGGTCGGTGCCTGTGTTCCAGAATCCGTTACGTTCTTTCTGTTGCAACTTGACAAGAGTTCCTAGGGAACTTTTTGAGAGAAAGCCTTTTTTTTTTTCCCCTGGAGGTTCTGAAGCTTTATTCCTTTCATAGATTTCTCAGTCCAGCCAACACCAACCATGTGACCCAGGGTGATATATGATATAGTTGATTTCTCACATCAGTAAACAGTTGCTAATCTGATACCAACAGAAGACAGTTTTTGTAGCCCAGGGTTGAACTGTGGGGTCCTTGGGACTCCTTGACCTTGGTGCTTTTCTTGCAGATGTTTCATGACCCAGCTAGATAGCATCATCATCATCATCAGTTATTGTTAGTTGCAAAGTTATGTCCGACCCATCGCGACCCCCTGGACAACGTTCCTCCAGGCCTTCCTGTCCTCTACCATCTTCTGGAGTCCATTGAAGCTCCCGCCTCCTGCTTCAGGGACCCCATCCAGCCACCTCACTCTCTGTCGTCCCCTTCTTCTCTTGCCCTCCGTCTTTCCCAGCACCAGGCTCTTCTCCAGGGAGTCATCATCATCAGCACTAGAAGGCATTAAGGTTTGAGTAGTGGAGGAGAGGGAGAAGGGTAGGGGGAGAACTGAGGGCTCCTTTGGTGCTCTCTGAGCTGGGTTTTTAGTTAGCGTGCAGACATTTCGTGACCCACCTGGGTGACATCATCAGCATAGTTGAGTCAGGAAACATCTGCAAGAAAGCCACCAACTCAAGAGAGCACCGAGGACTCCATAGGTCTATCTGATCTCGTGGATCCCGCGGTTTGGATCAAAGAACAGCCTGTCTGTTCTTGCATCTGGTGTAGTTCTGCCCACCCAAGGGGCAAAGAACTGTCAGAGAGGTGGGCTGCGAATGTTATTAAGCCCCTATTCATTAGTATGATTTGTACAACTGCAAAAAAGAAAAAAGAAACCAGAACAAAAAAAACTAAATAAGCTGCCTGCTTTATTTTTTTAAAAAAAGAAACAAATGGTATTTGGCAGCTATTAGAATAGGATAGGATAGGATAGGATAGGATAGGATAGGATTGGATTGGATTGGATTGGATTGGATTGGAACGGAATGGAATGGATTAGAATAGAATAGAATAGAATAGAATAGAATAGAATAGAATAGAATAGAATAGAATAGAATAGAATAGAATAGAATAGAATTAATAGAATGGAATGGAATAGGATTGGATTGGAATGGAATAGAATTAGAATTAGAATAGAATAGAACAGAACAGAATTAATAGAATAGAACAGAACAGAATTAATAGAATGGAATGGAATGGAATAGAATAGAATAGAATGGAATAGAATAAGGGACAGAATAGAATAGAATAGAATAGAATAGAATAGAATAGAATAGAATAGAATAGAATAGAATAGAATAGAATAGAATAGAATAGAATAGAATATAGAACAGAACAGAACTGGAAGGGACCTTGGAGGTCTTCTAGTCCAGCCCCCTGCTCAAGCAGGAGAACCTATAACATTTCAGATAGGTGACTATCCAGCCTCTTCTTAAAAAGCTCCAGTGATGGAGCGCCCACGATTTCTGGAGGCAACCTCTGTTCCCCTGGTTGATTGTCCTCACTGTCAGGAAGTTTCTCCTTAGTTTCCATCCGTTGCTTCTCGTCCTGCCCTCTGGTGCTTTGGAGAATAATTTGACAACCCCCCCTTCTTTGTGGCAGCCCCTCAAATACTGGAATACTATATTAAATATTAAAACAATGTCAATAAGAGAGAGATGACATGACATTTGTAGCGGTAGCTTATAACTTTTAAATTTTTCGATAAAGTTTGTGAATTGGGTTTTAGGACTTGTTTTTGACGTGGCAAGCCTCTCTGGGGACCGACCCCGGGCTAATGCTGGCACGTCCGTAATTACTATGTGATACTGTTTGCTTTGCCAGGCCCCTATTTCTGAAGCCCCCGCAGAGCTTGGCAGAAGTTAGGCCAAGCTTTCTCGGTCTTCCACCCTCGGCTGAACCCGGCGAAGCCGTGGGAGGGCCGGTCTAAAGCTGGCCTCTCCCTCCCAAGAGCCTCGGTCGGGCTTTTTCTAGCTGAAGCTGTGAGACGAGATAAACTTTTCTTTCAACAAAGTCAGGGCGTGACTGCAGCGTGTCCTGCACGCTGATGACTCTTCACCACCCAGCTACGCTGCTTGGTGCCCTGTCCTTGCAGCTGGCCCAGAGCAAGCCGGCTCCAGGTCGGTCAGGGGTGGGGAACCTTGGCTCTTTTAGGACTGGTGGACTTCAACTCCCAGAATTCCTGCCATGTTACTGTTTTTGAGCCAGGTCTGGTCTAATCTGTGCTCGTAGCTTTGGTTTTTCCTGCCTAAATGGAAAACTTTTTTTCCCCTCCACATTGAAACTCATTTTGTTGGGCCTAAGGGCCCATTGTTCCAGTTTGTCAAGATCTTTTTGGATCCTGAGTTTGTCTTCTGGGGTGTTGGCTACTCCTGCCAGTTTGGTGTCATCTGCATATTTGATGAGTTCCCCTTCAATTCCCTCATCTAAGTCATTGATGAAGACATTAAAGAGTTTACTGGGCCTAAGACGGAGCCTTGTGGTGCCCCACTGCTTACTTCCCTTCATGTGGATGTGGTGCCATTGAGGGCTACTCGTTCAGTACTGTTTGCCTGTTGGTAATAGTAATAGTAGTAAAGTTGGAAGGGACCTTGGAGGTCATCTAGTCCAACCCCCTGCTCGGGCAGGAAACCCTACTGTTGACTATTTGCAACAAAACGTTTGAGGGTTCTGTGTTCACGCCCCGGCATCTTAGCCATTTCCCGAGTGCTGTATCCCTCTGAAAGACATTTTACAATGTTTGATGTTTCAGAGTCAATTAAATCTCTCTCTTTTTTTTTTTTTTTTTGCCCATTTTGCCCCGAGGAAAAGAAGCTGCTTAATAATTACGCACACCTTGATACAGGGGTGTGGATCTCCTTAGGCCACACCCTCCCTCATGACACAAACATACACATCACCTGATATGCTTGTATCCGCTAAGCTAGGGGTGGGCCACCTTGGCTCTTTTGTGACTCGTGGACTTCAACTCCCAGAATTCCTGAGCCAGCCATGCTGAGGGGAAAGGGAGAGGTTTCCAAGCTGAGCCAGGCTGGCTCAGGAATTCTGGGAGTTGAAGTCCACGAGTCATGAGGGGGCCGTAGTTCCCCCATGCTGGCTCAGGAATTCTGGGAGTTGAAGTCCACAAGTCATGAGGGGGCCATAGTTCCCCCATGCTGGCTCAGGAATTCTGGGAGTTGAAGTCCACGAGTCATGAGGGGGCCATAGTTCCCCCATGCTGGCTCAGGAATTCTGGGAGTTGAAGTCCACCAGTCATGAGGGGGCCGTAGTTCCCCCATGCTGGCTCAGGAATTCTGGGAGTTGAAGTCCACGAGTCATGAGGGGGCCATAGTTCCCCCATGCTGGCTCAGGAATTCTGGGAGTTGAAGTCCACCAGTCATGAGGGGGCCAGAGTTCCCTCACGCTGGCTCAGGAATTCTGGGAGTTGAAGTCCAGGAGTCATGAGGGGGCCATAGTTCCCCCATGCTGGCTCAGGAATTCTGGGAGTTGAAGTCCACGAGTCATGAGGGGGCCACAGTTCCCCCATGCTGGCTCAGGAATTCTGGGAGTTGAAGTCCACGAGTCATGAGGGGGCCACAGTTCCCCCATGCTGGCTCAGGAATTCTGGGAGTTGAAGTCCAGGAGTCATAAAAGGGCCAAGGTTGCCTACCCCTGCACTAAGCGTATAAACTTGTATACATCTTGGAGGTGGAAAATACCTATGGAAATGGTGATATGGTTGGTCAAAATACTCGCTTGCCCACTCATTGTGCACACAGTGTAAAACTTAAGTGCCATTGCTATTTTATTTTATTTTATTATTTTATTGGCTAAATTTATTAATCCACCCATCTTGCCACAGGCTAAATCTTGTGGGCCTGCAAATATGGCAGCCTTCAGGCTTTAACTAGGCCGTCCTTAGCTGGTTTGCCTCTGTGCCTTGCCCAGCTTGCGCTGAGCTGTTACGCATGAATGGCGTCCCGCCGTGGCTTCCCTGCAGTGGTCTCCCTGCCGGAGCCTTCTTTAGGTGCCCGAGAGCAGCCCCCCCCCTTCTCCTCCCATCTGTTAACCTGCTTGATCTGATTTTTTAACATTCTTTATGTGTCCGTGTTATAAAGAGCCGCTGCAGTTGACAGAACGCAGTCCAGATGCTGCAGTTCCCACGCTGCAGCGAAAAAGCACAGGAAAGAAAGGTCTGCCCTGACTGTTGCCGTTTCTCCTTACCTGGAGGGCCAGTATATCAAATAAATAAATAAATAAATAAATAAATATCAGGAAGAATCCAAGGCTTTTCTTTGAAAAAGGCGAGTTTCAGAGAGGGGTGATTTTAAAGGAGAATATTTCCAGCTCAAGGGTTGAAATGATGGGTCCTTGGTGCTCTCTGAGCTTGGTGGTTTTTCTTGTAGACGTTTCATGACCCAACTAGGGAACATCCTCAGTGTTAGGAGGAGGAGGAGGACCATGGGGTCCCTGGTGCTCTCTGAGCTTGATGGTTTTTCTTGCAGACGTTTCATGACCCAACTGGGGAACATCCTCAGTGCTAGAAGGGAGGAGGAGGACTGTGGGGTCCCTGGTGCTCTCTGAGCTTGGTGGTTTTTCTTGCAGATGTTTCATGGCCCAACTGGGGAACATCATCAGTGCTAGAAGGGAGGAGGAGGAGGAGGAGGAGAACTATGGAGTTCTTGATGCTCTCTGGGCTTGGTGGTTTTCTTGCACACATTTCATCACCCAACTAGAGAACATCAATAGTGCTAGAAAGGGGGGGGGGAGAAGGAGGAGGAGAACTATGGAGTCCTTGATGCTTTAGAAAGGAGGAGGGGGGAGGAGGAGGAGGACTATGGAGTCCTTGGTCCTCTCTGAGCTTAGTTGTTTTCTTGCGCAGAGGAGGAGGTGGAGGATTTTGGGGTCTCTGGTGCTCTCTGAGCTTGATAGTTTGTGGAGAGGAGGAGGGGGGAAGAGCGAGGAGGAGGACTGTGGGGTCCTTGGTCCTCTCTGAGCGTGTCTGTTTTTCGTTTCATGGCCTGCTGGGGAACATCATCAGTGCTAGAAGGGAGTGGAATTTGTGGGGAGGAGGAGGAGAAGAAAGGAGAGGAGCAGCAGGAGGAGGAGGACTGTGGAGTCCTTGGTGCTCTCTGAGCTTGGTGGTTTGTGGACAGGAGGAGGAGAGGGAAGAGGAGGAGGAAGAAGAGGACTGGGGGGTCCTGTGTGCTCTCTGAGCTTGCTTGTTTCCTTACACACGTTTCATGACCCAACTAGGGAACATCATCAGTGCGCGTAAGGAGTGCGGTTTGCTGCCAGTTTACATCCTGCCCTCTTGCCCTGTCAGTGTTGCTGGTCTTAGAGATTCTTTGATTGGGCTATTGGCTTCTTTGGCAGCTTCTCCATTGGGGCCTTGCTTACTTGATCGATGGCCTGATGTTAATCTTGGAGTTCATCTCTGCTGACCTGGGTGCTGATCGCTGGTGGAGAGGCCATTGTCTCTTTTGCATGGTCTGTAGATGTTGTTAACGTCTGTGCGTCTAGGGATGGCCGATCTGTCAGAGGGCTTCCTGGCGTTTCTTGGGCGAGGACCCCTTAGTTTTAGAATAACAGAGCTGGAAAGGGCCCTTGGAGGTCTTCTAGTCCAACCCCCTGCTTGAGCAGGAGGCCCTGTGTCCTTCCAGACAAATGTCTTTTCTTGAAGACCTCTAGGGATGGAGCAATCCACACCTTCTGGAGGCAAGCCATCCCACTGATTAATTGCTCCCCATTATCAGGATATTTCCCCTTACTTTAAGAAAAATGGCCCTCAGTTGTGCTGGTAAGTCGAGTCGCCTGGCTTCTGTTTTTTCTGGAAAGCTGTGTTGGTGCCACAATCGAACATCTTTAGGTTAGCACAGTGTTTCTCAACCATGGCAACGTTAAGAGGTTTGGACTTCAACTCCCAGAATTCCTCAGTCAGCGTTGCCAAGGTTGACAAACACTGGGTTGGTAGAGTAGAGAGTAGAGTAGAGTAGAGTAGAGTAGAGTAGAGTAGAATAGAATAGAATAGAATAGAATAGAATAGAATAGAATAGAATAGAATAGAATAGAATAGAATAGAATAGAATAGAATAGAATATGGATTAGAGTAGAGTAGAGTAGAGTAGAATGGAATTAATAGAATAGAATATGGAATGGAATAGAATAGAATAGAATAGAATAAGGAATAGAATTAGAATAAGAATAGAATAGAATAGAATAGAATATGGATTAGAGTAGAGTAAATGGAATTAATAGAATAGAATATGGGATAGAATAGAATTAGAATTATGGGTTAGAATAGAGTAGAATAGAGTAGAATATGGATTAGAGTAGAATGGAATTAATAGAATAAAATATGGAATGGAATAGAATGGAATAGAATAGAATAGAATAAGGAATAGAATAGAATTAGAATAAGAATAGAATAGAATAGAATATGGATTAGAGTAGAATAAATGGAATTAATAGAATAGAATATGGAATAGAATAGAATTAGAATTATGGGTTAGAATAGAGTAGAATAGAATAAAATAGAATAGAATAGAATAGAATAGAATATGGATTAGAGTAGAGTAGAGTAGAGTAGAGTAGAATGGAATTAATAGAATAGAATATGGAATGGAATAGAATAGAATAGAATAAGGAATAGAATAGAATAGAATAAGAATAGAATAGAATAAGAATAGAATAGAATAGAATAGAATAAGAATAGAATAAGAATAGAATAAGAATAAGAATAGAATAAGAATAGAATAGAATAAGAATAGAATAGAATAGAATAGAATAGAATAGAATAGAATAGAATATGGAATGGAATGGAATAGAAATAGAAATAGAAATAGAGTGGAATATGGAATACCTTTACTGTCGTTGTGTACCAACGGAATTAAGTATATCGAGACAAGGTCAGTTAACAGTCATTTCTTCCCCCCCCCCCCAAAAAAATTGATGGGCACAGACTGGATGACAGGCCTTCTTTGTGGCAGCCCCTCCCCCCCCGCCTTTAAAATTCTGGGAGTTGAAGTCCACATGCCTTAAAATGGTCAAGGTTGAGAAACACTGTCCTAGGAAGTGCTTTGACTCTCTCTGATGACACTGAAACCGCAGATGGCACTGAAGTACCAATTTGCCCTTTCCCTCCGAGGGCTCGTTTAAATCAAAACAGCAGTGCAGTTGCTTGGCCCGAGAGATTTTTCTGCGGATGGATTCCTAGGCTGTCTCCTTTATCAACAGGATAAATAGGCAGTGGATGAATTCGGTAAACCGTGGTTTAAAAAAAAAAAAAAAAAAAAGGATCCTAGCTTCCGAACACGTGTGAATGTGAAAATCTTGAGATGCGGTCCGAATATATGTTCCTTTCCTTTCCCAGCCAAATCGAGTAGGAAGCTGACTTTCTTATACTTGGCGAACGATGTCATCCAGAACAGTAAAAAGAAGGGACCCGAGTTTACGAAGGAATTCGAATCGGTGCTCGTGGATGCTTTTTCACACGTGGCCAGGTAGGTATACCTGTGCTTTTCCCCCCTGTGCTTTTCGTGGACCATCCTTGCAGTTGCAGTGATTCCAAAGGAAGCCGGCGTGACGTCGTGGAGGGGGGGGGGTGTCTCCTCCTCCTGCTGGAATATTTGTCTCCTGTTGTGTTTTCCAGAAAGCTTGGGCTACCTTTCCAGAAGGACTGCCAATTTATATCTTCCTCTGAAATAGCTATTTGTCCATGGCTGTAATAGAGATGGGAAGGGCCTGCCGAGTGTGTCTGCGTCTGTGTCTGTGTGTCTCTGTGCAGGCATGTGGTCTTGCTCTGTTGCCGTCTTCCGCCAGACCGCAATGGCATTGTAAGATGCAGGTTTTGGTGTGTGACTCTGTGTGAGTGTGTGTGTGTATGTGCGCACTCTGCACAGGGTCACAAGATGTACCTGACTAGAACAAAATGGGGGCATCACCCCTGACTGACAGGAGAGAAGTTGAACAGTCACGTTAGAAAGGACGACTTGACAGGAAAAGTAGTGGAAGCTACACCAGCGGAGCAGATCAGTCTGCAGTAACTGAGCTTACCGTGTTCTATCATCCGACACAAATTTAACAAAATAAACAATAAAAAAACCCTCAAAGGTCATTTTCTGCCATCCTTTTCTATGTTTCTATGTTTTAGATTAAAGCTCCTTTCCTTCCTCCCTTCAATTAACCTCACGTGGTTTAAGTGCTGGCCTAGAAACTAGGTGAGTTCTAGTCCTACCTTAGCTATGAAAGCCAGCTGGGTGATTTTTAGTCCAATCACCAGGAGACGGTGAGTTCTAGTCCAGTGGTTCTCAACCTGTGGGTCGGGACCCCATTTGGGGTCGAACGACCATTTCACGGGGGTCGCCAAACAACGCAGTCCGCCATTTCCCCCCCCCTTTTTCTTTGGCCACGCCCCTGGCACCCGGTGATGTATAAGTGGTTGGGGGTCACCACAACATGGGGAACTGTATTATGGGGTTGCGGCATTAGAAAGGTTGAGAACCACTGTTCTAGTCCCACCTTAGGCAGGAAAGTCAGCTGAGTGATTTTGGACCAATCACCAGGAGACGGTGAGTTCTAGCCCAGCCTTAAGGATGAATGAAAGCCAGCTGGGTGATTTGAGTCCAATCACCAGGAGATGGTGAGTTCTAGTCCCACCTTAGGCAGGAAAGCCAGCTAGGTGATTTTGGACCAATCACCAGGGTATGGTGAGTTCTAGTCCAGCCTTAAGGATGAATGAAAGCCGGCTGGGTGATTTTGGACCAATCACCAGGGGACGGTGAGTTCTAGTCCAGCCTTAAAAATGAATGAAAGCCAGCTGGGTGATTTGAGTCCAATCACCAGGAGACGGTGAGTTCTAGTCCCGCCTTAAGAATGAAAGCCAGCCGGGTGACTTTCAGCCACTTCCTCTCTGTCAGCCCAACTCACCTCACGGTTTTGGGGGAAATAGGAGGAGGAAGAGGAAGGTGTTTTGGTTGTGTTCCCCGCCTCGACTTACCTGTAAAAATAATAACGGTGGGATCAAAAGCCCTCGTTCTATTTGTATGCGTTGGCGATATATTTATTTATTTGCTCTGCTTACGAGTGGCACGCAAAGTTCAAAAGGAAATAACTCCAAATAACCACAAGAATCTCTTTTGAATATCAGCCCTGTGAATTTGCTGCTGCCGCCCACAAAAGCACAGTTAACGTTCCCCCAATTCTCAGATTGTTTGATTTCTTCTTTGACACCCCCCTCAGTCTCCCCCTGGGCAAACAAAGGACTGCACCCCAGTTTTACTTCTTTTCCTGCCGTGGGCCGCTGCGTGTTCAGACGACTCCACAAAGTATTTATAGCTTCACTCTTTACAATGAAGAGAAATCCCTGCGAGAAATCGGGAAGAAACCCGCATTTGACACAGGGGGGGGGAAAGGGATCCCCTGGAGCACGCAGCCCTTAAAGCCTCTCATTTTGACCCGATTGCCACGAGCCACGAAAGACACCGCTTCACACAACCTTGCTTTGGTTCCCTTTCCCACCCGTCACAAAATACGTCCAGATCCCAGCAAATGAGCCTCCTCTTTTGATACGGCGGCCTGGCTGAAGGACGGCGCAAATATTCCCTTTAAAAATATCCTTCGGATCCCAGTTGGCCCTTTTTGCATGGTGGTTAGTTCTTTCCGCCCGCCTTGCTCTCTATCTGAACACACTTTTAAGTGAGGTCAGCAACTCAAGTGTGGGGATTTATCGGATTTATTTATCCTCCTCCTCCTTCTTCATCTTCTTTTCTCTTTCTCTCTCTCTCTCTCTCTCTCTCTCTCTCTCTCTCCTTTCCAGATTGTCTTTCTGCCCGGCTTGCTCCATCTGTCACCGGGTGACGCTTTGCTCACTGTGGGCCAAGCTATAAACAAGCAGATCCGTGTTCTTTCCTGGCAGCCCATATATTAGGCGCTAGTTAAAGACCGGCCACATTATTTAGCCAGGACCTTCTGCCTTCTGAGGGACGTGATCTGGAAGGTGCAGGGAACAGATTAGGGAAGCGGCTTCTGGACAGCTCTTCTTCTCCCCCCCCCCCCAAGCTGGCGCCCTCCAGATGTGCGTGAGCTTCTGGCCGCTTGGGCTGATGTTGTCCCCCAGGCATCAGGAAGAGTCTGGGGTGGGGAAGATGGCTGCGCATTTACAGGCCATTTCTCTTGGCTGAGGGAGGTTTCCTAATGGCTGTAGCTCTCACAAGGTATGGAAGAAGAGCAGGCTAGGCACGAATACCCTTGGGGTGGGAATTAGATGAGAAATCATCATCATCATCATCCTAGGTCCTTGGGAAGGACTCGATAGGTAGACAAAATGCCAAATCCAGTCTGAACATCTGACTGACTGTGCGATGATCCGTAATAGTAGTAGTAGTAGTAGTGATCCGTAGTAGTAGTAGAAGAAGAAGAAGAAGAAGAAGAAGAAGAAGAAGAAGAAGAAGAAGAAGAAGAAGAAGAAGAAGAAGAAGAAGAAGAAGAAGAAGAAGATGATTTGGAAGGGACCTTGGAGGTCACCTAGTCCAACCCCCTGCTCAGCCAGGAAACCCTATACCATTTCAGACAAATGGCTGTCCAGTCTCTTCTTAAAAACCTCCAGTGTTGGAGCGCCAACAGCTTCTGCCTGTAAGCTGTTCTACTCATTAATTGTTCTCACTGTCAGGAAGTTTCTCCTTAGTTCTAGGTTGCTTCTCTCCTTGATTAGTTTCCATCCATTGCTTCTTCTGCCTTGCGGCACTTTGGAGAAGAGCTTGACTCCCTCTTCTTTGGGGCAGCCCCTGAGATACTGGAAAGCTGCTATCATGTCCCCCCTGGTCCTTCTCTTCATTAAACCAGACATACCCAATTCCTGCAACTGTTCTTCATATGTATGATCCTGTCCATGTAGTTGTCTGGACTCCAGACTGATTTTAAAGATGTGTGTATGTATGTATGTGTATGTATGTATGTATGTATGTATGTATGTATGTATGTATGTATGTATGTATGTAATATCAACTATTCTATTCTATATTCTATTCTTCCATTCCATATTTTCTATTCTTTTCTATATTCTATTCTATTCTGTTGCATTCCATGCCATTCTGTTCTATTCTGTTTCATTCCATTTCTGTTCTAGTCTATTCTATTTCTATTCTATTCTATTCTATTTCTTATTCTATATTCTGCTCTATTCTATTCTATTCTATTTTATTCTATATCTGTTCTATTTTATATCTGTTCTGTTCTGTTCCATTCCATTCTGATCCCTTCCAGCCCTAGAATTCTTTGATAGCCGCTGTTTCTGATCCTGCTGTTTATGCTGCCCTTTTGTCCTACCTGGCAGGGAGGCAGACGAGGGCTGCAAGAAGCCCTTGGAACGGCTGCTGAACATCTGGCAGGAGAGGAGCGTGTATGGCGGCGAGTTCATACAGCAGCTGAAACTGTCCATGGAGGACTCCAATAGCCCCCAACCCAAAGGTAAATAAAACCCTGCACCCCTTTCCCCAGAACTCTTCGGGTTACAGGGGGTCCTGGACTCACAACGATTCGTTTAGGGACTGTTCGAAGCTGCAACGAGTGTCTTACGACCGTTTTCTACACTTAATGACCACTGCATCATTTCCCCCCCCCCCATAGTCACAGGATCAAAATCCAGGCACTTGGCAACTGACTCATATTTATGATGGATGCAGAGTCCCGGAGTCCTGTGATCCCCTTTTGGGACCTCCTGACAAGCAAAGATTCATTTAACAAGCGGGTTACTCCACAAACTACAATAATTAGTTGCCCTTCTCTGACGATGTTACCCAATTTGGGTAATGTAAGGTCTATAACAGTGGTTCTCCACCTGTGGGTCGGGACCCCATTTGGGGTCGAATGACCATTTCACGGGGGTCGCCAAACCACGCTGTCCGCCATTTTTTTCCCTTTTCCCTAGCTGTCCTACTCCCTCTTATTGATGGCCACACCCACTTGGGGGTCACCACAACATGGGGAACTGTATTATGGGGTCACGGTATTAGAAAGGTTGAGAACCACTGGTCTATAAGAAAAAAGCTCAGAGAGCACCAATGGTCCCTTACGGCAGGGGTCCCCAACCCCCCCCCCCGGTGTGTGGCCCGCTACCGTCCACGGCACGCCAGTAACCGGTCCACACAAGCAAGCAAAGCCCCCTCCGTGGGATGCAGGCAACACGCAAAACCACGCAGCCTCCGGTCCGTGGAAAAACCTTTCTCCACGGAACTGGCCCCTGGTGCCCCAAAGGTTGGGGGCCTCTGCCTCACGGGAAAGGCTGGTGCGGAAGGATGCCTGCTATGGATCTGGGTTCCCCAGAAACGAGGCGCAAAGGGGCGCTTTGCAGGTGCATTGCCCTCCACGGCACCTCCATCGATGCTGGAGAGAGAGAATGGCTGGCTTTGGAACAGTGACAGCGAACCTTTTAGAGACCGAGGAACCAAACTGCAACCCAAAACCCACTCGTGCATCGTCGGGTGCCGGGTGGGCGTGGCCCATTGGGTGGGCGTGGCTGCGGTGGTAACGGCAGACTGGGTGGAACTATTTATTTATTTATTTATTTATGAGACTTATATACCGCTTTAAGTGCAAGCACTCTCTAAGCGGTGTACACCAGTAAGCGTGTGTGTGTGTGTGTGTGTGTGTGTGTGTGTGTGTGTATGTATGTATATATATATATGTTTTCTGAGGTTTTCGCGGGTATTTGTATGTAGGTCTTTGGTTGTTCGGGTTTTCTCCCACGTAAAATTGGAAGTGTCTTGGCGACGTTTCGACGAAGTCCCATTCGTCATCTTCAGGCTGGTGCTTTCAGCTTCGTGCCTCGAGCAGCAGTGGGACTTCGTCGAAACGTCGCCAAGACACTTCCAATTTTACGTGGGAGAAAACCCGAACAACCAAAGACCTACATATATATATATATGTATACATATATACATATATATACACACACACACACACACACACACATACACCCCGGAAGGATGGAAGGCTGAGTCAACCTTGAGCCGGTGAGATTTGAACCGCTGACCTGCTGAACACAGTCAGCTAAAGTGGCCTGCAGTACTGCACTCTCACTGCTGCGCCACCTCGGCTTAAAATGTTCAATCAATTCCAACTTCGCAAGATCTTTTTTTCCCCCGCGAGAAGTTGAAATTGACTGATCGAACCTTTTTTTGCACACAGCGGCGGTGGAGGCCTAAAGCGAACAGGTTTTATAAAACCCAGCTGAAGGCCCAGGACTGGAGCGACGGCGCGCGTGCCCACAGAGAGGGCTCTGAGTGCCGCCTCTGGCACCCGCGCCATAGGTTCGCCACCACTACCTTAGAACATCTGGCTTCCCCTTTTGCTTGGTGCTCTGGAAGGCAGCCAGGCGCGCCGAATCCCTTTGCAGAGGGTGACAGCGGATGCTCCCTGACCAGCTGGTGCTCCATCTTCCCTCCGTGCCGCCAGCTGCCGCTGCTGTGGCGGCTTCTCTTCCAGGCCTGGTTCCTGGCATCCCTTCCCCTGCAGCTGCCAGCCATCTGCCTTTACCTTGACGCCTGCCAAAGCGTCCAAATTCTCACGGGTTTGTGGGGTGTGGGGGGCAGGATGGAGTTGCATCCTGCATAATCTTTGAATAATGACGGGAAGACTCACTTACTGGTTTCTCTGGAATGGCCAGCTCCTGCTGGGTGGTGTCTTGCTGGCTCCCATCGTGGGCGGGCTCGCAGGGAGCCGCAGTCACCATTAACGCCAGGCAGCGTTGCCTAGCGGTTTTGAGCTGGAGGGATTTTGAGACCTTTCTGCTCTTTCCCCTCTCGAGGGGGTCCAGAGCTGAAATGAGGACTTAAAGTTAAGGACAGCTGGTCCTCCCTCTCTTTGTCTCTCCCACTCCGCACCGCCCAGCCCCGATCGGCTGGGTCCTGCTCACCTGCGCAGGTGAATCTAAACAGGGAGGGGAAGGCCAGTGGTCGATTTGATGGGGCTGGGCAGAGGCCTTTTTGACCTGGCCTGGCCTGGACTTTTGGCCATGGGAGCTGTCTCATCTGCTATTGAAAGGATCCCAGAGCCCTTGTTAGCTTTGATTTTGGCTGGGAACGATGTATAAACCCAGTTAGTTGTGACTTACTGAAGCTGTGGCTTGAAACTCAGGTTGTGCAGTGTGGGCTTGCTTTTCAAGCAGAGCAGTGTGGGTACGTGCTTCTGATGCTTGACTTGTCTTCCATGGGAGCAGTAAATATCTGTGCTTTGACTTAACCTTTCTTCTTCCTTCCTTCCTTCCTTCCTTCCTTCCTTCCTTCCTTCCTTCCTTCCTTCCTTCCTTCCTTCCTTCCTTCCTTCCTTCCTTCCTGCCTGCCTGCCTGCCTTCCTTCCTTCCTGCCTGCCTTCCTTCCTTCCTACCTTCCTTCATCTGTCTGTCTGTCTATCTGTCCATCCCGTCTGTCTGTCTCTGCCTGCCTGCCTGCCTATCTATCTATCTTTTTTTTTTAAAGAAAATTTTATTAAATTTATATAGGTGAGGAAAAACAGGAAGAATACAGGTATGGTAAAGGGAGGGGTAGAAGGAAAGGGGGAGGGGAAGGAAATAAGGAATTAGGGTAAAATAAGGATAGGTACAATCACATATGTCAACAAACAAGCAACCGTCCGGATCATAATAATGAGTAAATATCATATCGAACCATTTTTAGCAAAGCTTAAACTGTAACAAATTAAAAACAATTAGTAAACAAATACATTGATCTATTAAGTAAACACTACTAATAAAATCACAAAAAAATATAAATAAATCCTAATAATCAAAAGTAACAAATGAAAATCAGTAAATCAGGAAAAGTAATCGTATCATCACAATGTTAGTTAGAACTTGATTAAAAATCAGTCATCTATTCCAGTGTTTCCCAAACTTGACAATTTTAAGGCATGAGGACTTCAACTCCCAGAATTCCACAGCCAGCAATGCTGGCTGTGGAATTCTGGGAGTTGAAGTCCACATGCCTTAAAATTGTCAAGTTTGGGAAACACTGATCTATTCTAAAATATTAAATCCTTCAAGTTCTAACGTGTCTCTAACCATCTATCTGTCTTCATCCATCCCGTCTGTATGTATCCATTCATCTCCATCCATCCACCTATCTACCTACCTACTTACCTATCTATCTACAATATCTCTATCTTTGTCTGTCTGTCTGTCTATCTATCATCTATCTATCTACAATCTATATCTCTCTATCCATCTATCTATCTATCTACATCCATCCATCCCATCTGTCTATGTATCAATCCATCTATCTCTGTCCGTCCGTTCGTCTATCTACCTACCTACCTTCCTATCTGAACCATGTTTTGACGCCTTTCCTGAACTCCAGGAGAAAGGGGGGGGCTGCTTATCTGTCTGAGAGAGTTCCACAGGGCAGAAATCTGCCTGTCACCTGCTTGTATAATAGGCAGGAGACCCGTGCCAGGCTTGTATTCCTGCCCTGGGCAGGGGGTTGGGCTAGAAGACCTCCAAGGTCCCTTCCAGCCCTAGGAGTCTAGGGAAGTTGCACAGCACAAGCCACGGCTGGGGGAGCTTCTGGTGTTTCTGGACACGCGTGAGCCCCGGCGGCTCTTTGCAGTGGTGGGCTTGCCGCTGGGTTGAAGGGAACCCCGAGGAACCGAAGCAGCCTGTCTTGGGGTGCGGGTGGGGTGGGGGGGAGTAGGCTGTATCGTGGGCAGTCTGTTACCTTGCAGGTCCACCAGCCCCCTGGTCGATGAACTGTTTGGGATGGACTGGGCGTACTTTTGGGTCTCTCTCTCTGTGTGTGCGTGCTTCTTTTGCAATTGTACCCATTTTGATTTTGCAAAGACCAAAAAGGCCGCTTTCCCCTCCCTCAGTTACAGAGGAGAAGAAGTCCCTGAAGAGGACGTTTCAGCAGATGCAGGAAGAGGAGGACGATGACTACCCTGGAGGCTACTCCCCACAGGACGCCAACGCCGGGCCCCTCCTGGTAGGCTGGGAAGGGGGGAGCCCCCCCCCGGGAGAAAGGAGCCAGGAGCTGCCACCAGGGGGCGACCTTAGCGAGCACAGCAGGACGGAGGATGAGTGGATCACTGTCCTTCCGTTCCACTGCCTTCCTCTCTCTCTCTTTCCTTCTTTCTCCTTTTCTCTCTCTCTCTCTCTCTCTCTCTCCCCTCTCTTTTTCTTTCTCTCTTTTTCTCCTTTCTCTCCCTCCCCTCTCTTTCTCTCTCTCTCTTTCTCTCTCTTTCTCTCTTTCTTTCTCTCTCTCCTTTTCGCTCTCTCTCTCCTTTCTCCTTTTCTCTCTCTCTCTGTCCCCTCTGTCTCTCTTTTTCTTTCTCTCTTTTTCTCCTTTCTCTTTCTTTCTCTCTCTCCTTTTCTCTCTCTCACTTTCTCTCACTTTCTTTTCCTCTCACTTTCTCCCTCCCCCCCCCTCTCTCTCGTGCCACCTGGGTGGTTGGACTTCCGTTCCCATAATTTCTCAGCCAGGGTTGGGCCTTGCAGCTGATGGGGAGTAAAGAGGAGTTGGCTGAAGACCCCTGGAGGGTAGTGGAGATGGGAGAAAGTGCTCTACTTGCTCCAATCCCTTTAATAGAGGGCTTATTGCATGACCTCTCTCCACACTCCAGATAACTAGACAGACAGATGAAGCAGGTGATTAGAGAGATAGATGGCAAATAAAAGATAAAGAGAGAGAGATAAATAAGATGATAGTCAGTCAGGAGAGGTATTTAATTAGCTATGGAGATGATAAAGATAAATATATGGATGGATGGATGGATGGATGGATAGATAGATAGATAGATAGATAGATAGATAGATAGATAGATAGATAGATAGATAGATAGAACAGATCAGTGGTTCTCAACCTTTTTAATGCCGCAACCCCCAACTGGTCGTAAGTCGAGGACTACTCAACCGGCCGTAAGTCGAGGACTACTCAACTGGTGCAGCACCGTTTGCAGAATGGGACTTTTGGCGGGCTCAGCAGGGCAGAGACAGCCTGGACAATTCCTATTGGCTTTGGAAAGCCAATAGTATTAAACTCTATTCAAGAGAGTCTATTCTATGGGCTTTCAAAAGCCAATAGAATAAAAGGGAGTAGCACAGCTAAGGAAAAGGGGGAAAAAATGGCGGACTGCGTTGTTTGGTGACCCCCGTGAAATGGTCGTTCGACCCCAAATGGGGTCCCGACCCACAGGTTGAGAACCACTGCAATAGATAGATACAATAGATGGATGGATGGATGGATTCATCTTCCCTATGTGGTTAGATTAGGTAGGTAGGTAGACAGACAGACAGACAGACAGACAGACAAATAGATAGGCAGGTAGGCAGGCAGAGACATAGATGAGAGAGAGAGAGAGTGACTTGATAGAGAGAGGGAGATAGAGAAGGTAGGTGACTGGAGACAGAGAGTCAGACCGATGTGAGGCTCTATTGTAAACCAGCCGGGCGTGATGTGGATTCTGAGAAACACGTCCTGCTTTTTCTTCTGCTGAGCCTCTGGACCACCTGCTGTCCGTTGCTTCAGGCCTTCAGGGTGGGGTGGGGTGCTTTGCAAGGGCTGACTGTGTTCCAGAAGACCAATTATGGGAAGCTGCCACCTGGGCGAGCATTGAGGGCAGCGGAGCTCCATCCCTGGCATGTCTCAGAGGGCCGAGTTTCAAGACCTGGCCAGATAGGCCCAGCCATCTACCTCTTGCTGGCCTGCCTACCTGCCTGCCCTGCCTTTCCTGGCAAATCTGCACCTTGCAGGGTGCTCTTAGCCCACAGTGGCCTAGTGGCTTGCTTCCCCTTAACAGGGCAAAGAGTTTGTCTTTTCGTTGAGCAGAAGAACAGCTTTCTCCGGCTCCCGGCTTGGCTACAGCGTCTCATGGTTCCAATAGCTGAGACCCGTAAAAACAGAACTCCCAGGCAAAATGCTTTCCTTAAAGCAGAATTCTCCAACCTTTCCGGACTCGTGGTCCGGAGGGGAGAGCAGCTTCCCAATTACTGCTTGTGCACACACGTGCATGGACGCAAAAAGGGCCACGCCCACTGGCACAGGACTAGCGGCCGTGTTCAGGCCTGCACAAATGGGCCACACATACACACACACCATGCTAGCGGCCCATTCATGCACGCACAAATGGGGCGCGCAGGCCCCCCTGCGCTAGTGTTCCCGTTTACACCCGCACACGTGCACAAATGGCTGTGGGCTCTAGAGCGAGTGGGGGGAATGCACGCCCACGCGTGCCCACCCTGGCCAGCCATTTCTGCGGCCTGCTGGCCAAGAGCCTGCAACCCAATACCGGCCCATAGGTTGGGGACCCCTGCCTTAAAGAACATATTTATTTGGCTACACGGGCATGATCAAAAGTGGAACCAAAACTGGAGTTCCCTCAGAGGTCACAATGTTACAAAGTTGAACTTCCCAGCCCAGTAAGGTGTCATAAATCACATTCCCCAATTAACTACTTGAGCGGGTTTTCTAACCCAGTGTTTCCCAAACTTGACAATTTTAAGGCATGTGGACTTCAACTCCCAGAATTCCACAGCCAGCATTGCTGGCTGTGGAATTCTGGGAGTTGAAGTCCTCATGCCTTAAAATTGTCAAGTTTGGGAAACACTGTTCTAACCTGAAGCTTCAGCTTGCCGAAACAGAATCAGCAATGACCTTGGTTCCCAGGGAACAATTTATTGTTTTGACTAAGACTAAAAAATACTCATCCCTCCTCCTCCCAACTCTGTGGCATTTGAAAAGGAAGGGGAAATGGCTTCAGCCCAATTTGTTTGCAGAGTTGACCCAGCGTCTGTCTCCCCCGGGCAGGCCGAGGACCTGATCAAGGCCCTGCAGGACTTGGAGAACGCGGCCTCGGGCGACGCCACCGTGCGGCAGAAGATCGCCTCTCTTCCTCAGGAGGTTCAGGACGTATCGCTGCTGGAGAAGATCACAGGTCAGCCACTCTCCTCCCGGGGCCAAAACTGCTCGGCTGAGCGGAAACCGAATCGGGGTCTAAGACAGGGGTCCCCAACCATGCCAACGTTAAGACTGGTGGACTTCGACTCCCAGAATTCCTCAGCCACCTCCAAGGTCCCTTCCAACTCTCTTATTCTCTTCTGTTCTATATAAATATATATGAGAATGTATTTTTCAGAGGAGACTGGACAGCCCTTTGTCCGAAATGGGATAGGGTTTCCTGCCTGAGCAGGGGGTTGGACTAGATGACCTCCAGGGTCCCTTCCAACTCTCTTATTCTCTTCTGTTCCATATAAATATATATGAGAATGTATTTTTCAGAGGAGACTGGACAGCCCTTTGTCCGAAATGGGATAGGGTTTCCTGCCTGAGCAGGAGGTTGGACTAGATGACCTCCAAGGTCCCTTCCAACTCTCTTATTCTCTTCTGTTCTATATAAATATATATGAGAATATATTTTTCAGAGGAGACTGGACAGCCCTTTGTCCGAAATGGGATAGGGTTTCCTGCCTGAGCAGGGGGTTGGACTAGATGACCTTCAAGGTCCCTTCCAACTTTGTTGTTGTTATTGTTGTTGTTATTATTATTATTATTATTATTATTATTATTATTATTATTAAATAACCATGGCGAACTCGACTTACAGCTGGGTTAATAACAGTCCGTCACAAGGGCACTGACAAAATAGTGATTTATGACCGTTTTCCACACTTAAGACCATCATGTTGTTCCCCGTAGTCACGTGACCAAATCCAGGGGCTCGGCAGCCACATTGCATGTACCACGGTTGCAGCCTGCAAGTGTCACGTGATTGCCACATGTGACACACACCCCCCAGCTGGCTTCTGACAAGCAAAGCTCTTGATAGTCACATACTTTACTTAACAACTGCAGCAACTGGCTTAAGAACTGTGGCGTAAAGGTCGTAAAATGGGGTAAAATTTAATTGCCTTGTTTAGCAACGGACATTTTGAGCTCAGTTGTCGTAAGTCAATGACTACCTGTGGTTTATAGATGGTCCTCCAAGTAAGAGGGAGGGGGCCAGCACGGAGAAGGCCCTTCTTCGTGGTCCCACCAGGGGGACCTCCTTAAGAGAGGGGATCCATAGCATCCCCTGCCTCCCTGCTCTGCCGGGCTGGGAAAAGACGGTCCGTCAACTTCCTCAGATTTTGCACAAGGTAGAAAGTTGGCCAAGATCGCAAAACCCTCCCTTGCTTGGCATCCTTTCCTCCGGACGAGCGGCTTGCTGCTGGTCAGCAACACAAAAGGGGCTGTGTGTGTGTGTGTGTGTGTCCTCGCTGTAACCTGTTTTACTCTGTCTTGTGTGCGCAGACAAAGAGGCGGCGGAGCGCCTGTCGAAGACGGTGGACGAGGCATGCTTGCTACTCGCCGAATACAACGGGCGGCTAGCCGCGGAACTGGAGGACCGGCGCCAGCTGGCACGCATGTTGATCGAGTACACGCAGACCCAGAAGGACGTGCTGACGGAGAAGGAGAAGAAGCTAGAGGTGAGCGGGGCGCCCTGCCCACCCTCCTGGCCCCCTTCGCCTTCCGGGCACGGGTAGCCTAGGTGTGGGGCGAGTTACACACACACACACCCCACACACACTCCTTGCAGGAGCACACGGGTCTGGGGAAACGGACTTCCTGGAGGTTCTCTAGGGCTTGTCCTTGAGCGGTCGTGGGCATCCATCACGACTTGAGGACCTGTGGACTTCAACTCCCAGAATTCCTGAGCCAGCCAGCATGTGGTAAGGCCACACCTGGAATCCTGCATCCAGTTTTGGTCACCACCATGTAAAAAAGATGCTGAGACTCTAGAAAGAGTGTAGAGAAGAGCAACAAAGAGGATCAGGGGACTGGAGGCTAAAACATATAAGGAAAGGTTGCTGGAATTGGGTATGTCTAATTTAATGAAGAGAAGGACCAAGGGGGACATGATAGCAGCCTTCCAATATCTCAGGGGCTGCCCCAAAGAAGAGGGAGTCAAGCTATTTTCCAAAGCACCAGAAGGCAGGACAAGAAGCAACGGATGGAAACCACTCAAGGAGAGAAGCAACCTAGAACTAAGGAAGAATTTCCTGACAGAACAATTAACCACCAGTCCTCCAGAAGAAGTAAATGCTCCAACACTGGAGGTTTTTAGGAAGCGACTGGACAGCCATTTGTCTGAAATGGTTTGGGGTTTCCTGCCTGAGCAGGGGGTTGGACTAGATGACCTCCAAGGTCCCTTCCAGCTATTATTATTATTATTATTGTCATTATTATTATTATTATCTGAGAAGAATTTAAAAGAATAAAATCAAGCTCGAAGGGCAAGCTCGGTGGACCAGTGGCTCTTTTTCTATCTTTTTCTCCGTTTTCTATTTTTCTATTTTTCTTTTTCTCCGTTTTCTATCTTTCCAAGCAATTCTCCAGCTATCCAGTGATTCAGATAGCTAATTCTTGTCTTTCTCACTTCACAAATATTGACAGATTTCAGTAAACATTGCTAAGCACGTTTGGCATTTCAGCATATAAAATTCGCCCTTTCAAGTTGTTTTAGGTAGGATATGTTCATTTTGAGATTTTTCGTTGAAAAATCCGTTTCCTCAAACCTATTTTTTAAAAAAAATTCTGACTCTTTGACTAACACTTTTAATTTTCACTAGCCAATTTTATTTCCTTTTTTTTTGTCTCCCCAAAAAATAATCTATTGTTTTATTTATTTTTCTTTTTAAAATGTCTTGTCGGTGCAGTACCTCTCAGAAGGGTTGCTAAGCACGTGATTGGCTGGCGATCCGAAATGTTAAAATCCAGATTTAGAAGTTGCTGCTGACCTTGAGTGTTTTCTTGGCCGAATGCAGAATCCCTGTTGTTCCCGTAAAATGCCTGCATGGACCCAGGAGGCCTGAAATGGCCCCGAACTCTGGAGTCCCTGGTTGGGACCGCTTTTCCCAGGCATGAGTCATGCCTGAACTCGCTGCTCCCTGTTGGGTGTGTGTGGGGGGGCTGCCAGAAAGGAGGGCTAGAGCTGCCTCCCTTAAACCCCACGCAGAGAAGGCAGGGCCAGCCCTGGGAAGGTCCGAAAGGACGTGCTGGAGAAGCTAAGCAACTGTTTAGTCTTTGTGCAGCCAGGTCAAGAAAAATGTCAGAATAGAATAGAATAGAATTAGAGTAGAATTAGTTTAGAATAGAATATGGAATGGAATGGAATGGAGTAGAGTAGAGTAGAGTAGAGTAGAAGTAGAAGTAGAACAGAATAGAATTAGAGTAGAATAGAATTAGAATAAGAATTTGAATTAGAATTAGAGTAGAATAGAATAGAACAGAACAGAATAGAATTAGAGTAGAGTAGAATAGAATGGAATGGAACGGAACGGAACAATAGAATAGAATAGAATAAAATAGAATAGAATAGCAAAGCTGGCTGGGGAATTCTGGGAGTTGAGGTCCACTGGTCTTAAAATTGCCAAGATTGGACAATCCTGTTTTAAATGAAGGGGGCTTTGGTTAACTGAAAATCACTCCACTCTCTCCATCAATTGCTAGCTGTTAGTTTGTGAAAGATAACAGCCCTGAGTGGCAAATCCGTGGAGTGATCTGATTGTTGAACAGAGTCAGTTATATTTTTCAGTCAATCAATCAATCAATCAATCAATCAGAATAGAGCTAGAAGGGACCTTAGAGGTCTTCTAGTCCAGCCCCCCGCTCAAGCAGGAGAACCTATACTGTCTCAGACAAGTGACTGTCCAGCCTCTTAAAAACCTCCAGTGATGGAGCACCCACGATTTCTGGTGGCAAGCTGTTCCACTGGTTAATTGTCCTCATTGTTAGGAAGTTTCTCCTTAATTCCAGATTGCTTCTCTCTTTGGTCAGTTTCCATCCATTGTTTCTCGTCCTTCCCTCTGGTGCTTTGGGGAATAAATCGACCCCCTCCTCTTTGTGGCAGCCCCTCAAACACTGGAAGACTGCTATCACGTCTCCCCCATTTCTTCTTTTCCTTAGACTAGCCAGACCCAAGTCCCATAGCCGTTCTTCATTTGTTTTAGTCTCCAGACCTTGGATCATCTTAGTTCTCTTCTCTGCACTTTTTCCAAACTCTCAACATCTTTTTTGTGATGTGGTCACCAAAACTGCTTGCAGTATTCCAGGTGTGGCCTCACTAGGGCTTTATAAAGCAGTATGAATACTTCCCTTGATCTTGATTCTATGCCTCTGTTTATACAACCCAGGATTGTGTTAGCTTTTTTGGCTGCTGCTGCTGCTGCCCATGGCTGGCTCATGGTCAAGGGATCGTCCACTAGGACTCCAAGGTCCCTCTCACAGTGGCTGTTTTTGAGCCAGGCCTCGCCCAGTCTACACTTGTGCCTTTGGGGTTTTTCCTGCCTAAATGTAAGGCTTTGCTTTTCTCCACATTAAATATCATTTAATGGGGCCCGTTATTTTTTAATAGAGTCTTTAAAAACTTGAAGTTTCCTCATCTGTCACCCTAGACCAGAGCCCCAGTGTGACTCCTGCACTTCTCATGTTTGTCATACCCGTCAAACGTGTGTGGCCTTTTTTGAGACGTAGTTACTTTCTTGGTCCGGCTGCATTTTCGCTTGAAGTCGCTTCCTTTTAAGGGGATTTTGAAATCTTTTGTGGATGGAGACCAGCAGTCTGGAAGCAGGGGAGGAATCCGTGGGTGGACTGGTGCCATTCGGGTTTCAGAGGATCTCTCTGTGTTGTGGAGTTTTGCAAACACACACGGGACAAAATCAGCAGGGCTGATCAACATGAAAGAGCTGCAGATCCTGGCAACTCTTTTTCCTGCATGTTGCTGACTGTCAGCTGGGCCTGGGGGAAGAGTTGTTAGTTGTGAAGCTGTGTCCAACCCATCGCGACCCCATGGACAACGTTCCTCCAGGCCTTCCTGTCCTCCACCATCTTCTGGAGTCCATTGAAGCTCCCGCCTGCTGCTTCAGGGACTCCATCCATCCCCTTCCTTCTCTGTCGTCCCCTTCTTCTCTTGCCCTCCATCTTTCCCAGCATTAGGCCCTTCTCCAGTGAGTCCTTCCTTCTCATTAGGTGGCCAAAGTATTTGAGTTTCAGCTTCAGGATCTGGCCTTCTAAAGAGCAGTCGGGGTTGATCTCTTCTAGGACTGACCGGTTTGAACGTCTTGCAGTCCAAGGGACTCGCAGGAGTCTTCTCCACCACCAGAGTTTAAAGGCCTCCATTCTTTAGCGCTCAGCCTTTCTTATGGTCCAACTTTCACAGCCACACATTGCAACTGGGAAAACCATGGCCTTGACTATACACACTTTTGTTGGCAGGGTGATGTCTTTGCTTTTTAGAATGCTGTCTAGATTTGCCATAGCTTTCCTCCCCAGGAGCAAGCGTCTTCTAATTTCTTGGCTGCAGACCCCATCTGCAGTGATCGTGGAGCCCAGGAAGATAAAATCGGTCACTACCTCCATTTCTTCCCCATCTATTGGCCAGGAATTGAGAGGGCCGGATGCCATGATTTTGGTTTTCTTAATGTTGAGTTTCAAGCCAACTTTTGCACTCTCCTTCTTCACCCGCATCAAGAGGCTCTTTAGTTCCAGGGGCCAGGGCTTGGGGACCCCGGTCTTAAGAAGGTTAAATCTTGGCAACTGGACCAAAGTTTATTAAAACCGTGACCTTTCCTTACTCATCCAAGCAACATCTTCAATCGAGAAGCCATCCGGATGTTGATGGTCCCCAAGATTCGTGTTCAGAACTGAAAAAGCTTCTGTGGATGAGCAGTGAAACATCTTCAAGGGAAAAAAAACCAAAGGCCAATTTGCTTTTGGGAAAAAAAGCACGTTCCAATTTTTAGCAGAACCTCCAGATTCAGCCATAGTTTCATTCGTATAGCATCACAGTCTGGTTTGGAGGCATCCCTGCTTCAGACAGGAAGGCGGTGCAGAGAGTGGTGAGGACGGCAGAAAAGATGATTGGCAGTTCCCTCCCTCCCATCCAGGACATAGCACAGAAGCGCTGCTTGAGCAGAGTCCGTGTAAGGCAGCGGTTCTCCACCTGTGGGTCGGGACTCCATTTGGGGTCAAACGACCATTTCAGGGGGGTCACCAAACAACGCAGTCCGCCATTTTTTCCCCCTTTTCCTTAGCTGTGCTACTCCCTTTTATTCTATTGGCTTTTGAAAGCCAATAGAATAGACTCTCTTGAATAGAGTCTAATTCTATTGGTTTTCAAAAGCCAATGGGAATTGTCCAGGCTGTCTCTGCCTTGCTGAGTCCCATTCTGCAAACGGTGCTGCACCAGTTCAGTAGTCCTCGACTTACGACCGGTTGAGTAGTCCTCGACTTACAACCGGTTGGGGGTCGCGGCATTAAAAAGGTTGAGAACCACTGGTGTAAGATTATCTGGGACATGCCACATCTTCTTCACTACCTGTTTCCTTCTGGGAGGAGGGGGGTCCGTGGTATCCGTAGCAGAACATCCGGATTCAGCCATAGTTTCATTCCATACAGCATTAACCCTGTGAACTCTCAAATTTCCTCCTTCCGCTATATATTCAAGATGGACAGTATTTAATATTTATTTGCTACGTATATGTAGGGATGTGGGTCTGTACATATGTTGTTCATAGTACGTTTAGGTGTGTGTCATGTATGTGTTGCACTTCGAGAGCGGGCAACTAAATTTCATTTTTGATGTGTGCCAAAATGACAATAAAGGTTATCTTACCTACCTTTACGTGCCGTTTTTATCGTTTGGATGTTTCAGGGCACACTGACCCATAGTCGAAATGTGAAAAACCAATTGATGAATGTCCTCTCCCTCTTTCTCTCCCCCTCTTCCCCTCCCCTCCCCTCTGCAGGAATACAAGCAGAAACTGGCGCGGGTCACTCAGGTGCGCAAAGAGCTCAAGTCCCACATCCAGAGTCTGCCGGACCTGTCGCTGCTGCCCAACGTCACTGGCGGGCTGGCGCCCCTCCCGTCTGCTGGGGACCTTTTCTCTACTGACTAGGACACGGGGAGGGGGTCTGCCTCGCCCGCCCACCTGCCCCGACCCCCAGCAGCAGACCCCTTCGCCAGGATGAGAGATCCTCGTGGGAAGCTGACCTCGGAAGGGACGGCGGGCAGAGACACCCCTGCCGCCGTGGCCCTCTCCGCCAAGGCTGCTGCCCGGTTGGGTGACCGGGAGGGGGAGGGTAGGAAGTGGGCACGGGCACGGAAGGGCACCGCCTTTGTTTCGGGATGGGAAGCGGACGGGCGTCCTTCCGCAGGAAAATCCACACACCCCAGCGGGCACTTCCAGCAGCCGCAAATCATGTGTGCCCAGAGCCTTTGAAGAATTTGGATTTCTGTGTAGCTTTGTTTTGTTTTGTTTCACCCCCCCTCCTGTGTTTGGAAAAAGAAAAAAAAGACTGGATTGTTTTGAGGGGTGGGCCAATTTGGGGGGGGGCGGGGGGCTGTGGGTCAGGGATGGCAGAGGCAGCTGCGTGAGGGATCAGCCCGGGGGAGCTTCTTCCCCCTCTTCACTGGGACAGCCAGAACACCTACTCTCCCCCCCCACACACACACACACAAATGAGCTTGGGTGGCCCCTTCCCCTGCTTTGACCCCTGGGGCCTGGGGCTTAGCAGAAGCCCCTCCTTCTCCCCCTCCCCAGTTTCCCAGGCTCCTCCCACAGCCTGAAACGGGGTTAAGTGTAGAAGGTTCAAATCCGTGGGCTTTAGGAAAGTGTCTCCCCCCCTCCCCTCCATCTCCAAAACTGTGAAAGGTTGCCAGTTCGTTCCCTCTCTAGCTCCCAGTCTGTGTGGGGGGGGGGGACAGGAATAGTCAATGAGTACATTTTCTGCTCCCCCCCCTCCCCACAATCAACAACCCAGGCCTTTGGATCCACGCCCAGGTGGGACGAAGCCCTTTCCACTTTGCAACGCAGCCGACATAAAAATGCAAGCATTCGTTTCGCCCCAAGACCCCCACCAAGGAGAGTGATGGGGGCTTTCCTGCTGTTTTTCCAAAAAAAGCAACGGAACGACCCATTCCGCCATCGCTGTGCATTTCCCGGAGGCATCCTCTTGCCCCTTCTTTAGAGCGGGGGGGGGGGGGTGTCTCCAGCCTTGGCAACTTTTAACACCTGCGGACTTCAGCTCCAGGAATTCCCTGGCATTCATGCATTCCTTTTCATGCCTAGCCCCATTACGGCCTGCTTACTCTCTTGCAATCCTTTCCTCTGTAATCTCTCCACTCTAGACCAGTGTTTCTCAACCTTGACAATTTTAAGGCATGTGGACTTCAACTCCCAGAATTCCGCAGCCAGCAGTGGGAAGGAGCAAAAAAAAAAAAAAAAAAAACAGGCATGGCTGGCTGTGGAATTCTGGGAGTTGAAGTCCACCCATCTTCAAGGCAGGTTGAGAAACACTATATTCTAGATGATGTAAAGCAGACAATGGGCGCGTTTGCTAAATAACCTAAGCTATGAACAGAAACGTCCCATCTAGATTGGGGTCTCCAAACTTTAAGACTGGTGGGCTTCAACTCCTAGAATTGGCAAGCTGGGGAATTCTGGGAGTTGAAGTCCACCAGTCTTGAAGTGGCCGAGGTTGAAGACCCCTGCTTTAGAAGACTTTTGCTGCTCAAATCCCTTTGCTCTCCTTACATAGAAGGGTCGGGCTTTCTGCTTGGTGCCCACATTCAGCCCCCCCCAATCCCTTTCGGGGGGCTGGTCTGGGCCACGAGTCCCCACGTTCTCCGTCAGCTCAGCCCCACTTGGCAGATGTGGCCCTAAACATCTGGAGGTGCCCCCAGGTGGAGAAGGCAACTTCCGGTGGTCTTTAAGCCTGGAAGCCACTGGGGATGACCCCTTCCCAGACCCCACAGCAGTGGGGAGCCCCCACTTTGCGCCCGCCGGGTGTGCAAGTGAGCGTGCCCGAATCACAGTGTCCCACGTCCAGCCACCCCCACGTTATTCCATTCGTGGTTTCGCCCTAATTGAAATCCAAGGGTCGAGGCAGGGGCTGTGGTGGGAGTCCCCCTTTCCCCTCCGCACTGTGTGGTCTTTCGGCTCTTGATCTGATCCGTCCCCCCCCCCCCGAGGCATTTTCTTACACCTGTACATGAATCAGTTTAGAGATTTAGAGGGACAGGCTGTCCTTTTAGCAGCGGTATATTCTGAAATGTCTCATAAATATATTTTTGAATAAAGAGGGTGTCATTTGGTGGTCGAGAAGCTGCTTCCTGGCGTCCTTTTTTTCCCCCCTCCCTCCTGGAGCAAAAGAGACCCCCGAGATGAAGTCATAACAGGCTTTCAAGATGGAAGACCTGTGGAGTTTGATTCCCAGAATTCCCTGGCATTAATGCATTCCTTTTCATGCGTAGCCCCATTGTGGCCTGCTTACTCTCTTATCCTTTCCTCTGTAATCTCTCCACTCGAGAGTGGAAAAGAAAAAAAAAAAACCAGGCGTGGCTGGCTGGGGAATTCTGGGAGTTGAAGTCCATAAGTTGCCAAAGTTGGACATCTTTGAAACTCAGCCTTTGGGTGGTCTTATACTGAGCATTTACACCAGTGGGCCAGTGCAGGTAGTCCTTGAGTTACGACCATCATGGGCCCTTACCCATTATCGCCGTAAGTCATTGTAGTCGTTAAGCGAGGTGGGTGATTAACTCGCTCAACGGTTGCTGTAGAGCTCTTTTTCCTCACACCCCACATTTGTTTCATCACTCTTGTTTTCTTGTATCTATTTTATCTTGGCAGGCAATCCTCTACTTACGACCGCTCACGTTGCTAAGCGAGGCATTTGTTGAGCGAGTTTTGCCATGTTGTTAGGTGAACACCTGCAGTTGTTCAGCTAGTAAGACGCTCACATGTCATTCTATTCTTCTGTGAGGGTCTCCTGCTTGAGCAGGGGGTTGGACTAGATGACCTCGGAGCTCCCTTCCAGTTTGGTTATTCTGTGATTAAATGACTCTTGTTTGCCCGTTCACTTTGTTTGTCAGAAAGTCGCAAATGGGGCTTGCGTGAGCCCAGGACATTGCGGCCGTCGTAAATGTGAGGAGTCCGTTACCCAGTATCTGAATTTTGGCCACGTGACCATGCGGGAGGCTGCAACGGTCATCAAATGGCTACGTCGTCTTTTTTTTCAGTGCCCTTGCAACTTTGAATGGTCACTAAATGAACTGTTGTTGTAAGTTGAGGACTACCTGTATTTTACTTTGATTTTCTTTGATACGAATCTAAGATGAATCTATATAAGACTGAAATGATGGTCTGTCCATTCCGGAGCAGAAATAGATCTTATTTGATCCCCGTTCCAGCTGCCTGCAGCAGATTTATCTGTCTATCATCTATCTATGTCTGTCAATCATCTATCTGTTATTGATCTGTCATCTATCATCTATATCAGGGGTCTTCAAACTTGGCCCTTTTATGACTGGTGGACTTCAATTCCCACGCGTGCCTGGCTGAGGAATTCTGGGAGTTGAAGTCCACCAGTCATAAAAGGGCCAAGTTTGAAGACCCCTGATCTATATCATCTTATCTGTCACCTATCATCTATATCATCGGTCTATCATCTATCTGTCATCTATGTCTATCTAGTTGTCTATCGTATCCATCCATCTCCTGGCTGTCTGTGTTTCTGCCTGCCTGCCTATCTATATCTATCTATCTATCTATCTATCTATCTATCTATCTATCTATCTATCTATCTATCTATCTATCTCTATTCTATTCTATTCTGTATTTCTATTCTATTCTGTATTTGTTCTGTTCTATTCTATTCTATGTCTATATATCATATCTATCATCTCTACCTATCTACTATCTATCTGTCCACCTATCCATCCATCTGTCATCTATTCATCCATCCATCCGTGCATCTATCATCTGTCTATCTGTCTTATCTCATCTCATCTCATTTCATACCCCAAAGAAGAGGGAGTCAAGCTCTTCTCCAAAGCGTCTGAAGGCAGGACAAAAAAACCAATCAAGAAGAGAAGCAACCTGGAATTAAGGAGAAACTTCTGAAATTCCAGTTGCTGGAATTGGGTATGTCTAGTTTAATGAAGAGAAGGACGAGGGGGGACATGATAGCAGTCTTCCAGTATCTCAGGGGCTGCCCCAAAGAAGAGGGAGTCAAGCTCTTTTCCAAAGCGTCTGAAGGCAGGACAAAAAAACCAATCAAGAAGAGAAGCAACCTGGAATTAAGGAGAAACTTCTGAAATTCCAGTTGCTGGAATTGGGTATGTCTAGTTTAATGAAGAGAAGGACGAGGGGGGACATGATAGCAGTCTTCCAGTATCTCAGGGGCTGCCCCAAACAAGAGGGAGTCAAGCTATTCTCTGAAGCGCCCGAAGGCAGGACAAGAAGCAACGGATGGAAACTAAGCAAGGAGAGAAGCAACCTGGAACTAAGGAGAAACTTCCTGACAGTGAGAACAATTAACCAGTGGAACAGCCTGCCTCCAGAAGCTCTGAATGCTCCAACACTGGAAGTTTTTAAGAAGAGACTGGACAGCCATTTGTCTGAAATGGTATATAGGGTTTCCTGCCTGAGCAGGGGTTTGGACTAGATGGCCTCCAAGGTCCCTTCCAACATTATTATTATCATCATCATCATCATCATCATTATCTCCATTTCAGAACTGCCCATCTTCCTCACAGGGGGACTCTGGGTGACATATAATCTCCATATTGGTTAACTTTCTAGGTCTCGAGGGCTCTGGTTGGTTTATAATAGCATAATAAAATAACATAAACACATGAATAAGAGCACAGATTAAAACAAAGAGTTCAGAACACGATTAAAACCAGTTTGGTCAGCAACCGGCTGGGCGTTTCAATCCAGAGCTATTACTTAAGAATGGGGGTCCTTGCTTGGCCAACCCCCCCACCCCCCACCCGCTTTGTGGCTGCTGGGACCTAAAGGGCTGTGCAAAAATACTTGTGGCTGACCACGTTATCTGCACCCAAGCCACTGTGGCTTGGAAACCCCACTCGGGGCTTTGTGGAGCAAACCCAGCCAGCTCCCCAAAGGAGAATATTTGTAGGTCAGGCTACAATTGGGGGGGGGGGGCTTGTTGCTCTCTGAGCTGGGCTGTTTCCTTGCACACGTTTTATTAGCCACCTAGGGGACACCACCTGCTGGAAGGGAGGGGGGTCCATGGGGGAGGAGGAGGAGGAAGCATCTGAGGTCCTTGGTTTCTGAGCGGGGTGGTTTTCTTGCAGACATTTCGTTACCCAACTAGGGAACGTGATCAGTGCTAGAACGGAAGGGGGGTTGCAGGTGGGAGGAGGAGGAGGACAGGTGGAGTCCTTGGTGCTCTGAGCTGGGTGGTTTTCATGCAGACATTTCATTATCCAAACTATGGTAGGTACCATCAGTGCTAGTGTCACACTGATGATGTTCCCTAGTTGGGTCATGAAACATCTGCAAAAAAAAAACAAAGCTCAGAGAGCAGCAAGGATCCCAGCTGTTCTCTTCTTCCTCCTCCTCCTCCTCCTCCTCCTCTTCCTCCTCCTCCTCCTCCCCCTCTCTGCAAACCCCCCTCCCTTCTAGCACTGATGATGTTCCCTAGTTGGGTCATGAAACATCTGCAAAAAAACAACAAAGCTCAGAGAGCACCAAGGATCCCAGCTGTCCTCTTCTTGCTCCTCCTCCTCCTCCTCCTCCTCTCTGCAAACCCTCCTCCCTTCTAGCACTGATGATGTTCCCTAGTTGGGTCATGAAACATCTGCAAAAAAACAACAAAGCTCAGAGAGCACCAAGGATCCCAGCTGTCCTCTTCTTGCTCCTCCTCCTCCTCCTCCTCCTCTCTGCAAACCCTCCTCCTTCTAGCACTGATGATGTTCCCTAGTTATGAAACATCTGCAAAAAAACAACAAAGCTCAGAGAGCACCAAGGATCCCAGCTGTCATCGTCGTCCTCCTCCTGCTCTCTCCAAACCTTCCTCCCTTCTAGCACTGATGATGTTCCCTAGTTGGGTCATAAAAGGTCTGCAAGAAAACAATCCAGCTCAGAGAGCACCAAGGGCCCCACAGGTGTTCCCCTCCTCCTCCTCCTCCCAACTGAGCCCAAGAGGCAGTCGCTAAGTGAGTTGCATCCCATTTTATGACTGTTTTTGCCACAGTGCAGCAAATCACTGCGTTGTTCAGCAAATCATGGGGTCATGAGAGTGGCAGTTCCTGGGCACACTGCTTTCATGCCACCGTCACTGGCCTTGCAACTGGCAGCCGTCATCCTCCTCCCAACACCTTGGAGAGCCAGAATAAATGTGCCACCCTCCTAACACACATACACACACACACACAAACATGCACAAACACCCTTTTCCAGCAAAGTTGACCCAGGCAGCTAATCAGTTGCATGAAGAATTGAACCTCGTTTTTTTGTATGTGTGTGTGTGTGTGTGTGTGTGTGTGTTTCTGCTCTTGCTCCACTTTGCAAATATTTTATTTCTTTTCCTTTCCAAGTGAGACGCAGAAAACGTTTGTCCCCTCTTTGTCACTGCAGCTCTCTGCTCGGCCGGTCCACGTCACCATCTCTCCACATGGTGTAGCCACACTTTGGGATGTGAAGGAGCTAAATGGCTTTGAACCAGGATTGTGTGTGTGTGTGTGTGTATGTGTGAGAGAGAGAGAGAGAGAGAGAGAGAGAGATGATAGCAGTCTTCCAGCATTTGAGGGGTTACCACAAAGAAGCCACGGATGGAAACTCATCAAGGAGAGAAGCAACCTGGAACTAAGGGGGAACTTCCTGAAAATGAGAACAATTAACCAGTGGAACTGCTCGCCACCAGAAGTTGTGGGTGCTTCATCACTGAAGGCTTTTAAGAAGAGATTGGACAGCCATTTGCCTAAAATGCTTGAGCAGGGGACTGGACTAGGAGACCCACTAAGGTCGCTTCCACCTCTGTTATTCTAGTTCCTTTCTGCTTCTCCAGATATGGGGCTGATGGTGGCCTCCTCCCCCGTATGTTCAAAAGCAGGCGAGGGAAGTGGGCCAGGCAAGCTGGTGGGTCCAGGAAAGCCTGCCCCCCCCAGCCTTGAAGAAGCAAGGCAGAGGCTGGGCCACCCAGCACCCAAAGAGGAGGAGGAGGAGGAGATCCAATGGAAAGGAGGCGAGATGGGCTGAAGAAGAACATCTGGATTATTTATGGGGAGGCGGTGGGGGGAGAGAGGGTCAGCCTGACCCAGCACCGGGCTTCGGGCACTATCCCAAAGCAAAGGGAGCATAAATATAGACCAAAAAGGGGGAATATTTGTTGGTCGGGCTGAATCACGCGGTCCTTGGTGCTCTGGATTGCAGATGTTTCATGATCCAACTGGATAACATCCTCAAGGCTAGAAGGGAGGGAGGGGGCAGTAGGAGGAGGAGGGGGACCGTGAGGTCCTTGGTGCTCTCTGAGTTGGTTCCTTTCTGGGAGACATTTCAGGACCCAGCTGGGCAACCTCAGTACTACAGGGAGGAGAGGTTTGCAGAAAAGAGGAAGAGGACTAGTAGCCCTGATGATGTTCCCTAGTTGGAAGATGAAACATCTGCAAGGAAATAATCCAGCTCAGAGACCCCACAGGCGTCTTCTTTCATAAACAAGTTTTATTAGTTTTTTAATTTTTACATCCGAGTGCTCAAGAAATAACGTGGTGATGGAGTAATCAATCATCCAAAGTCATATGTATATATATAAAACTCAAATTAGTAATAGTAATAATAGTAGTAAAGTTGGAAGGGACCTTGGAGGTCATCTAGCCCAACCCCCTGCTCAGGCAGGAAACCCTACACCATTTCGGACAAATGGCTGTCCAGTCTCTTCTTAAAAACTTCCAGTGTTGGAGCATTCAGAGCTTCTGGAGGCAGGTGGTTCCACTGGTTAATTGTTCTCACTGTCAGGAAGTTTCTTAATTTAAGAGTTCCCTCTCTATTTCCCTTTTAGTACTGTCCATGGGGTTTTCATGGCAAAGATACTGGAGTGGTTTGCCATTTCCTTCTCCAGTGGATCACATTTTGTCAGAACTCTCTGCTATAACCTGTCCGTCTTGGGTGGCCCTGCACGGCATAGCTTATAGCTTCATTGAGTTACGCAAGCCCCTTCGCCACGACAAGGCAGTAATCCATAAAGGGGAAAAGATAGATAGAAGAAAAAAGATATGACGCTGGAAGATGAGCCCCTCAGGTCGGAAGGTGTCCAATATGCTACTGGGGAAGAGCAGAGGGCTAGTACTAGTAGCGCCAGAAAGAATGAAGCGACTGGGCCAAAGCCGAAAGGACGCTCAGCTGTGGATATATCTGGTGGTGAAAGGAAAGTCCAATGCTGTAAAGATTTTTTCTCCATAGGAACCTGGAATGTAAGATCCATGAATCAAGGCAAGCTAGACGTAGTCAAAAAAGAGATGACAAGACTGAACATCGACATCTTAGGAATCAGCGAACTAAAATGGACAGGAATGGGTGAATTTAACTCAGATGACCATCAGGTATACTACTGTGGGCAAGAATCCCTCAGAAGAAATGGAGTAGCCTTCATAGTCAATAAAAGAATAGGAAAAGCAATACTGGGATACAATCCTCAAAATGACAGAATGATCTCTATTCGAATCCAAGGCAAACCATTCAATATCACAGTAGTCCAAATCTATGCCCCAACCACTAGTGCTGAAGAGGATGAAATTGACCGGTTCTATGAAGCCCTACAGCACCTTATAGAATTAACACCAAAAAATGATGTCCTTATCATCATGGGGGATTGGAATGCTAAGGTAGGAAGCCAAAAGATAACCGGAATAACAGGCAAGTTTGGCCTTGGAGTACAAAATGAAGCAGGGCACAGGCTAATAGAATTTTGTCAAGAGAATACGATGGTCATAACAAACACTCTTTTCCAACAACCCAAGAGACGGCTCTACACATGGACATCACCAGACGGTCAACATAGAAATCAGATTGACTATGTGCTCTGCAGCCAAAGATGGAGAAGCTCTATACAGTCAGTAAAAACAAGACCAGGAGCTGACTGTGGCTCAGATCATGAGCTTCTCGTTGCAAAATTTAGGCTTAAATTGAAAAAAGTAGGGAAAAGCACTAGGCCACTCAGGTATGAACTAAATCATATTCCTGATGAATATACAGTAGAGGTGACAAATAGATTTAAGGAACTGGATCTGATAGACAGAGTGCCTGAAGAACTATGGATGGAAGTTCGCAACATTGTACAAGAGGTAGCAACTAAAACCATCCCAAAGAAAAAGAAATGCAAGAAGGCAAAATGGCTGTCTGAGGAAGCTTTGCAAATAGCTGAGGAAAGAAGGGAAGCGAAAGGCAAAGGAGAAAGAGAAAGATACACCCAACTGAATGCAGAATTCCAGAGAATAGCTAGAAGAGATAAGAATGCCTTCTTAAATGAACAGTGCAAAGAAATAGAAGAAAACAACAGAATAGGGAGGACCAGAGATCTCTTCAAGAAAATTGGAGATATGAAGGGAACGTTTCATGCAAAGATGGGCATGATAAAGGACCAAAATGGCAGAGACCTAACAGAGGCAGAAGAGATTAAGAAGAGATGGCAAAACTACACAGAAGAACTATACAAGAATGAGCTTAACATCCCAGATAACCACAATGAGATGGTCATTGACCTCGAACCAGACATCCTAGAATGTGAAGTGAAATGGGCCTTAGAAAATCTGAGCAACAACAAAGCTAGTGGAGGTGACAGTATTCCAACTGAGCTATTCAAAATCTTAAAAGATGATGCAGTAAAAGTGCTACATTCAATTTGCCAGCAAATTTGGAAAACTCAACAGTGGCCACAGGATTGGAAAAGGTCAGTTTACATTCCAATTCCAAAGAAAGGCAATGCCAAAGAATGTTCAAACTATTGCACCATTGCACTCATTTCACATGCTAGTAAAGTTATGCTTAAAATCCTACAAGCTAGACTCCAGCAGTATGTGGATCGAGAACTACCAGAAGTACAGGCAGGATTTCGAAGAGGCAGAGGAACTAGAGATCAAATTGCCAACATACGCTGGATCATGGAGAAAGCTAGGGAGTTCCAGAAAAACATCTACTTCTGCTTCATTGACTATGCAAAAGCCTTTGATTGTGTGGATCACAACAAATTGTGGCAAGTCCTTAAAGAGATGGGAGTACCAGACCATCTCATTTGTCTCTTGAGAAACCTATATGTGGGTCAAGAAGCAACAGTGAGAACCGAACACGGAACCACTGATTGGTTCAAAATTGGAAAAGGAGTCCGGCAAGGCTGTATACTGTCACCCTGCCTATTTAACTTATACGCAGAGCACATCATGAGAAAGGCAGGGCTAGATGAATCAAAAGTTGGAATTAAGATTGCCGGGAGAAATATCAACAACCTAAGATATGCAGATGATACCACTCTGATGGCAGAAAGTGAAGAGGAACTAAAGAGCCTCTTGATGCGGGTGAAGGAGGAGAGTGCAAAAGTTGGCTTGAAACTCAACATTAAGAAAACCAAAATCATGGCATCCGGCCCTCTCAACTCCTGGCAAATAGATGGGGAAGAAATGGAGGTAGTGACAGATTTTATTTTTCTGGGCTCCAAGATCACCTCAGATGGGGACTGCAGCCAAGAAATTAAAAGACGCTTGCTCCTGGGGAGGAAAGCTATGGCAAATCTAGGCAGCATTCTAAAAAGCAGAGACATCACCCTGTCAACAAAAGTGCGTATAGTCCAGGCCATGGTTTTCCCAGTTGCAATGTATGGCTGTGAAAGTTGGACCATAAGAAAGGCTGAGCGCCAAAGAATTGAGGCCTTTGAACTATGGTGCTGGAGAAGACTCCTGCGAGTCCCTTGGACTGCAAGGCGTTCAAACCGGTCAGTCCTAGAAGAGATCAACCCCGACTGCTCTTTAGAAGGCCAGATCCTGAAGTTGAAACTCAAATACTTTGGCCACCTAATGAGAAGGGAGGACTCCCTGGAGAAGAGCCTAATGCTGGGAAAGATTGAGGGCAATAGAAGAAGGGGACGACAGAGAATGAGATGGCTGGATGGAGTCACTGAAGCAGTAGGTGTGAATTTAAATGGACTCCAGAAGATGGTAGAGGACAGGAAGACCTGGAGGAACGTTGTCCATGGGGTCGCAATGGGTCGGACACAACTTCGCAATTAACAACAACAACTCTATTTCCCTCAAATAGAATAACATATTTAGGTTAATCCATTCTACATTACATCTATGTAAATCCAAATCCTGTTTTTAAGCTTTACTAATTTACAATTACCATAATCCAATTTAATCTTGACTAAACATATTATTAGCACTTTGGGTATCCCTTCTACAATACGCATAATATTCCGACAGTAACATTCTAATATTTCCAGATATATTCTAAATCTTAGTCTAATAAGTCATTGATTAGTACCAATTCTTCTCTTATCACAAATCTCTCTTGTTTCTTCTTCCACTACAAAATAGTTGTCCTACTTAAAATAAAAACATTACTCTACTCTATTTTAAATATATAATCTATCAGTCAATTTATTTCTATTAAAAAAATCATTTCAGCCCATTAGGTAAGATTTAAATCTCATCCAAATAATTATCATATCTAAAACAAGCATATTGTTACACAAAATATCATCTTGCTAACTTCACATACTCAGTTAATTGTTAAATCAGTCCAGATCTCTAAAGCCTTTTTAACCCATTAAGTAAAATTTTAAATCACATTTTTAAATCTAACTCTAGCTTTCTTCCACAGTCGTCTCCTCCTCCTCCTCCTCCTCCTCCTCCTCCTCCTCCTCTCTGCAAACTCCCCTCCCTTCTAGCACTGATGATGTTCCCTAGTTGAGTCATGAAACATCTGCAAGAAAACAATGAAGCTCAGAGAGCATCAAGGACCCCAGCTGTCCTCCTCCTCCTCCTCCTCCTCCTCCTCCTCCTCCTCCTCCTCCTCCTCCTCCTCCTCCTCCTCCTCCCTTGTAGCACTGATGATGTTCCCTAGTTGGGCCATGAAACATCTGCAAGAAAACCACCCAGCTCAGAGAGCACCAAGGACCCCACAGTCGTCCTCCTCCTCCTCATGCCTGCAAACCCTGCTCCCTCCTAGCCCTGATGATGTTCCCTAGCTGGGTCATGAAACATCTGCAAGAAACGGCCAAGCTCAGCATCCACCCCTCCACCACATATTTTACGACAGTCTCTTTAGACGGGCTCCCCAAAGGCAGACCTCCCAGAGAATTAGTCACAGCCAGAAAACTAGCCTCCTGGGTGGACGTCTGAATGAAGTCACTGCAATGGGACACGGCTGAGCCCTCCAGATGTGCACTGCTGTCTTGACTGATGAATATAAGTGGAAAGATGGGAGCAGGGGGGGGCAAGGGACTGTCCGTTCATCTGGCTGGGCGAAGCCTCCACCTGTTGGGATGCAGCCAGAGAGGGCAACCTGCAATGTGGGAGGGGGATTTGCCTGGGCCAGTGGCCGGAGAGAAGCCACTAGCCAAAGCAGTGGTCAGCTCCCTTTGAAGGATGGTCAGCCAGCCAGCCATGGCCAGCAACTTCTTTCTCACAGCCAAAGCCCCCCCAGCATGTTCCCCAGGGGGGACCCCTGGCTCAAAGCCTGGATAAAGAGGCTGCGAGTCAACTGGAAGTCTTTCTACCATTTGCTCCTGGTTGTCTGCACTGGAACTTGCACTTCTGCTTTTTAAGTGGCCCGACACTTTTTTTTTTTTTTTTTAAAAAACTACCCAGCAAAGATAGGCGGTCTAAATTAACCCCCTTCATCTGAAGATAAAGAGGGGTGTGCAGCTTTTCCTTCCAGCTTGATAGGGGCCAGGCCAACGGTTCCTCTGAGTTTTCAAACCACAGCCAAAGGAGTTTCAGATAAGAGAACAGCAAGGGAGAGAAAGAGAAAGAGAGAGACAGCAGGAAGGAAAGAGAGAGAGGAAGAACGAGAGAGGGTGGGAGGAGAGGAAGAGAGAAAGAGAAACTGGGAGGGAGGGGGAGAAAGAAAGAAAGAAAGAAAGAAAGAAAGAAAGAAAGAAAGAAAGAAAGAAAAAGAGAAAGAAAGAAAAAAGAAAGAAAGAAAGAAAGAAAGAGAAAGAAGAAAGAAAGAGAAAGAAAGAAAGAAAGGGAAAGAAAGAAAAAAGAAAGAAAGAAAGAGAAAGAGAAAGAAAGAAAAGAGAGAGAAAGGGGAAGAAAGAAAGAAGGAAGGAAGGAAGGAAGGAAGGAAGGAAAGAAAGAAAGAAAGAAAGAAAGAAAGAAAGAAAGAAAGAAAGAAAGAAAGAAGGGAGGGAGGAGTGGAGGGTGGGGGATGGGAAGGAAGGAGGAAAGAAAAAAGGAGGGAGGGAGGGAAGGAAGGAAGGAAGAGAAAGTGAAGATTGGGGGAGAGAGAAAGAAATGGAGGGAGGAAAAGGGAAGAGCGAGAAGGAAAAAGGAAGAAGAGAGAGAAAGTGAAAGAGAAACAGGGAGGGCGGAGAGAGGGAGAACAGGAAGGGAAAAAGGGACATCAGGAAATGTACAGTATTGGGAGGCAGATAGTTGTCCCCAATTCTTTTATTTCTGGAACCCCAGGAGAGCCCAAGGAGGCCCCTGCCACTTTCCTGTGCCAGCTGGCGAAAGTGACCAGCAGGAGAGTTGATGGACGGACTTTTACAGTCAGGATTGATCCTCTTGAGGTCTAGCAAGGAAAACTGGATAGTTCAACAGGGAGAGTCCAGTCCCCGTCTGGTCAAGCAGGGGACCCTCTACCAACCCTCAAAGGGCTGCCCAGTGTCTTCTTGAAAGCCTCCAGTGATGGAGCCCCCATAACATCTGGAGGCAAGTAGTTCCACTGGTTAATTGTCCTCCCTGTTAGGAAGTTTCTCCTTAATTCCAGGTTGCTTCTCTCTTTGGTCAGTTTTCAACCATCGTTTCTCGTCCTGCCCTCTGGTGCTTTGGAGAACAGAATACAACAGAGTAGGAAGGGACCTTGGAGGTCTTCTAGTCCAGCCCCTTGCTCAAGCAGGAGTCGCTATACCATTCCAGACAAATGGCTGTCCAGTCTCTTCTTAAAAACTTCCAGTGTTGGAGCCTTCACCCCTTCTGGAGGCAGGTTGTTCCACTGGTTAATTGTTCTCACTATCAGGAAGTTTCTCCTTAATTCTAGGTTGCTTCTCTCCTTCATTCCTTTCTATCCGTTGCTTCTTGTCCTGCCTTCAGGTGCTTTGGAGAATAGCTTGACTCCCTCTTCTTTGGGGCAGCCCCTGAGATACTGGAACACTGCTATCCTGTCCCCCCTCGTCCTTCCTTCCATTAAACTAGACATCCCCAATTCCAGCAACCGTTCCTTCTATGTTTTAGCCTCCAGTCCCTTAATCATCTTTGTTGCTCTTCTCTGTACTCTTTGCAGAGTCTCAACATCTTTCTTTCTTTTTGGATCACAGTGACCAGAACTGGGCTCAGTGTCATGTCTTCTGACTTCAGATCGGATTCCTCTCTCGTTTGCATGACTAGCAGGAAGGATTCGTCCTGAGAATGGCCTCACCTTTCATTCCTTCGTTTAAATCCTCCTCAATCAGCAGCCTGGGTGAGATTCTTGGCAGAAGCGTTGAGTTTTTCCAACAGCTTCCAGTTGCTCTGACCCATCTGAAATAGGAGCTTTCTCTTCGGATGCCTTGGCTGGAGTTGGCTCCCCCTCTGCTGAGGCTTTTTTGGGGAAACCGAGGCCAACCATCAGGTGGGTCATACAGAATAGAATAGAATAGAATAGAATAGAATAGAATAGAATAGAATAGAATAGAATAGAATAGAAAGAATAGAATAGAATAGAATAGAATAGAATAGAATAGAATAGAATAGAATAGAATAGAATAGAATAGAATGTGGAATGAAATGGAATGGGTTGTGGAATGGAATAGATTGTGGAATGGAATAGAATAGAATAGAATTACAGAATAGAATAGAATAGAATAGAATAGAATAGAATAGAGCTGGAAGGGATCTTGGAGGTCTTCTAGTCCAGCCCCCTAATCAAGCAGGAGAACCTATACCAGTGATGGTGAACCTTTTAGAGTCTGAGTGCCCAAACTGCAACCCAAAACCCACTTATGCATCGTCGGGTGCCAGGTGGGTGTGGCCCATTGGGTGGGCGTGGCTGCGGTGGTAAAGGCAGACTGGGTGGGACTAAAAAGTTCAATCCATCCATTCCAACTTTGCAAGATCTTTTTTTTCCCCGCAAGAAGTTGAAATTGACTGATTGATTGAACCTTTTTTTTTTTTTTTGCACACGGCGGCGGAGGCCTAAAGCGAAAAGGTTTTATAAAATCCAGCTGAAGGCCCAGAACTGGGGCGAGGGCGTGTGTGCTCACAGAAAGGGCTCTGAGTGCCGCCTCTGGCACCCGTGCCATGGGTTTGCCACCACTGCCCTATACCATTTCAGACAGGTTAATGTCTATTCATAAAAACTTCCAGTGATGGAGCGCCTATGATTTCTTGAGACAGGTTGTTCCACTGGTTAATTGTCCTCGCTGTCAGGAAGTTTCTCCTTAATTCCAGGTTGCTTCTCTCTTTGGTCAGTTTCCAACCATTGTTTCTCATCCTTCCCTCTGGTGCTTTAGAGAATAAGTTGACCCCCTCCTCTTCTTTGGGGCAGCCCCTCAGATACTGGAACACTGGTGTTGTGTCTCCCCTATTTCTTCTTTTCTCTAGACTAGCCAAATTCAAGTCCCGCAGCCGTTCTTCATATGTTTTAGTCTCCGGGTCTTGGATCCTCTTAGTTGCTCTTCTCTGAATATTTTCCAAGGTCTCAACATCTTTTTTGTAGTATGGTGAGCAAAATTGGCTGCAGTGTTCCAGGTGTGGGGATACAACCTTGATTAAAACAAGAATAATGGGAAGACCTGTTGCATCCAGACCAGCCAACCATGGCTCAACTGAATTAAATATCAGGTTAGGAAAGCCCATCGATTTTTAGTATTTACTCTCTGTATCCTCCAGATCAAATGCATCCAGAAGGGCAAAGCTATCAATGTGGAGTTCTTGGTATTCTCTGAGCTTGGGGGTTTTCTTGAAGATATCGCAACCTTTCAAGATGTCACCTAGTTGGGTCATGAAATGTCTGCAAGAAAACAGCGTGGCTCAGAGAGCACCAAGCACCCCACAGTCCTCCTCCTCCTCCCCCTCCCCCTCTTCCTCCTCCTCCTCTTCCTCTTCCTCTCCCTGCTACCACTGATGATGTCACCTAGTTGGGTCATGAAATGTCTGCAAGAAAACAGCGTGGCTCAGAGAGCACCAAGCACCCCACAGTCCTCCTCCTCCTCCCCCTCCCCCTCTTCCTCCTCCTCCTCTTCCTCTTCCTCTCCCTGCTACCACTGATGATGTCACCTAGTTGGGTCATGAAATGTCTGCAAGAAAACAGCCTGGCTCAGAGAGCACCAAGGGCCCCACAGTCCTTGTCAACATCCTTCTCCTCCTCTTTCTTCTGCTCCACTCTGCAAACCCCCTCCCTTCCAACATTGATGATGTTACCTAATTAGGGTAATGAAACATCTGCAAGAAAACCACCCAGCTCAGAGAGCATCAAGAACTCCATAGTTGTCGTTGTCGTCATTGTCGTCGTCATCCTCCTCCTCCTCTCCTTCTGATGATGTTCCCTAGTTGGGTCATGAAACGTCTGCAAGAAAACCACCCAGCTCAGAGAGCACCAAGGACCCCACAGTTCTTCTCCTCCTCCTCCTCCTCCTCTCTGCAGTTCCCACTCCCTTCTAGCACTGATGGTGTTCCCTAGTTGGGTCATGAAACGTCTGCAAGAAAACCACCCAGCTCAGAGAGCATCAAGAACTCCACAGTCCTCCTCCTCCTGCCCCTCCCCCCTCCTCTCTCTATTCCTCTTCCTCCTCATGCTCCCCCCTCCCCCCTCCTCTCCCTTCTAGCACTGATGATGTTCCCTAGTTGAGTCATGAAACGTCTGCAAGAAAACAATGAAGCTCAGAGAGCACCAAGAACTCCATCATCCTCCACCTCCTCTTCCTCTTCCTCCTCCTAATTCAGAGAAGCCATGGCAACTAGTTTGCTGCAGAACGACCTCCACGGAGCTGCCCTTGAAGACTATCAGGAAGCTTCCTTGATAGAGCTGCTGGGTGTGGGTGCCCAGAATCCCCACCCAGCTACAACTGTTGACAGCAGAGAGCCATGGAAATGCTGGCTGAACAAAAGAAAGCTAAACAATTGCAAGGTGAAAAGTAAACTTTTTATTGCAAAATACATTCCCACCAGTCCCTTGTGAAAGAGATTAGCCCCAGAAGGATTGCAACGTGAGTAAACATCTTACAAGGTTAGGAAATGGGTGATGGCTTATAAACTGTATCTGTCTCTCGTCTCTTGTCGAAGCTCTGGGCAAATACGTTCGAAGCAGGGTGTGACTGGACAGCAGCCAAGGGGCTTGGAAACCAGCGCTTCTGGCCAAGTTAGCTCTGCACAAAGCACCGGAGTTTGGGTCAAAAGGTAGCGTGGTTGGGCTTGACCAACCACCCAGAATGAGGGGACAGCGTGTTCCTGGAAACCCAGAGGAGGTGGAGACATAGAGGCTCATCCCCCACTTGATACAATCCAGGTGGCTTGGGCTGGGCTCATTCTCCCCCACTCCAGCTAACAAGAATGGTTAAAGACCACCTCACTGGAAAAGGCTGGTCTGGATCTTCTCAACTGGTCAGCCAACTATCCCTGACCTCTTCCACTCATCCTGTTGACTACCAGAGCTGGAAAAGGCTGGCCTGGACCTTCTCAACTTGTCCTTCTTACTTGGCCAACTGTTCCTAACCTCTTCTTCTCATTCTGTAGACCACCAGAGCTGGAAAAGGCTGGTGTGGACCTTCTCAACTGGTCCTTCTTAGTTGGCCAACTGTTCCTAGCCTCTTCAACTCATCCTGTAGACCACCACAGCAGGAAAAGGCTGGCCTGGACCTTCTCAACCTGTCCTTCTTAGTTGGCCAACTGTTCCTAACATCTTCTACTAATCCTGTAGACCACCAGAGCTGGAAAAGGCTGGCTTGGACCTTCTCAACTGGTCCTTCTTAGTCAGCTAATTGTTCCTGACTTCTTCTACTCATCCTGTAGACCACCACAGCTGGAAAAGACTGGTCTGGCCCTTCTCAATGGCCCTTCTTAGTCAGCCAACTGTTCCTGACCTTCCGAACTGGTCCTTCTTAGTTGGCTACCCTTCCTTAACCTCCTCGGCTCATCTATTTATTCATCTATATATCCATCCATCATTTGTGCTTGTCTTGCCCATCTCTAGGTGTTTCTGAACGGTTGCCAATCACCTTCCTTGATAAAGGAGCAAAAGCATGCTGGGCTGACTCAGAAGCAGTAACACACCTGGAAAAGCACAAGAGCCCAAACAGCTGGCATTCAGTGTAAGCCACACCTTAAAGCAAGTGGCTACCAGCTCCCCCAAAAAGCCAGCCTGGTCTTGTCCAGAAATGGTTTGGGAGTGCGTAGGGAGGCAGATATCTTTCTCTCCACGTCGGTACCCCCTTTTCCATTGCCTTCTCCTGTTCCATGTTCCCCATCCAGAATGGCTGTTGGCAGCAGAGAGCCACTGGAGTACACTAGATTCCTGGGATCTTGCTGTCTCTCTCCAAACCCAGCGTTTTTACAAACTTGGGTCACTTGATGAGTGGAATTCCGCTCCCAAGATTTGCTGGCAGCGGAATGCTGGAGGTTGAAGTCCACCCGTCCTCAAGCTGCCATTGGCCCAGGTGGAGAAACACTGCTCTAACTAGGTTGCTTCAGGGGATGTGGGCTGCAGAGGTTCCAGGGGGAATTCTGGGAGAAAAAGTCCATTCATCTTCCAGGTGTTCTTTGGGGAAAACTCTGAAGAGAGTCGTCTATGGAGATTCTCAGTCATCCAGGGCAAAAACGCTTTTTCAAGAGACACCTGGACTTCCCCGTTTTTCTTTGAAGACGTTTCGCTTCTCATCCCAGAAGCTTCCTCATGTTCTGACCGGATGGTGGGGAAGGGAAGGATTTATACTCCTTGCAAAGAGCTGGTCCTTTGCCTTCTTTTGGAGAGTCCTTGAGGCCACCTGGAGGTTGACCTGTGTCCTCAGGGTCAGCTGAGTGGTGGGACCTTCTTGGCTGCAGGATGTTTTCAGCCCTGGGTCCTTCCATTCCACAACCTCCAGTCAGAACCTGAAGAAGCTTCTTGAATGAGAAGAGAAACGTCTTCAAAGGAAAAAGAAGGAAGTCTCTTTGCCTCCTGGAAAAGCCCCTTTGGGTCTGAAGGTCATCAAGGCAGGGTCTAACCAACTGCCACAACTTGATGCTGGCTTGTCTTTGAAGGCTCCCCCCTGTAGCCTCCATGGGTTTGCTGTCTTTTGATCATATCTGGTGCTTTAGAGAACGGGACCCCTTTCATGGGTCTCAGGGAGGAGTCTGAACCCTGCAACCCCTTCCTTCTGTCAAAAACTCTTTCTGGTAGTCAGTTTGGGGAAGGTTTAGAAGATGTTCTCCAGCTATGGTTAATTGATGTCCTGCTTCCTAGCCCTCTTCTCTCCCTGCTCAGTTCCACAATTCTTGTAGGTCCTTCCCAAGGGCGGAAGGACCACCTCCCCCCCCCCAGGAGACACAGGATGTCAAAAATCAAGAAATTTCTCCTCTTCTTCCAAGTAAGGGGTGGAAGTCACCCGTAAAACAATGTTCTTGAGATCTTGCTATCTTTCTAACTCAGCGTTTGTCCAACTTGGCTAGCTGAAGACAGGTGGACTTCAACTCCCAGCATTATGCTGGCTGGGGAATGCTGGGAGCTGAAGTCCACCCATCTTCCAGTGGCCGAGGTTGAGAAACACTAGTCTGGCTGGGAATGCTGGGAGTTGAAGTCCACCCATCTTCCAATGGCCGAGGTTGAGAAACACTAGTCTGGCTGGGAATGCTGGGAGTTGAAGTCCACCCATCTTCCAGTGGCCAAGATTGAGAAACCCTGATTAGCCCAAGTTGCTTCCAGGGAATGTGGCCTGCAGAGGGTCCAAAGGCTGGTGCTTCGTGGACCAAGTGCCAGAAGAGTCCTTGAGGGCCTATCAGAGATCAGCCATCAGGTCCTCATGGGAAAATCCATAGATGGCTCAGCAGGAAAGCCAGGGGTTCCGTGCTCTGAGAAAAGACGGGCCCTGCAAAGCCAACGGCCCTCTAAACAATAAGCAATTGGAGTGCCTTAGGGACCATGGAGTCATGCAAGCAACGGTGGAGATCTTGCATGCCAGGAGTGTGCCATCATAGCTAAAACTCGCCAGGGGAATACGGGAGAGGCCAAAGTCAAATGCCCAAGGCTGATTTGTTCTCCCCAACAAACCTCACCCGTTTCTATGGGCTGCCCCGTCAGGGGGATGGCATGAGATCTGTTCATTCTGGAAGCTTCTGACATCTGGTGGGACATCAGGATGGGAGAAGCAGAGGGTCTGCTCCTGGAGAAGGTTTCTGGATCCCTCTCAGGAGGCTTTCAAAGGCCATCAATGATTGGGGGGACAGTTAGACAGGAATTCCCTAAAGAGGAGCATCCAGCCTTGGCAACTTTCAGCCCTGTGGACTTCAACTCCCAGAATTCCCCAGCCAGCAAAGCTGGGACACCCCCAGAAGTCACATCCTACAGGGGTGGTTCTCCTGCACGAGTCAAGGATCGCCACCCCCTCCCCAATTGCAGCCACGCCAACGCTAGGATTTGGGGTGCCCCCCAGCCAGCTGTGGGATGGGGTCGGTCTTTGGTGATGGCAGGAGCAAAGAAGCATCTGGAAGGTGGGTGTAGCTGCGGGTGCAGGTAGAAAGAGACACACACAGGGCATCTGGAGGGGGGGAGGCGCTCCTGGACTTGTTTGGCTTTTTGGCTGGGGGGGGGGCTCCTGGCTCTATTTGCGCAGGGGAGCGATGATGACGTTCCGGTAGCCCTTCACCCCCTTCAGCTGGTCACTTTCAAAATCCACCACCAGCTTCCGCAGGCCGAACTGTTGGGGCACGAAGTCCATCATCACTTTGGCTTCCTCCCCAGGCTCGACGGGAGTCTCCCTGGAGCAGGAGGGAAAAGCATAGGTCAAGCGGGGGGCCTGCCTCAGTTCTGGGGTGCTGGGGGAGTGTCTCCCTGCTTCCCTGGTCTATCTCCAACACCCCCTCCTTCTAAAGCGGTATATAAGCGGTATATAAGTCTCATAAATAAATAAATAAATAAATAAAATAAATGGCTATGGAGATTCTCCGTCATGCAGGACGTGGTTGTCCCAAAGGTCATTTTTCAAGAGGCATTTGGACTTTCTCGTTTTTGGAATAGAATAGAATTATGGGTTAGAGTAGAATAGAGTAGAGTAGAGTAGAGTAGAGTAGAATAGAATAGAATAGAATAGAATAGAATAGAATAGAATAGAATAGAACAGAACAGAACAGAACAGAACAGAACAGAATAGAATAGAATAGAATAGAATTATGGGTTAGAATAGACTGGAAACCATTTGTCTGAAATGGTATAGGGTTTCCTGCCTGAGCAGGGGGTTGGACTAGATGACCTCCAAGGTACCTTCCAACTTAATTATTATTATTATTATTATTATTATTATTATTATTATTATTATTATTATTATTAAGTAGAGTAGAGTAGAGTGGAGTGGAGTGGAGTGGAATGGAATGGAATGGAATGGAATAGACTAGACTAGAACAGAATAAACTGGAAGGGACTTTGGAGATCTTCTAGTCCAGCCCCCTGCTCAAGCAGGAGAACCTATACCATCTCAGACAAGTCACTGTCCAGTCTCTTCTTGAAAACCTCCAGTGATGGAGCACCCACAACTTCTGGTGGCAAACTGTCCCACCGGTTAATTGTCTGCACTGTCAGGAAGTTTCTCCTTAATTCCAGGTTGCTTCTCTCTTTGGTCAGTTTCCAACTATTGTTTCTTGGAAGATGTTTCCCTTCTCATCCCAGAAGCTTCCTCAGGTTTTGACCGGATGGTGGGGAATGGAAGGATTTATACTCCTTGCAGAAAGCTGCTCCTTTGCATTCCTTTAAGAGAGTCCTTGAGGCCACCTGGAGGTTTATCTGTGTCTTCAGGATCGTCTGAATAGTGCAAATGGATGGGGAGCCTTCTTCCAACTGCTGAAAGGACCGTGTTGTGGAGATAGATGATTTTGTGTCTCCCCCACACACACTGTTGAGAGAGAGCTGTTCAATTTTGCTGTAGATATGAGAGGAATCAAAGAGGCCATTTTGGTCAAAACTGAACAGCCCTCTCTCAACGGGGGGGGGGGGGAGAGGAGAATACGACATTATCCATCTCCAGTCTACAACAGGGTCTCTTCAGCAGTTCCAGGAAGGCTCCCCATCCATTTGCACCACTCAGGTGACCCTGAGGACACAGGTCAAGCTCCAAGTGGCCTCAACGACCCTCTAAAAGGAATGCAAAGGACCAGCTGTCTGCAAGGAGTATAAATCCTCCCATTCCTCGCCATCCGGTCAGAACCTGAAGAAGCTTCTGGGAGGAGAAGCGAAACGTCTTCAAATGAAAAAACAAGATATTCCAGTTCTCTTGAAAAAGCATCTTTGGGATACCCTCCTATGACCTCCGGAATGGGACAACTCTCTGCAACCAAGTGGCCGCTTGGATAATTCAACCAATGTACCTAGTCCTTGACTTACAACAGTTCATTTAGTGACTGTTCAAAGTTACGACGTCACTAAAAAAAGTGAGTGACGGCCATTTTTCACACTTCCGACCGTTGCAGCCTCCCCGTGGTCAGGTGATCAAAATTCAGGCGATGGGCAACTGATTCATATTTATGACGGTTGCAGTGTCCCCTGTGTCACATGATCCCCCTTTTGGGAC